>VZTD01002801.1:100650-309612 GCA_013397725.1 Rhagologus leucostigma | reverse complement strand
TCTGGGGGTTGGACCTCCACATGCCTCTGTAGGACAGTGAGAGGAAAGGACTTCTAACTCTAACAGTGTGTATGGAAATCTGCATGGCATCTTTTTGATAGTATGGCCTGAGTAACAACAGCTAATACAACAGGAATATGAGTGAGAGAACAGAATACCCCGAACAAACTATTCTGAAGGGTATTTGCCCAAAAATCTGATACTGCTAGGAAGAAAATAACAATGATCGAGTTTGCTTTAGATGACCTTCATTATGATTAAATTATAACAAAGAAATCAGCAAGATACTTTTGAGAAAATAAATCAATTTCAAAACTAAAAGAAGCTTGAAAGGCTAAAAAAAAAAAAAAAAAGGCTTGAAAATTTGTGATTGTGGAGAGAGATCTTGGAGTTAGTGGAACAGAACAGCAGCTTAGTCAGATGCCATGAGCATCCAGGCACTGGAGCAACAGTCTGGGCGGCAACACAGAAACCCGCACCTTAGATGTGTGTATGTGAACTTGTGGCATGCTTTTTCATCAGTGTGTCTTGTCAGATTGTAAGGATATACGCATAAAACTAGAGAACCCATATCTCCATTAGCAGCTGTGGGTAAGAATGGAGAACTTCTCCAAAAGTGAGGTTACATAGTGTGGATGCAGTAGGAAATGCATGTGTCATTTGAACAGGAGCTCCAGAGTGGTGAGTGGGTGGTAAGGTGGATAACATACTCACAGTAGGTATTAGGGGAAGACAGGTCTCCTTTTAAAAGCAGAAGTGACACTGGTACACAGGAGTTTGCATTTCAAGGTTAAAAAGAGAAGCAGAAAGAGGAGTGCGGGACAGATCAGCAAAGAGAACATTCTGGTACACCGCTGAAAAAATGGAAAGGGCGAAAAAACTGGGCAAATATAACACAGCAGTTGACAACTAGTGCAGTGCTGGAACACATCGTTCCAGAGGAGGGAAAGCCACGCAGCGCTTTCGATGATTACCAGCCAAAAAAGAACTGCATAATTAAAAAATTACAATTAAGGGGAGCTTTCACGAAAACACATTGGCAACACCCCTCTACCAAAAAACTCTCCAAATCATCATTGTAAACATAAGAAATCTTAATGAAGAAGAGTAGGTGCTGCCGAAGAAAGCTGCTTCCCGTTCAGATGAGCAGTATTGTAAAATTTATGAGGGAAGAGAGCGGGGGCAGGTGAAGGGATCTCTTTGAGTGGTGACTGACTGTTTTCAGAAAGCTTGGACAGTGAGCGGTGAGGTGAAGGTGAACCACGGCTCTGCTTTTAGAAAGCTGGAAGCTGTTTGCAGGAGATCTTACATGCAGCTGCTGAGATAAAGTGTTCATTCGTATCTGCCTCAGCCTTTTTCGCTTTTTTCTTCCAGCAGTCCAAATTTTAGCAGTAGGGAAAAAGGGAAATCATTTTAATGAAACAGGAGCAAAACATAATTCTTAGTGAAACTAATCTCAGCTGCTTGAATAACCAAATGTCTGCTAAAGGTGATTTTCTCAACCCCTTTATTTTAGGAAAAATTTGTGTGACAGCACTCTGAGTATTCTCCCCTATACTCGGCTCTTCATATCAATGATGTGTGCATTTATGTCTTCTTAGAAGAGAAAGCTACCATGACCGGAATATTCTTGTTCTTTTGTTGGCCAAAGATAAAGTATAAATATTGGAAATGTCTCCCTCCAACAGCAATTCACTATTCACAACTAGCAACTAGCAATTCCTGTCCTAGCATGTAGGGCGATAGAGGGCAATTCCCTTCTCTAGAACAGGAACATCCTAGTACAGTGCCCATGTTCTAAACCAACTCTCAGCATTAGCACATGAATGGCTGAGGAAAAGTGCAGTCTACTGCTAAAGATTAAATATGAGATGCTTTTTCAATAGAGATGCTCCAAATACCTTTATAATCTGATTTGGATATACAGGGTGGTGTGGCTGCTAGAAGAGAACTACACCATTTAGTGATAAATAAATTTACTTACTTGATAGGACAGGCATAGCAGGTGGGTAGCAATACCTGCTCTATGAGCAGACCCTCCTCCCTCTCAACAACATGCACATGTACATGGGAATCAGAGCTTCAACTCCACCAGCCCAGTGTAGACCAGCTAAGTACCAGTGAGGCAGCAAGGTGCTTGCTCTGACTGGTTCTGTGCTGCAGCCACAGTGGACAGCCCAACTCCTGCACATGGTGGTTCCTGTCCTTGCACTTTTGCTTACAGAGATGTTAGACATCTGTGTATTATGACTTCTTTTCAAGCAGATAGTGCCATATTATTTATTGCTTTGTAATGGCTTTGCTAATCTCGTAGCCTCAGACCAGCCCTTGAACTTGCTCCATCACTGAGGCCAAGTAGAGGCTGCTACCAATTGTGGTTTATGTTACTTGTCAGGTTCTGCCCTGGTGTGTTTCAGAAAAATGGGTATATTTGTTATCCAGGTCAAACCAGGTGAATCCGATCACCTTATGCTGCAGATAAACAACAGCACTCCATTGCACAGGTAATCTGTGTTTCTGCTGGGTAGTATGACACCTGGAAAAGGTTTAAACCAATTGCCTACAAAGTCCCTGGGTTGTTCTTCTGGAACCTTTTGCCTGCTTGGCCTGTGGGTGATTTAAAAGTGTGGGTGGTCAGATAAGACAAACAACTTAGAACTGAGCCATGAGATTGATGTAAAAGCCTACAAATCAGTGTCTTGGATGTTCAGTTATGTAACTCCAAGTCTGCTAAGCTGTCTCCATGAAAAGCTTAGGGAAACAGTGGCTGCCTTTCAATGATCTTCCTCACCTTTTTAAGCTTTCTTGACATGAGAGGGAGGTACATGATCTGTATGTATTTCCAATATTGTCTATGCAGTCATTGCTAAGACAATACAAGCTGGTGCCCTACCCCCCCTGAAACGCAGTATCTTATGTTCTCACTACAGAAGGGCCACTGCATGTGGGCTCCAGTGTGCAGCTTCCTGCTTCATTCCAACAGGATGAGCAACTTTTCTTATGTGAACTAATTCTCAGAGACTGGATGAAATCAACATCTTAAGCAATCTTGGAATGCCGGTGTTTGTGTCTGGTGGGAGGGGCAGGCCGGGCTTTGCGTGCGTGAGGCAGTGCCGTCTGGACCCCCAGCTGAGCAGAGCTCCACCAATTACATTCTGGGGCACTGTGAATCCAGCCTCTGATTGGCAGAACTGTCCATCAATCACACACTGGGGTGCCAGCCCAGCCTCTGATTGGCTGAGCAACTGGAAGTCCCACCTGAGGGGCGGTCCCATGAAGCACCAAAGGTTTAAAAGGGGATGACTGTGAGGTAGCCCTTTGGCTGGACCCAGCCTTCTCTTGTCCTCTATTTGGGCATCAAGATTAGGTAGCTCTATGCGTGTTTTTCTGTACCTTTTCTGTCTTTCTCCCTCTTCTCCTCATTCTCTTTACGTGGAACATTTTTCAATAACTTAGCATCTCATAGGATTAAAGGTTTCTAAGTTGAATGGGCTGAGTTTATGCTAAGTTAATATTAAATTAATACTAATTAATGCTATAAGAAGTGTTTTATATTGAGTTTGGTGTTGTATTTACTCCTTTGCCAAAGTTCCTTAATTTTCATTCTTTTGCCCGGTAAACTTTTGTGTATTTATGACCTCTTGAGAACATCTTTTTGAGATTTCTCCATGCACCAAATTAGAGCAAAGGAACCTTCAGTTTAAGCCCTGGGTTTAAGTTCTGGGGTGTAACGCCAGTATTGCCTGGTATTGCAATGCATATAACTCCAGCTGTGGTTGTATGTCAAAGTCACATCTAAGAAGTGTCTATGTTGCTCAATAAGCTGCTGACGTAGACACCATTGGAGCACTTCAGATGGCACTTAACACCTTGTTTTGGCTGCAGAGTCATGCCCCATTCAATTTCTTCTGGTTCCCAAGAGCTTCATGGCTAGAGTTTTAGCAAAGCATTGTCTTTTCTGTAATTTTGTTGGAGGTATCTTTGTGGAAAAAAACAAAATCTTTTTCTTTAAAAGACTTTCCACTGTTATTGTGTCCTTGCATGTTGTCCTGGCATGCAGAGAGGATGTCTTGGGCTTCTTAGCATTATCAGCCACAGGAACTTTTTCTTATTTCGGAGAAGGGTAGAGGAAGGAGGTGAGGTTCCAAACCTGCAGGAGATGGCTACGATGAGAGCTCATAGAACACTATACTTGACTACTTAGGCAGACAAAAGTGTTTGAAATCTAGGCTTGAGTTTTTTATCTTAAATTGCAGATTGAAAAAGATGGCTGACTGTTTTTGTGCTTCCTGCTTCAACTGACCAGGAGATAAAAGAAGGCTGAGCATACTATTGCAAAAGGGAGAACTAGCTGTCAAAAGCGCAGGTATAATTCTGAAGGATGCTGAAAGGCACTTTGGCCACATGATCTGTGTTGCGGGGTGCCATGGTCAGTGCCACGGTCAGCAGGACCAAGTGGACCAGCACGTCCAGTGGTTCGATGCCCACACAGCCCAAGAGCCCTAAGGACAGGGTGAGTTCCCAAAGGGCTGTGTGGGACATGCAGATTACACCCCGTAATTGGCCACCACCATCTCCTCCCCTTCTCCTCTATATTTGGTTTCCCCTCTAGAAAGTTCTGTGTTCCTTTACTCGCCATTGGGCCATGATAACTCTCCCCGCCTACCCCTCTCCCTATTGGTTAAGTACCCTTTTCCCTGCCTCTGTAATGCTCCCTTGCTATTATACTGTTGGTTGTTATGTACTTTCCGCTCCCATTCTGTAGGGGTCTAAAACCCCATGTCAGTGTCACTTTTTTGCTTCTTCGTGCACCTTCTTGGATTTGTGTTGGACCCTCGCCCTCAATAAACCTTCTCCTTTACCATGAAGAAGTCCCTCCGCCTCGTCTCTACCTCTTCCGTGCACCCTTTCCATCGGTGGGCAAGGCGAACCCGAGCAGGGACTTCACCTGCCCTCCTGCGCCGCCATCAGCCTCCATCTCCCCCTCTGGTGTGGGTGTATGCCCAGTGTTGGTGGTCCCTGCTAGCTGGCAGACAGCACCGCGGCAGATCTGTCCATGAGAGCACTATTGTATAATGACGTTAAGTGCAACAGCACTACATGGATGGATAAGTGGTGAAATGACAAGTTGTTTCTGGAAGTGTCACAAACTGTTCTTTGTTCCGTGAGTTGTTTTTAATCCCTACAGAAAGAAAACCCAGTTTTTCCCTGTTGCTGCAATTTTATAAAACCATACATTAATGTTTTCCTGTTTCTTTTATGGCCATCTTGTGTATAATCTGCCCCAGCAGAAAAAGCTAGATGTGCACTAGTTCTGTGCTGCTCTGTTAATGTGACTCATGTGGTATTTCAAACTAAAAGTGTGATACTGTTTCCATGCTTTACTGGAATAAGAACCTGCAACTAAGCAATATATAGCACAGCTGCTGAACTGCGGAGTTATTTGTGATAACTTGAAAGTACAGAATCTCTGAGTATTTTGTTTTACAAAGTCCCTTTTGCAGTGCATCAGCTCCCATGCATAATTTGAAAAACTGAATAGGATGCAACCATTGCTTCTGGTGAGATGAACAACTGACATGAGCTGTCCTAAAGGTCCGCAAGTTTTCAAAAACCCTTTCTTCAAAGAACTGCAGCATATATGTATTAAATAAAAAATGTAAAAATTACAAAACATTCTGGTTTCAGTGATCCAAGCTGGTAATGTCAGTATTGAGATGTCAGTGCTATAATGTCAATATGGCTGATGCATTCAAGTGTTTTATAAACATGGTTTGTTTTGTTTTTCTTTTTTTTTCTGGAGGATGTACTTATGATCATCTGGTTTACATATACAATGATCTGTGTGAGTTTATATGCCTTGTCACAAACTGGGCTTATCTATACATTTTCGAATTGAACAATAATAGAGCTTGACAACATGTTATAAACTAAGGTTTAATTGAGGCAGTGGGAAAGATGAGCAATGCCGTAGCTACATGAAAATTCACCCAATCCCCAACAGCAAACACAGCATCATTAGCAATGCCATGGTTTTAGTGGACTTCAGGGACACTTGGTGTTGGAGTCATCTGGCCACAACTGCCAATTGTGCAAATGACTTCTGCAGATGAGCAAGAATCATGTTACCCCTTGGCTCCATGAATGGCATTGTGATGTGAGAGAATCCTACCTTAGACGAATAATGTGGGTGGTATCCTGCCTATGCTGCCTGTGTCAGCCAGGGCAGGGTGTTGGCTGTCTGTCAGTGTGTCTGATACTGGTCGGGCCAGGGTGTCACCAGTCCAGCTGGGCTGACCACACTGGTCAGAGGCAGGGTGTCAGGAGCTCGGCTTGCTGTACATTAAAAGAGAGTAAGTATAAGCTCTCAATTCCTTGCCAGTGCTTAAGCCAGCAGTTCATGAGCAGCAGTGTATAACAGAGTTAGAACAGGGGTACAACCAGGTAAGCTATTCATTAGTAATGGGAGATTATTTTGGGTTGCTTTTCAATACTTGTAAATGTTTTTCTTATTTTTTCTCTACCTTCCAAGTACAGCACTTCATTCATTCTACTGATACCCAGGCAAGCCCTTGATGAATCCTAGCATGTGCAGCTGACTTCCAGGGACTGAAACTGGAGCTTAGATAATTCTTGTCAATTTTCCATCTGGAAGAATGTGTTGATGTCTTTTTTCAGACCAACTGAAGGCAAGAGGTTTTCCAGGCAATGTTATAATCATGCGCTAAGTGAAGGATTCCTACCATTAAAAAAAAACAAGCAAGTGTACCATAAAGGACTGTTAAGGAACCAGATTTTTTTAAAAAGTGTTTCAACCAACTTGCTTGTGATTGCAATCCTGATAGTTTTTGAGATGCAGATGTGCTCTGATACCAAATTAGTAACTTTTCAAAGAAGCAGTAAGATAGCATGTAGTATTTTTAGATTTTTTTCTTTGTAGATCAAGAAATAGTTTGAGAGAATCTAGTACAGCCCATGCAATTGCAGTGAGTAATCCTATTTCTTGTGCTCCTAATGGGAACAAAACAACTGTGTTATTTGGCCTTCTGGGATTTATATCTTCACATGGACACTTCAGGTTGATAAGCTAGACAACAAATACGTTGTATAACAGCTATACTCTTCTGGACTGAATTCGTTTATTTGAACACCGGAAGTCTAAGAGTTTGTAGTCTGAGCTTAGTGAGTAACTTTCATCTTTTTGTGTACTCTTCATGTAAATAGAATGCTTCATCTCCAAAAGACACTTCATCTCACTTGCTTTTATGGATTTACGTTAGGATGAAATGGAGAGAGATTTTATAAAAGAAGCTTGATCCCCAAAAAACTTTTACTAATGATCTATGGCAGATGTTTGGCACAAAAGCACTTTTAATATTCTGTGTGGGAGTCCTGAAGCAGGTTAGTTTGGAGCAGCTATGTACTGTACCTGAATCCACTGCATTACAGCTTCCCTTACTCCAAGTTAAGAAGTTAATTCACTGACAAACTCTGGTTAAACTGACGTTTAGGATTAGTTTGAAAGGAATTTAAGGTAAGCAACTTGCCATTACCTCTGCATTTGTAAAAATATTTGTAAAATAAAGATATGCGCATTTTTAGGAGATATAAAAAACTTGAAAAATAACAACCTCACAGTCATGATTTATAAAACCACATTTATTTGTTCTAAAATTGAAAGTGGAAAAAAAAAACTTTATGTATTCATTCCACCCTCACCAGAACGAAAATAATCAGGTGTTAATTTGGATGTGAGAAATGTTTTCAGTTCTGCTTCAGAAAGTATTATTAAAACTTGATGGGAGCTAATGGCAAGCACAGGCAGCAAGTATTAATAATGCTGGAGACCTAGCATAATCAAGCTGTAATAGCTGCTTCCAAAGGGATGTTTTTGTCTTCTCTGCAGGGTTCAATTTTCTATCATAGACAGGAGGAGAGCATCAGAGCAGTAGGAGAGATCAGCCTCCCAGGCACGACAGTTGTGTCTGCTCCTACCTTCGACTTACACTCCTTCCTCTTTTTCTGGTGACACATGTGAGATGAATTAATGACAAGTACTAGGCCTCCAGTAATAAGGAAACACTTTTTTTTTTTTTCTAAGATCTCTGCTTTAAATGATCTCATGCAAATGTGTGCTTAGTGTGACCCTGGTATGGAGTTGAGTGTAGGTAATCATGCCAAGGATGAATTCACATTGCAGATAACAATTTTAAATAGATTCAGTAATCTGGGCCAGTAGTCTGAAAATCCTAATTGGTAAAAAAACCCCAAGTTTTCAAGGGCAAGATCTTTTTTTGTATATAAGTACAAAAGCAGTCAGACATTTTTAACTTTTTAACTTGTTACCCTGAGGGTTTGGACCACCTGTAGAGAAATCTGTCACTTTGCAAGCCTGTAAGAGCAGGAACAGGAAATTACTCTTACCAGGCTGGATCCAGTAGACTTACCACTTAGAAGGATGAAAATTCTTGATGCTTCCTGAAATTTATGTTCATATTTACATGAGCACTTGCTATCTGCTGCACAGGAGAGAGTTGCCAATTTCGTAGTCTGGATCAGATGTGAATTATGGGTACTCCCTGAGACTGCATATAAAAAGGTTATAAAACATCATAGATGAAGGAACATCGTGGATTTTACTTAGATGGAAGATTTTTACATACTTTTAGATTGTGAACCCACATTACTCAGAGTACTGGAGAAGACTCAGTCTTGGTACGTGGAAGAATAGGCATGATCCCCCATCCTCTGTGTGGATTACCTGTGCTGCTGTTTTTTCCAGTTTCACAGTGTTTGGGAATTGCTTTAATTTTGAGGAAAAAGAGTACGGAAATAGAGAATGATATGACAACATACAAAGAATTCCAATTAGTGGCACAAACTGTTTACTGAGTGATTTGGTCATTGAATTATGTGGCTTATAAGAGAAGTAATTTGATTTGTCTAGTGCTTTAATGGTTGTCCCCCTTCCTCTTCCCCTCCCCCCCCCAGGAAATTGGTCTTTCAGAATGTTCATTTCCAGAGGCAGGAGTGGTATGTTAGTCTCTTTCTAAGAATAATTTTTGTAGAGGGGAAGAGGTCCCTTAAAAGGGACGAGAAGAAAGAATATCGATGTGGCAAAGTAGTACCTTAGATTAATCCTGAGTTAACAGTGCTCAGGACTCACCTGTTGGCTATTTCAATCTGCTGCAACACGTGACAGCTTGGGAGCTGGACTCAGGCTTCCGAAACCCTTTCTTAATTGAAAGAAGCAGACAATCCCTGCCAAAGTCAGTCTGATAACAGTATTGTCAGTTTCACTCAGGTGGCAGGCCCCTTCAGGTGTACCAAAGTAGTTTGGGTAAACTGAGGGTGTAGAGAAAAGCTGTAAAACTGGTATGACATTCTCCTTTCCACAGCAGACTGAAAAACTCCTAAGAATGGGAGCTCCTTGCTGGCGACAAGGAGATACTACACAAGGAGTAGCAGGGGAGTTAATGTCAGTGTAGGGCACAGGTGCTCACGTGGTTAGACAGATATTCATAAATGAAGGAAATAAAGGGGTAAAAAAAAAAGTGGTATAATGTTTCAATCTTTGGCCAAGTTTCTGTATGGTCCTTTACTTGTGCATTTGAGCCAGTATCTAGGCGTGTCACAGAAAAACAGGAAATAAACTCTCCAACCAATTTACTAGGTTAGAAAGTCAACATTACTTTATTAGCAGCACTGGATGCATGCTCCTCAAAGCATGCATACCCAGTAACCTAACAGACCAGGTGTCTTGGGGTGACTCTATCATGTGTATCCCCTATCCCCCTTGAGGTTATATTCCTCAAACTCATACATATTCATCACATTTCCTGAATATATTCATATATGCTAATTATCTCCATGGACTTATTGGCTATGGTTCTGGATCTTCTCGTGAATCTTACCTCCTTGAGAGTATGTCCAGTATGTGGTCAGGGCATAATGTATTTCTCTTACCGTTCTTTGTTCTGACACAAAATCCTTGTTCTCAAAACTAAGATATCTGCTAGCACATATTAATCACTATATAAATAAATAAGGAAGCATTATCTGGCACAGGACTTATTATTCAGAGATTTAGGGAGTTAACACAAGGCCACATTAATCTCTGGTATTTGTACTAATCACTGTATGGTACAAAACTAAGCATTAACCGTGAATACAGGGATAATACACTATTGTGCTAAAGTTAAAAGAATTTTCCAATATCTTCCCCCAGTGCTGCATAGACTTCTTCTTAAAGAAATATAACTTTTTTGGTAAAAGGTATAGATCTGCTAAGTGGAATTTCTTCATTCCCAGCTTCTGTTTTTCACTTTGTGGCTTGAAACACGTCTGAGACTTTTGCCTTACTCATCAGATCTAACTGAAAGTTGAGAAGCTTTATTTCCAACAAGTTTGGTGGTTCAGTGCTGCATGTTGGAAGAGTTGTGTTTGGTTTTTTTAAGTAACAAAATGGGGATTTGTAACTTCAGTCAAGATGCGATCACTGAAAAAAATCACACATTTCAACTTATTAGGGAGTTCTGAATAATCTGATACCTGAACCGTAACTGTTTGCTCTAGAAAAGATAAAATATATCAGTATCAATGATCAAATTTAAAGAAAGGGGTGGGGGGAGTCACATTCTGTGGTAATGTTATTTCTTTAAGCTGTCATGCTTGAAAGCAGATGCTGACAAGCAGGATGGTGTGGTGGGAAAGCAGTGTTGCTTGGAATAAATTTCCCTCATTCCAGAAGTTATACCACTTTGCCCAGCAGTCTCCCAGCATTTTTATTCTTTCTTCATTTTTTGCCCCTCTAATAAACCATGTATATGTAATAACTCTTATCGGTATTAATTGGTCATGCTTTTGTAACTTTCTGGCTGGCAAATGCTTCATTATCACCTCAGCAGCATTGTGAATCAGCAGGATACCAGCCATTAGTGCGTAGTGTAAAGGAGTAGCTGCTGTTACACTGAGATCTCACAGAAACCTAATAACATGGAGGCTGCTCTGCTGTAAGTCAAAGTCTCTGATCAGTGGTATCCAATGCTTCTTTAGAAAGTTATGTTTTGATTTCAGTTCCATCGAGACATTTAGAAACACACTAGATTGTGCTAAACAGCATTTACCAGGGACAGAAAGACTTGAGTTCTGTATCTTTTCGGGGGTTGCAATGGATGTTTTTATGAGTGCTGATTGCTCTATGCTGTCTTTTTCCTTCCTACGCATTGCTCTCCTTTGTTATTGCTTTTATTAATAATCATATTCTACTTTTAATTTAGAATTAACAATTTGGTATTTATATCAACTAGTCTTGTACTGTCTCAGAGAATTTATACTTACGTAATTTGGTTGTAGGTATCTGTATGCTGCTGCTTCAGTAAGCATCATTCTTATGCTTGTATTAGCATATGCATTGCGTAGTACATGATGTGGCCGTACTTTTCCACCAGAGTCGTGGCAGGTCATAGAATCATAGAATATGCTGAGTTGGAAGGGACCCATAAGGATCTTCGAGTCCAGCTCCTGGCTCTGTGCAGGATACCCCAAGAACCACACCACGTGCCTGAGTGTTGTCCAAATGCTTCTTGAACTCTATCAGGCTTGGTGCTGTGACAACTCTCCGGGGGAGCCCCTTCCCACGCCCAACCACCTTGTGCGTGAAGGACCTTTTTTCTAATATCCAGTTTAAACTTCCCCTGACACCACTTGAGGCCATTCCCTTGGGTCCTCTCACTGGTCATGAGAGTGAAGAGATCGGTGTCCATCCTTCTGCTTGCACTCGTGAGGAAGTTGTAACTGCAGTGAGGTCTCCCCTCCGTCTCCTCCAGGCTGAACAGACCAAGTGACCTCATCTGCTCCTCATACAGCTTCCCCTCAAGGCCCTTCACCATCCCCGTGGCCTCTTGGGGGCATTCTAATAGTTTAGGGTCTTTCTTAAATTGCAGTGCCCAAAACTGCACACAATTTTCAAGGTGAGGCTGCCCCAGTGCAGAGCAGAGCGGGACAATCCCCTCACTTGCCCGGCTGGCGATGCTGTGCCTGATGCACTTTAGGACTTGATTGGTCCTCCGGCCTGCCAGGGCACACTGTCGTTTTCCCATCAGATATAGAATTCTGTTCAGGTATTTGGCAAGGAGGGAGTATATCAAGCCCTCCTTCCCACTGGGACACTTCTAACTGGTTCTGTTGGTGCCTCATGGTGGAATATCTGAAAAGAAATCCTTAAGCAGAGAAAACCAGGAATTCTGTGTGTGACCTGAGCCTGCATACTCACAGCAACATCTGCAATTGTCCACAAATAGTGTCTTTTCTTATAGTTTCCATCACAGTGGCCTCAGCCTACTGTTTGCAAAACATCCTTGCCTTTTTGTAATTTCTGCTGCAATGTGCACAAAGTAAGTAAATAATATTGCTGGGATACTGAAAATAATGCCTAGTCACCCTCTTGGTTAGGTATTTTGAGTTGTCTCTCTGAACTTAATGCAGAAAATGACAAAATCACTTTGAAGCACCTCTTTCCTTCTTCGATTTACAATGCCTCTAGAAAAAGTATTAGCTCTTTTAGCTGGGTAGTTCATCTTTATAAGGATTCTATGCCAATGTATCCCTCTCTGACATCTAGGATTCTTGATAGTAATGTGAGGCTTGAAAAGAGAGTGGCTGAATGGTGCCATGCTTGTACAGGCTCTAAAAGCAGGTGTTAAGAAGTGCAGCCTGTCCAACAATCACCTTTAGTTCCCATACTGTGCTTCCCCTTTGGGAAGGCTGGCTAGCAGAGAGAGTACAGGAGTTGGATGTGATTCCTTTGCCCCCAGTTTTGGATTGCTAGTAAAAACCTCTTGCCTGTGGAGCGACCACCTGTGACTCTTTGGAGTGGCTGAGTGTTGGCAAAGGTTTATCTCCCTATCTTGTCTGTGTAGGTAAGTTGGCCCAGAATAGGATTTCTATGCATTTGTAGCAGGGTGGGCTGTGTTGCTCCATGGCCACATGCAGAGTCCTTGGTGGGTGTGTGCTTGTGGGAGTCTGAGGGGAGGGGGGAAGGTGATGCTTCTGCTGGGCACTGTGTGCTCTGTAAATACAGATATCAGTACAGCAATCTCTCACTAATGCTCCTGCACTGTGTGCATCTGGGAAGCAAGTAGAGTTCTCCAATACAGTAATAAAGGCAGTAGGTATCACTGCCAGGCATCTTCCCCTGAGGTAGCAAGACATCTCTGGCTGTGATCAGAAATTCTGGGTTTTCAAGGTTGGCTTGCAGATAAATGAGTCAATAGGCCTCTAGTTGACTTGTAGTTGAGGTAGTTGGGTAGGTTCCAAAGGTGTTCTTGCTATTCTTGGTGGCAGATAAGGAGTCTTCTGATAGTGTAATTTCTCCTTATGCCCTGGTACTGTCCTGTCTCTGTGCAGTGCAGAGTTAGGGGATGCTGGATGTGTGTTGTGAAAGGTCTTTCAAAGTGCTCACTGCCTGTGCTGCTCACTGATTGCTATCAATAACCTTGCCTGCCACTCCTCTTCGTTGTGTGTACTCCATTTGAAGTTCTGTACAATGGAAAGCTGTTTCTTCTGCACTCAAATGTAGTTTGACCTTTGTGGCAGAGGGCTGGAGCAATCAACTTAAATATAGGGCATAATTGTATACTCTGAATTGGCCAGATACACAACAGGCTCAGCCCTTACTGAACTGCTTTATACATCTTTTTTTCCTTACTACCTGCAGCAAGCACTGTTATTTCATCACTGCATTCTGATGATGTGCTCTCTCACCAGCACCGAGGAGCACGGTTTCCACTGTGTGGGTGACAGAGGTCAGCTGGCATCTTGATAATGGAGTTCAGAAGCCTCTACTTGCCTGGCAGCATACTGGAGTATGACCTTTAAAAGTTGAATGGGTTGGTTTTTTCTAGGCTTTGTTTAGTAAAAATCACTAATAACTGGTCTGTGGAATATTTCTAATTAGGTGCTTGAAGATGCTAAAAGTTGAGATAGCATTGAGAAGATGCAAAAGAAATAGAGACCGCAGGGTAATGTAGGAGGACAGAGTCCAGCAGTGGGTGACGAAGATGATGGGGGACTGGAGCATCGCTTTTACGAGGAAAGGCTGAGGGAGCCGGGCTTGTTCAGCCTTGAGAAGAGACAATAGAGAGGGGCCCTCATCAATGTCTACAAGTATCTGAAGGGAGGGTGCCAAGAGGGTGGAGCCCGGCCTTTCTTGGTGGTGCCAAGTAATGTCACAAGAAGCAATAGGCAAAAAGTGATGATCAGGAAGTTCCACCTGAAGGAAGAACTTTACTGTGTGGGTGACCAAGCACTGGAACAGATTGCCCAGAGAGGCTGTGGAGTCTCCCTCACTGGAGATATTCAAGAACTGTCTGGACACAATCCTGTGCCGTGTGCTCTGGGATGCTCTAGGTTGGACCAGATGACCCACTGGGAACCCTTCCAACCCGACCCAATCTGTGATTCTGTGATGTGGTGGCACATCCCCTCCCCACCACCTCTTCAGGCTGCTAGGATCTCAGAAATGCTTGTTAGGCCTCAGTGTTGATGAACAGGACCTGGGCTCAGCTCCTCTTGAGTTGATCAGAAAGAGTCTGCTCCCCTGAACCTATGCTGTCTAATGAGCTGCTGTTTTTTAACAAACAGCCTTGGAAAATTATTTTTCTTGCCCGAATAACAACCCAAGTGGAACAATAGTTTTGTTACTGAACTTTCTTTGAAAGTTACCAACCTGAATTGCAGCCAGGACGGAAAATTACCATGACCAAAGTTAACTCTCTTGTGACCCTATAAACAGTGGAAAGATCTTGAATTATGGACCATGAAAAAATAGCAGAGTATAGCACAAATTAACATAAAAAATTAACAGTCAAACACTCCCCACACTCTGAAATGAGAAGAAAAGAAACCCCACCATCAATATAAATATTCTTCTCAGTTGGTTCTCCTCCTCTTCTTCATGAGGAGGATTGGAGCAGTAATTGGTTAGTGTAACAGCAGAGATGGTAGGAATGTGTGTGTATGTATGTGTCTATCAATTTAACTGTAAAATTTTGAGAATTTACCAATGGAATTTTCTTTTGTGTTCTTGCTTTTTCTTTAATGGTTATATCTGAAATAATAACAATTTAGTTAGAATGTTAATATTATAAACAATTAAATTACTGGTTTCACCTAAAAAGGGTGTTTCTGTGGCGCAAATAAACTGCACGTGGTTTAGTGTAACATGACACAGGTTAAAATCCCTTCTAACTATATCCAGAAAAGTGCTTCATATTATTGCTTCTGAGTATTGCTGAGGTTAGAGAGGAGGAGGGAGAATGACTTGTGCAGATGGAGTGACAAGGACAGACTGGGTCGGAGTGTCAGGAAGATGTCACATGACTCTGCTCTGGAGTTATGGGTAAGAAGAATAAGTGTTTTAAGATAAACATTACTGCTTAGTTTAAACGTTAGATAAACATTAAAGCAAGAAATGAAGCTCCATCTGCTGTCATATATTCTGTTATTTATGATCTATTCTATTTTAATAGTATTGATATCTATTATCTAATTCCAATTAGTGTTAACTGTTACTAGATGGAGGTGGACACATTGCCAGTTTTATGGGTGAGAAAGTGAAAATGTTCAATGATATTTTTAGTTCATAGTTGAAAAAAGAGTGGCTTGATTTATTTAGATTATAATGATAACACATCTTACTCCAAAAATAACTCAGAAATATGTGAAAGAACCTATGCTAAAATGAAATATTTTAAAATCATCTGGCCAAGGTAATTTATATGCAGGAGTTTTAAAAGAGGACATTGAATGGTTCTTCCAATAAATCTGGAAGGTGTTAGGAAATCCAAGAGTTCTAAAAGAAAACCGAAATGCCAATATTTTTTAAAAGGTTGAACAAGAGGACACAAGATTCTGGCTCCTTGTATGGATCAGGGGTAAATGAGGTCCTAATTGATGCAGGATGTTAAAAAAGTAGTTAATGAAGTTAATGCTAAACAACATGTGTCAAGTTGACAAACTGTCAGCTTGAAACTAATAAGCTTAGATAAGATAGAAATCAGACTCTTAATATATTTTTGTAAAAGATTTAGTTTTACGCAATGTTAATTAACAGAGTAGTGGAAACCTGATCCCAGCAGGCTGATTTAGTGCTTCTGAAGTAAATGTACGCAATCTCAGTACATCAGGAACAATTCAAGCAACTGGGGAAGCACCTGGAGCACCAGGGGCATTTTGACAGAAAAGTAGGCCAGCCAGGAGGTAAGGAAGTGATCTGAAAAAGATGTATAACCTTAGATGAAGGAATGCTGTCTCTGTTAGTAAACAGCAGTATGAGCCATGGGCACTAGGTTGTAATCGTCCAGACTATGACGTTGACATAAGAGAGTTCTTAGAGACTGCAGTATAGCTGCACACAGTCCCCAGGAATGGAAATGCATCATATTGGTGGCGATTTTCAAGAAAAATCATAATGAATATACCTTTTTGCACTTGTAACATACAAAGATTCATGTAGAATTTTGTATTGGCAGGACCTCAAAAGAGGCTCCGTTATTAAATAGCTACTCAGATTCTTGCTGCTGAGTGGCTGCAGGACTGGAGGTCTTTGTCTAGCTCTGCTGTTCCTACCTCTTTCCCAGCCATTGCTACCATGACACAGAAAGGGTAGCACACCAGCAGAAGGCTATTAAACATTGTACATGTATACAGTATCTTACACTAGAAAACAACTGGGGAGTTGCCACTTAGAAAATTTTCTGAAAATTGATACTGTGCCAGCAGTTGCCTTTTACTATGCTAAAGACAAACATGGTTTTTTTCACATTCTTTCTGAACTACTTGCTTCTCCTCAGTGAGCTAATTAATTGTGGTCAGTCAGCATGGCATGATAGATGCAGGGGTATGAGCCCTTGTGTTGAAATCATGCTCCTTGTCACACTTATGAATTCAGAAATGGTTCTCTGATGCTTCTCTGACCACGTTGCAGTTCATGGGGACCTTTTTTTCCTATGGGTTGCTATTTTTGTTTTAAGTGGGATTACAGGATGCTATGTGCCCACCCACATGCTTATCATGCACAGTTGAGACGAGACAGTAAGACAAAGACTCATCTGGTAAAAACAAGCCATTTCAATAGAGTTCTCAGCCGGCTCTGACTTCCAGAGCAATATATTACATTTGGGTCTTGGTTTTTTTTTTCTGACTTAGCATACATTAGAAAGTTTGAGTGAATGTAAGGGGTGCACAATAAACCTTTGAAGAGAATCAACCTTACCTTACTTTGGTATGGTATTGATGATCTGATTCTAAAACAAGACCTGCATGTCTTAATACATGTAGGAAGTTATAATGGCCCAAGCCTGTATAATTGGCTGATGGCTATAAAAGGGTACATTTTAGGCAATTCCTTCTTTTGCAATCGCATTGACTATCAAAGATGAATTTTGTAATTGTGTGGGTGAAGAAATCAGAATAAATATTTACTGTGTCTTCTGGTAAATCGTGTGCTCAAATCCAATTCTTTCATTGTCAGCTCTAGTTGTCAGGCTGAACGTTCAAGAAGCAATGTCATCTAATGCAGTGTTGCAAGCATGTTCGTCAGCAGCCCTCAAAGTACAGTTCGAGATTCAGCTGACAAGGAGTCAAAGAGTGCCCTTCTGTTACATCTGGAGCCTCCTTTACTTGGCACAGCTTCCTGGGAATCACAGTCTGATATCCAAACGCATGTCTGATGCAGATGGGAAGATGCTTTGTATTTGTTACTCCAGCAGAGAAAGTTAACATCTGCCATGAATAAATCCAGAGCATTTGTTGTTTTGTTGTTGCTGCTGTTTTTGCCTCCTGTTGGCATTATCTGAGATAGCAAATTATCATGTTTAAGTATTGCTTCTGTCATCTACTGACTGTTGAATGGCAGCAGCTTGTTGCTGAAAAGAAAGTTGCAGATCCTTCATGATCATGTGGACAATGGGAAGGGTGTCATGTAATCTTCCTGTGCTCTTCATTTATCATGCTAAGAGATGAGCATGACAATGCAATGACATGGGTACCTCTTATACCAGAAGGTGCCATGTGGTGAACTAATTTGCTCTCAGGGGAAATTGTTCAAGGCATATACTCCCTGTGGCGTTTTCATGGTCGCTGTATTCCAGTGCACAGTTACCATGATTTAAATGTTGTAGTCCTTTCAAGGACTGCGATTGCATTCAGCTGCATAAAATGCCCTTAACAAGCACTCTTGGTTGTACTGTACTGCCAGGTGTTAGGACTAGCTAATACATGTATGCTTTGAGGCTGTAAAAAATCAGAAACTTACCTTGTTTAAGGAAACATATTAAAGTATTTACTTGTTAAGGAACATTATTGTACCTGACCATATTTTAATACAAAAAAAATGTTACCAAAACTAAAATGTAAAGACTAAACTATATGCCTTGTAGCTATCAAGTGAGTCAGGTTGGATAGTAGGCTGGAGTTATATTACTGTTTATGGAAGAAAAATCAGCTAAATTCAATAAAGTTTTCAAAAGTAAGAAATACAAGCTTGCCTTGGAATAAGTCAGCTAGCCTTAGTTTGGAAAAGTTCTGATTACATTACCACTGAAGGACTGTGCCGATTTGGGCCAAATTCAGGGAAAATGTCCAAAAGGAACATCTCTTCAAAGGGAAGCAGATTACAGCCTCTCCTCCCCCACCAGGTTTGGGAAAAAAAAAAGTTTCCTCGGAGGAAAGTGAAGGAAAAAAACTATTTATTTAACAAACACACAGGAAAAGAATAATAAAGCTAAATAATAAAACCTCTCACTGTGGAGAGAAACCTGGGAAGATTTTAAAGTCCTTCTGTGGGTGTGGTCTCTCTCCTCCTCCTCGGAGCTGCGTCGGCCTGGGCCTCCTCCGGCCCTAAGGTGGAAATTCTCCCAGCGCATCCTGGTGTTCTGATGTTGAAACAGTCCAGAAGAGAAGAAGGGAAAAGCCAAAGTCCCAGAAGGAATCTTAACTCTCAGTCTCTCTCTGGAGAAACAGAGCCGAAAAGCCAACAGAAGCAGAAAGGGTGCTTCCTTTGCTCCTCAGCAGCAACAGCTAATCTCTGTGTCCTTCAAGCACAAACTGTTTTGAAAAGTTTGCTCAGTTTTTTTTCCTCTCTCTTGCACTCAGTTTTGAAGGCACAGAAAGGCTCAGGATCATATCTGGGCTTAGAGCGGTGATAAGGGATACAACAGCATAAAGTCACCCCAAGACAAGGATAAAACCTTCACAAGCCCAGAACATTTTCTGCATCTTCAACCCTACTGAAACTCCAAAAGAATTTACATCAAGTATGTGTGATTACTTGTTCAAAACCTGCTATGCTTTTGGCAAGACAAATATATTATAGTCTGTAACATGCTCTACTGTAAAAATGACAACTAGAGAAGCAAAAGAAGAATTCATTATTCAGCAAAACCCAAATTAAATTCAAGGTTGTAATCAGTTTCATCAAGCTTCTTCTAATCTAAAGTATATAGATCAAACAGCTGAACTAGAGAAACATCTTTGGGTACAGAAAAAAGTATTTTAAAACCATCTCTAAATTAAATTATTTTAATGTTGTTAAGCTGTACGTTTCAAAACTATATATATCCTTTGCATAGTGCTTTCCTAATATGGCTTAGCTCTTCGTATAAATCAAACTTGTAGACATGTAAAAAATGGATTTGAAAAGTCATCTTTTCCATGAAAATGTAGAAGTATTTTGGTTTATATTTTCTATCGAAGTTTATCTTTGTGCTGTGCTATGGATGCTAAAAGCCTGGCTGTAGAGAGATTTTCCAGCTTTCTGCCAGTGTCCGTGGGAAAGCGAAGACTTTTGCACGGATGCTGGCTGAGAAGCAGTTGGGGAGTTTTTTGTAAATAATTCCTCTATCTTGCACCTGTACAATGTTTTGCAATATTGTTATGTTTAGTTGCAGAATTGTTTTGAAATGGGTGTTGTAGGATTTAGCCAATCATCCTGAGAGGTGGTGGGTCAAAGAACCAATGACCTTATGCCATGCTGGCGACCCAAGATATAAAAATCGATTTATAATTAATTAAATACGCCATTTTCTCCAGATCTTGGTTGTGTTGTTTCTCGCTGTTCGCGGTACAACAGCGACACTGTGCTTATTTTTCCCTTTAGGTTGGAGTCTGTTAACAAATGCAGTGGGTTTCTTTTTTTCTTCCTTTTTTGTCTAATTCTTCCAGAATGAATTTTAGCAAGATCTGGCACAAATATAACATCCAAGAAATATTTCTATTTTTATATTTTATTTGTATGGGAGATGTATGATGACTTTTCTCTAGGCATCCAGTTTTCTGTATGTCTGTACATAGTAATGAGGGAAGCAATAGAAAATTAACTCACTACATGGAATGCATGTAAGCTATTAGATTCCTTTGTATTTGCCCAGTCTGATGATTCTTTTACCATAGAAGCAATTTTACTTTGCTCTATCACTGCACATTGCAGATACCTTCTCTATTTCCTTGAAAAAATCTTATTTTGTGTATGTTTTGCAGTTATAGTAAAAATATGTTACAATACCAAGTATTCTACATGCAGCTAATATGTTTAGAAAAAAGACACCATCACTTTTTTGGACCTCATGTTCAGGGTCAATTTCTATGAATGTCACATATGAAGAGATTTTTGATGGTTTTTTTCTATCAGCCTGACTGCCAAATACTGCACTTACATCTGGAGAAGTTACAAAGCCTCCCTCTCCTGTGTTCTGCAATTATTTAGCTTGCTTCTCGGTATTGTTCTTCTACCGTGCTGGCTTGTTTAGCTGAGTGCATAAGGTGCTATTATAACATGGAAAGTCCCTTCACATGATTCTATCAGAAACAGATTCAAGTATCAAAACATACAACAGGTTGAAATATGCAAAATGTTAGGGCAAAAGTACTATAAAGATGGAAAAAAGCACTTTTTACCCTGGTTTTGTTTTTTCAAGTAAAGCTACCTCATTTAAAATCCTGATATGTGAACAGCTTGCCTGTTCTACCTGTATTATTTCCTTTGATCACTTGTTCTCAGAAGAATGCTGCTATATACTTGCAATTTTTTATGTGTACTAGATTAAAGATAGTTTTTCCTGTCTGAAAGCTGTATTAGATACATACATTCTGTGGGAAATTGAAATGAGTGTTTATGAAATAATATTCACTTAAGCATCTGGTTTTGTGTAATTGGTGTCATTAAGCATTCCAAATTAGTTTACTACTCCAGTGAAACACTACTAAAAAATATGTGCTATGAATAATCCCCTTGCTTAAGTTTCCAGTGTGAAAAACCCCCAAACTTCTAAAAGAGAGGGGAGCCTTTGCTGGGGGAAGAAAAGAGTCTGATTTATTTTGAGATTTATTTTATAGTTTGAAAGTTAATCGTATTACATTATCAAGTTATTTTAGCTTTGAGTCTGTTCTGGAAGAAGAACAAGAAATAAAGAAGGCAGGCACACAGTTAAAAGATTTAACAGCGAACTATTGTCAAAAACTGTCCACTCATGTTGAAAATATCTACTTTGTTTTGAAGTTTGTGGTCAATACTATCCTATATATCTTGTAGTTGGTCCCACAAGTCTCTCTTCCACTGACATTATCTCTTAATTATAACAGGAAAAAGAAGATGGACTAACAGGCACATTTTAAGTGATTTGAGTTCTTTTTCTTGAAAATTTTATTCTAGATAAATGAAAGCTATTAGTTTGTTTCAGGAATAATTACACATCAGGGACAGAAGAATTTGTAGCTGTCTGTCACTAATGCTTTGTCTCTGAATCAATAAAAACATCACTAGAATCTGTGTAATGAACTGCCATAGGAAGGGACACAGTCACAGGAAGAGAGAATTGAATTTGAGGTTTCTAGCACTACATCTTGAACTAACTGTATTTGCGTGGACATATGATTAAGCTTGTGATTTCCAGGGTTCACCATTGCATGACAGAAAATACTCCAAATCTGTTTCCATGCCCATGGTAGTAATTTCAGTAGTACTTAGATCCCAGTTTTACTGTCCTGACATGCCCAAAATAACTGGGAGGTATGCCAATCACTATTGCCATCCCAGCAAAGCCTAGGCAATGCTTGTGCAGTGTTCCCTACCTCAGATACATTTTTCAGTTTGAAGATTGTTTCCTTTCTACATGGAGGCTTTTGATATGATGCTTAAGGATCAGATTTATGGTTTTTTTCGCCCTTGAATACATCTAGAAGAAAGTCAGAATCTTAGGAGTTCTTACCAGGCTGCTATGTTGCTATCTATGGGACAGTCTCCAGAGGATTCCTGTGCACATAGGCCAGCACCTGGAATTTAGCTGAATGCGAATTTAGTGATTATAAATTATGAGCTTCTGTTAGACATTTGCCACCTTCTCTGGAAGGCCTGTAGAAAGGATTATGAGATGAAGCAGAAGCCTAGACAGATGAACTAATAGTGTCATTTTTGCACTAGTGTGTGCTTTAACAATGGATCTGTCATTTCTCACTGAAGAAAAAAGGTTGCAGTCCTACAGACAGCGGCAAACTGAACTATTAACAACCAACTGACAATATTAACTGACAATTAACAACCAACTCTGACATGTTTGCTGTAGGAGTCTCCGAAACCGTGACTAGTTTGGTGCACCTTGTCTGGGTAAAGAATAATCCTAATATAATGCCTGGATTTCAGATACTACTTTACCCAGTTGAGCCAGGGCACTTGATGGCTCCATTTGCCAAATAATTGTGTACTGAGGAGTTTTCCAGAATACGCAAACAGAAGATGACTTTTTCCCTGAGCTCCACCTGGCTGTTTCCCTGCCTGCAAGCTGAATCTCTGCCGTTCTCTTCTTTGCTTTCCTTTGCACGAACATTCTCATAGGATGTGTTCATACACCAGTGGGTGACTGTCTGTGGTCCTGAGGACAGGGTAAATAAGAAGAGTCTACAGACAACATTTCACCACTGGGTTACAGCAAGACACCTTACACAAACAGTACAGCTGCTCTCCCTGGGTGCTGTGCCAGAGACACTGCAAACCACTGATCCAAACTCTCCCCAGATATAAAAGGTAATATTAATAGTTTACAATGCTCAGGTAGACAGATACAAAAAAAAACCAAAAACAACCCAAAACCGTCCACGATAGGAAAAGACATCTGTTCGTCTTTGCTAGTAGCAGTTTCTCCCAGAACATCTAAGTATTCAAATAAGTACAAAAGTAGGTGTTTTTTTGATGGCTTCTGAGCTTCATTGGAGTGGTACTAAATTAAAGGAAAAGTGGATTATTTGAAAGAGGAGAACCTAATATGAATAATGTCCTTCAGACAATCCAGTAGGCAAAGACTGAAACAAAGGGAATTATTTCATCAGTTAGTCTACAGTAGGATGAACTGCTGAAAGTAAAATGTGCAGTGTTGTTTATCAAACCCCCACAATTCTCAGTGTGGAAAACACTGAGGTGGATTTAAATTCATTCTTGAGAACTAAATGCATCTCTGTGAGGAAACTTGAATGACTCTGGAAGGAATGCTACTAAAAATCAATGCAAGTCATTGCTGATTGCAGTGTATTTCACATCATGTAGCCATTATGTCTCTCACATTTCCATCTGTTGTTTGTTTAATGTGGCCTATAGTGTTGGTGCTAAGAGATTAGCAGGTTAACTAAAATGTTAATTTGAGTTCTAGCAGAGCCCAGAGAAAAAACTGGAAGCAGAGTGTCTGAATGTTAGAAGCCTATTATCAAAAATTTACATATGCTGAAGGAAGCATTGATTGCCTGTAGCTAGCAAAGTGTTTTGCTTAGACAAAGACTACACAAGCATCCATCATACACAAAAAGGGTGCTGGGCAACTAGACATTTCATCTGCCGTTTGCATCTACCTGCCAAACTTCCCCACCTATTCAGAGAAAATGTATAGTGCAGAAACGTTCTGCTGCCAAATAGCAGTAATAGCCCTACACTTCCTTCTGTGGTGTGGGCTAGAATGGGGACCCAGGGAACTACAGGCCTGTCAGTCTGACCTCTTCATGGAGCAGACCATCATGAGTGGCATCATGCAGCACATACGGGACAGCCAGGGCACCAGGCCCAACCAGCAAGGATTTGCAAAAGGTCCTGCTTGACCAGCCTGATCTCCTTCTATGGCGAAGTGACCTGCTTAGTGGCTGAGGGAAAGGCTGTGGATGTCTGCCTGAACCTTAGTAAAGTCTTTGTTACTGTCTCCCACCACATTCTCCTGGAGAAAATGGCTGCTTATGGCTTGGACAGGTGCACTCTTCGCTGGGTAAAACCTGGCTGGATGGCCGAGCCCAGAGTGTGCTGGTGAAAGGAGTAACATCCATCTGGGAGCCAGTCACAAGAAGTGTTCTTCTGCACTCCTTATTTGGGCCAGGCTTGTTCTCACATGTTTATCAGTCATCTGGACTAGAGGATTGAGTGCAGCCTCAGTCAGTTTGCAGATGACACCAAGTTGGGTGAGAGTGTTGATGTCCTGGNGGCTGAACATGAGCCATATTGTGCCCAGGTGACCAAGAAGGCCAATGGCATCCTGGCCTGTATCAGAAATAGTGTGGCCAGCAGGACCAGGGCAGTGATTTTTCTTCTGTATTCAGCACTGGTGAGGCCACACCGCAAGTCCTGTGTTCAGTTCTGGGCTCCTGACTAGAAGAAAGACATTGAGGGGCTGGAGCATGTCCAGAGAAGGGCAATGGAGCTGGTGAAGGGTCTGGAGCACAAATCCTGTGAGGAGCTGCTGATGGAGCTGGGGTTGTTTAGTCTGGAGAAAAGGAGGCTCAGTGGAGACTTTATTACTCCCTACAACTACCTGAAACAAGTTACAAGCAAGAGGATAAGAAGAAACGGTCTCAAGTTGCACAAGGGGAGGTGTAGATTGGATAGTAGGAAAAAGTTTTCACTGAAAGGGTTGTCAAGCACTGGAACAGGCTGCCCAGGAAGTGGTGCAGTCACCATCTCTGGAGGTATTTAAAAGACGTGTAGATGTGGCTCTTAGGGATTGTACTCAGTGAACTTAAAGGTCTTTTCTAACCTAAACAATTCTATGATACTCTGATTCCATGATTTTGTTTTGTCCTTCTGTAATCGGTTTTTTGTATCTAAGGACAAAGAGAAGCCCTAAAATGAACAAACCGCAAAATATCATTTGTAGTTGGCAACTGTAGGGAGCTGTGAGAGAAATGGAGAATGGACCTGTGCTATTGATGGAACAACAAAAAAGAATAATGTGATATACCCTCAGCAAACATGATTCATGTCTATGCTGCCTTCTTTTTCAGTAGCTTTTGTGAGGTCATTTTTTTCCTGATTTCTAACCCACTGCAAAATTGCCTTTTTTACATCTATGTGGTTCATTCAAGGAGTAGTGACCACTGACAGCTGTGATTTATCAAAGCATGAAAGTACTTTGATGCTATAAGCAGAATGTGAGCTAATTGATGTAAAATTTAAGAAGAAAATAGTCACTTAGGGACTGCAGGGAATGCACTTTATGAAAAAGTAGAATCACAGTTCTGCTTTGACTTAGGTCTCTGTCTTCACCATATTTGCCTTTGTTTTTTTGAAGTGAGGTCCTACAAAATTCTAGTTTGGCTTTTCTTAATTGATGATGTGCTTTTCTTCCTGCAAAATTTCAAAGACAAGAATATAATGCCCCCTTTACTTTTAACCAAACCAGCAGCATCTTCTTGTACCTTGGTTATTTCCATTCCTTCCTTGCAAAACATCTGGAAAGAAGTAATTGACATTATTGACCAATACCTTATTTTGAAGATGTATTCCAAGGGAATAGAAGGAGAATTGGGAACTTTTAGGAGTACAAGTTGCACATGAAATTTCTAGATGCAAATAATGTTTCTTTAGTAACAAATGGAAGCAACTGGAGATAGTTCCATTTGTTTGCTGTTTATGAATTTGGCAGTTATCCCCCCTATATTTTCCTCTGGTGCGATTAAGCCTCCTTTTGTTGTGGCTCACATTTTCTAGTTCCCTCAACTGTGTTTTTCATTGCATAGTGATTCATATGAGGCCTTGAAAAGGCTGGAGAGGGTGGAAATTATACATCACCTGTCCTGCTTGACCTTGACTAGGGTTTGCATTTTCCAGACCAGCTGCTATTTGATTATATTCATCATGTCCTACACTCAAATCCAGAAGAGAGACCTCTCTTTTAATTATGTTAATAATGTGAATCATGCAAAATGACCATTTTTATGCTCAGGATATTTGTGATAGACAGTCCTTTACATCCCATGTTCATTTGGGAAAGGGAGGGAGTAGCACTCACAGACTGAAGCTTCAATATTCCTGGGTGCCCAAAGAGGTTCCTTACTCCCAGAGCAGGATGAGAAAATGCCTTAGCACACTTTCCATTTGCTGCTTGTCATCTAATAAATACCACTATACTTCTTCAGTTCCTAACCAGATACATGCTGTCTAACAAGTCTAAATTTTTACTGAAATAATAAATAAAACCTTAATTTTAGACTCCTATATCTGTATTGCTACATTTATTTTAACATTAAAAAAAGGAAGGGTGAAGGTCTGAAAAACAGTAATGACAGTGCTTAGCAGTTTAGAGTATTAAATGATCTGTGAAGAATCTCTTAAGTGAGAGATGGAGAGGAGATGAATAACAAGATATTACTGAAATAGTCTAGTTAAAACCTCCTCCTGGCATCACATCCTGCTGTCACTGATGTCCTGTGGTTTAATCAGTTCTGGAATGGTGTTAGAAGTGTGTTGGTTTCTCTTTGCTGTGCTGAAACCATGTTCAGCTCTATACTCTAAAAAAAAAAAATTAAAAAACTGAAATCTCTTCTGTGAGCGTCTCTATTTCTCTTCTAATCAGTGTAATATTGGCTAGAAAAGTAAGGAGAGATGAAAGCTTAGATCTGCAATGTTACATGGTAGTGATAGGCATAAAATAAAAATGATTTAGAGAAAACATTATGTACAGCTAGAGAAGGGAAGGGTGACTAAGGCTGAGCAGATATAGGGGTTTTACTATTTCTTCCTGCAGACTGTGTGAGAGGAGATCTGGATCCAGAGTGGGATTCTGGCCAGGTCTGTGCGATGTGACAGGTTGGGTCGTACAGTCTAATCCATGATCTCTCCCTGGATGCAGTGCCCATGCTAAAAATCAACAACTATAGATTTTATGTGTGGTCCAAGACACTTCTAAGCATTTTCATGACTCCAAAGTCACACTAAAGCATTACATCAAAAATTAGATTCAGTGTAATTTTAATGTTTGTTAGCATGCTTTGCTTTCTTTATTGATCTGCAGCTCCACATAACATCTGAACTTACCATGTATGACTATTTTGCACATCAGACACTGTGTCTTTTTCTCTCTGTTACCCCAAAACTATTTTTGTCCGGCTTCAGGTTTGCATTTCTTTAACTGACCATGGTTGAGTTGTCCATAACTGCGGACCCTCCAGTGCCAAGTCTGTGCCCCACCTCTTATTGCCCCATGCCCATACTCCTCTGTACCACATCTGGTGCCTCCACTTCTGAAAGCCTGTGCAGTCGCGTCAGGCTTGTAGTTCTTTCCTTATGCCATATGTCATACCTGGGCTGCATAAAGAGAAGCATGCCCACCAGGCTGAGCAGGGTGATTCTCTACTCTTTCTCAGGAGACCCCACCTGGAGTGCTGTGTCCAGCCCAAGAAAAACTTGGACCCACTAGAGCAGTTCCAGAGGAGGGTACCAAAAATAATCAGAGGGCTGCAACATCTCTCAGGCGAGGAAAGGCTGAGAGAGTTGGAGAAGAGAAGGCTCTGGGGAGACCTTATTGTGATCTTTCGCTATATAAGGCATGCTTATTAGAAAATTGAGAATTTTTTTTACAGGGGTATGTTTTGAATGGATACAAGGAAGAATTTTTTCAGTGAGAGGGTGGTGAGACATCGGAAGAGGGTGAGACACTGCAACAGGTTGCCCAGAGAAGTTGTCAATGCCACATCTCTGGAGGTGCTTAAGGCCGGGCTGGATGGGGTTTTGAGCAACTTGATCTATTGGAAGGTATCCCTGCCAATGGCAGGGAGGTTGGAACTTTAAGGTCCCTCCCAACCTAAGTGTTTCTATGATCTGTTATATTAGTCATAAATATCTAATTCTATATAGGATAAGTCTTTTTTACTTCTATGCATTTAGAACTACAGTTGTACTCTGCACAGATAAACAAAAGTAAAACACATTACGTACTGACAACTGGCCAGCTAAAGAAATTCCAGTCACAGCTGAAGTGTGTTAACCAAAGTTCACACAAATCAGACTGGATAAACCTCAGTTCTGAGGCTTTGAAAATTCCATAAAAAGCTTATATCCTGTTACTAGCAGTGGCAATACCACTTCCAGAGTTACAGCTCTGCACAGCAATTAGGAGCTGTTTGGCAGCTTGTCTTAGAAGTCATAAGAGAAAACTAAGTTTGTGGGGAGTGACTCCTAAAATGTGCTAATGTTCCTACAGAGTCCGTAGCTCCTCTGTGGCTTTTTACTCTGGAGTGGTTACTGAGTATTTTCACAGGCATCAGTGGCGCAAGCAATAAGAGTTATGACATTGTAAGTGGTTGATGAAATAAAATCCAGGCTTAAACATAGCTGAGATAGTCTCACAGAGTTTTACCACCTCACTTCCCAACCTGAGGCATACCCTGTCAGCTATGATTCAGGTTTAAAACCAGACATGTATGTGAGGTCAACAGCTCCATTTAAATTCTTCTGAAGTGACAAAAAATGCCTTTTTATGACAGGAGTGTTTTCTTCACTTAATAATAGGAGCAGTCAATTTATATCTAAAAGGCTATTTGTGTTTATAGGTCTATTCCTGTTTTTACTTCCTTTTTTTCTTTACGAACAGGAATATCCTTTAACTCCTATATGAAAGTAAACAGCCCACACAGTATTTCCATTTCTTAAACACTTGATTTAAAATTATAATATAGTATTTCCCTCTCGCTCTTCCCTGAACACTTTTAATTGTCTGAGGAGATGATGAAGACAGAGCTGGTATGGCAGGCTTTCCAGCAGCTTTTCTGTCCTATTTAGAGAGATGGCAAAGTGGTTCTTTTCAGTTTTTTAGCACTGGAAGTCCAACACTCACTGAGAAGTTGATTTTATGCATTTTTAGTACACCGAGATCATGATATTAAAGGGTTTGTTTGTCAAAAATTACTGCAGTCTCAGAAATTTATGAATAATTCTTTGCTGTCTTTCTCGAAAGCACCTTGACCCAAACTGACAAAAATTTGTCAGCAATTTTTCCCTTTTAAACATGATAAATATTTAAGTGGAATGTGAAGCAGTTGCTAAATAGTTTATCTGGTACAGAATGGGGAAGCTGATGGTGTTTGGGATATTGAGTCATGGTGTTTCAGAACAACTTGCTGCTGAGAGCTGGGGAGATGGGAACCAGGGGAACAACAGCATGATTATAGAGCAACTTTGGTCAAGTGAGATTTTCATTTTACTGCTGTTGTTTTGTTCCAGTTGATTGAAACACTGTGCAAATTTGCATCCAAAATTCAAAACATGAGACAAAGGTCAATCTAAACCCAAATTTTCTCTGGAGTTTAAAGAACAATAAACAGAAGATTCAGCAATGAAACTACCAGACTTCCAAGACAACAAGTAATGATCTTTTAGGTTTTAAACAGCAAATCCAGCAGTTAAGTCCCACTCTATTACTAAAAAGTTGTCCAAATAAGCACAACAAATGATGTGACTCTAAATACCTAAACCATGCATACTGAAAAAAAATTAACCTACAGTAGTGTTGATATACCCGCACTGGCACTATCTTTTCCTTGTATATCTCAAGCTGGTAGGTATTTTTTTTCCTGGTTTCCCTAGTTGTATGAAATATGCATCAGGATACTTCTTCAGATTCTTAGTCTCTTTAAAATGTCTTTTCCTTTGTTTCACCGTCAATGTCCAGAACAGAGCAGGCAGTCATTCAGAGGGCATTATGGACATTCCAGTTGTTCCTGTGGCTTAAGGCTTTGTTTTGTATTTAAGCTATCTGCACTTCTTGGCTATTAGGTGCTGCTTAATACGTCAAAGAAGCAAGTTTTAGGTCACATTACATAGTTCCAAAAATTCTATTGCTTGAGAATGATAGTGCAATGTCACAGTCTGAAGGTGAAATAGATGTATTTTGCCTTACTAACCAATTGAAGGGAAAAGAGAGGCTAAGACTATGACCAAGGCTGTCCATGATTTACACACTTCAACCTTACTGTAGTAACCTTTGACCAGAAGACTGATGGGACTCTTGGCAAAAGATCTATGTCATTGCAAGTGCACATGGGCATAGCTAAGATAACATTGTTTGTAAATGTCTGGACAAAAGATTTTGTAGTTCACAAAGTACGAAGTAGTTCACAACGTTTGAAATACAAAAGTAAGCAATCCTCCATCAAAGCCTGTGTTAACCGTTTTTTTTTTTCTTACACTGTTGTCACTGTCATAAATTTTTTCAAGAAGCAATAGGTTTAAATGGCTCAACATAATCCTTTCATAATTCTCAGGCACTCCTTTTTGCTTAAGAAGGAGAGGAAAGGGGAAATTAGGAATTGAGACTGAAAAGTCTGTTCCCTGGAGATGCAGTATGGTTGCTCTATTCCCAAAACTTTTGAAAGGAATTTTTGACTAGCAGCTATGACATACATTCTCAAAGTAGTGAGCAAGATAGGTTCTAATTTACTCTTGTCCTTGGGCACTGATTTTGATCACTGAGTGCTGGTTTGAGAGCAAAAGAAAGATACAAGATTTTATTTTGAATATGATCTTCTGATTTCAGGTGTGAAATGAGAACCCACTTTCTGTTTATGCATAGATGAAGTTCTTCACATGTTAATAGCATGCTCTGCAAAGATTTAGCCATGAGATACTGTAAGCAACCAGTTCTATAGCCCTGATGTGTCTTTATGCATCACTCTTAATTGTGTGTTTGTTCTGAGAGATAATTCTCTAGATAGGTATATGTCTGTCCTTATAGATCTGTTACACATTCTGTGGGTTAGATATTCTTCTCCTAACATGCCTAAGTGCTGCAACAGAACATCAACTTTCAATGGAACATCACCTTTCAACTCCATTTGGACCTGTCAAGTTTATGCTAAAGTAGTGCAAAATTCTTCTCTTTTTTTGCCATGAGTTACAAGACCTCCTTCAGTTAAAATTTTTTTGTGTGGTGGATATAATGTTGGCTGTGTGTCTCATTTTTCTGGCCTTTTCAGGAGAACTGAAAAATTGTAGACTTCTTTCTTTCTTTCCAGCTATTTGAATTGAGATGAAGATACCTTCTCTATGTCTTTAACTTCTGTACAAGCTGCAGAACTTTCATCAGAGGTACTTGGAGACAAAGAGATTTTGTGCTATTAAAATGAAGGTTCTGGTAATTTTCTTAGGCAGGGTTTTGGGCATCAAAGATGAGTTCATATTTTTATTCTATTCGCTATTTTGTCCATGGTACAGGGTATATATTGCATGAATATCAGTAGGCATACAAAAAATTCAATTCTGTGTACATAACAAAAGTGTATCCAAACACTTCTTTAGAAATGACAGTGGAAATAGAATAAGATAAGGCATTCTCCAGAAGTTTATAATTCTTTGTCTTACTTTCAAGTCTTTAGAGGACCAACTGAGAGAGATTTGGGCACTTCTGCTTTGAAACAGTAACATTCTAACCCAATAGAGGCAAACCCACAAAGTGGAAGCTGATGGAATCCAGCTCTTTGGCAATTTGTGACCTGTAGGTACCAGTAAGCTTTATAGTTACCCAAAGTCTTAATATTTTGTAGGCTGTAGGTTGTGGCAGTCACATGTGCCCTTTGCCAAAGCTTCTCTTAATGCAGGTGGGGAGAAATGCTTAAAATTCACTTGAATTTCAGTGATATTTCCATAGGGTTTTTGTCACAAGGGCAGTGTGCTTTAGCTACTTCTCTTTGGTATGGCTGTCATGGAGGTGGGCACCTTAGACATTTGGTGATGTCACTACTACCCTTCAGAGAATCCATAGTAAAAACTTTTTGTTCTATGTAAGGTGAGCAAGGAATTCTGTAGGGATGCTGTGTTTTAGCCTCAAAGTGAGATAGACTGGCAGAACAGGAACAGGTTTATTGCAACACTTGAAAGGCACAGAGGTGCCAGCACTTAGTCAAGTGCAGCAAATATAGGACAGGAAGGTAAGGAAGGGAACTGGCAAACAGAAAGACCAAAGAGTGAAAGGCATGAGCCAAACAGAACAGTGAAGTGGGCTGGGCAAGTGTGCTCAGGCAGTATCCTTCAGGAAAGGACAGGCAGCATCCATAAGTTCCAAAGTGGGATGATATCCAGTTGACAGAAGCTTTTTCTGGACGTTTTTGAGGAAATCTGCGTCCGTATGTAATGCCTGAGTCTTGTTACACTATACTGTCTGTATGATATGTTTAAGAGTAGTTTTGATCCAGACATGGCCTTACGTATTTCAGAGCTGTTTGGGACCTAGTTCTCTGGCTGTTGTGGCTCCTTGGCCATTTTACTGGCTTCGTATACCAGCCAGTTTAGCCCCATCACAGAGATCAAACATCATCCACTGTCCCAAGTCTTTTGTCATTGGGGATCTTTCACTGTATAAGTCAAATTCATCCTGCACCTCAGGAAGTACATTTATGTCAGTGAATGCATACTGCCCCTTAAACATAATGGCTGAGTGCGGTGCAAACATGACTCCTTAGGCCCTGCCATTCCTGGTTTATGATTATCATATTCCACCTTCAGCAGGCTGGGCTGCATATTTTGCTTGTCTAAAACTCTGTATGCATTGTGTTGGACCCAAAGTACATTTCTTTGTTGAATTAATCTGTCCTCTGCCTCTTGTGCCTCCTTCCTTCCTAACATTGGCAAGTACCTAAAGTATACATCCTGCGTTTAGCATCTCTGGAACAGGTTAGAGGTGATTTGATTTTGTATGTTGTGTGTCTTGTCTAGGTGGCATATGGATATGGATGAACATTTTCTGTCTCCTGACTTGGTGGTCCAGGTCTAACCAATGCCTATCTGTTAGTCCAGATTTGTGCTACACAATGGGTCTTGAGAAAGGAGTGAGGAAGATAATGGGAAAAATCTCAATCATCTTCTGAAAGTGCCAGTTCTCTACTGACTATAGAGGGAGACGAGGTTCTAATTTAGGTATTCTAATTAAGTACCATTACTATGTGGGAAGGATTCAAGTCCTTGAACCCACTAAAAAAAAATGTTTGTATGTATGTGACCACAAAGGAAGTAAAGTAGACTGTGTATGTGTTTGCTTGTATGTCAGGTGTGATCTGACATTCCATAGATTTCACATAGCCTTAGGGAGAAAAAAATGGGGCAAATTGCTGAAGTTACACACTAAGAAAATGTCTCTTCTTGTGCTATTTTGCAGCCTATCTGTCCATTTTTTAATCTGCAGCATCCACAGATGTTGCAGGCTTTAAGTTCCTCAGTGTTACAAACTAAGGAAATGATTCTTCTTCATTATCACAGAATATATGTAACAGGAGATTTATTAAAACAAACTGTAAAAATGAATCAAAATCATAGAAACTATCAATTCATCACTCAAATGATGATTCAGAGCAAAGCAACTTTTAACATCCCCATTGACTGGGTATCACAATTAGATCAAAAGTAAATTCATGGCAGAATGAAAATAGGTAAAGGTAGCTGAGGTCTCTTATTTCTACTTACATAACATTTACAGCTGCTGTTAAAATAAGATTTTTACTGTGCCAAGGAGAGTCTTTCAGCAAAGCAAAATTCATTTTGTGTATGACCTTTAAAAGTCATCAGTTTCAGATGACCTCCTCACATACAATGTAGTAGCACTTTTCAGGTAGTAATGAACTGTCTGCTCTAATACTTTCAGGTAAAGCGGCAGTTAAAGTTATAACTGTGCAGAAAATAAGCTCCCAGGCTTATCTCATTGGCTTAATCTTTTAAACACCATCAGACTTGCACAACAAATACTATCTTAATACGGCCCCAGACTGAAGTTATCAAGGCACCAGAAGCAGAATGCCTTGCATTTTTCGTTTAAGGAAAATGTGTGACAAAACCTAACTTGTAAATCTGTCAGTGTGATAAATTCTTTTTACACTTAGCACTGACTAGAGAATAGAATTTAAATTTTAAAAATGCTGTACTACAGCTTGTTACTTCCTGTCAATATTAATGTTAGAGAACAGTAAACTAATCCAGTACTTACGTGACTGGAGAGGCACACTTGGTACAAGATAAAGTATAGCATCATTTCAATTAATGAGAACATCAGTTTTTAAAATCCTCTTGAAAATGCTGAAGAAGGTATTTTGATATGTATCACTGTGAATAAAACGTTGCTAATGCTCTATGACTTGCTTTCAAGATAAAATCTGTTCACCAGTGTAGAGAAACCATTTCTGCAATAGTAGAATGTTAAAATGAAAATAGAAGGTCTGTGAAAGTACTATGAGGGGGAAAACTCATTTTTTAAAAATAAGAGGGTTGGGATTAGGGGCTGAAATTATTTACTGTGTTCCTGAGGGTTTAGAAAGATATAAGTTTACATTTTTCCAGGCTATACGTATTTGAGGATAAACTGAACTTGAATTGTTTCAGTTCATTATAATTGTTTTGAGGAGCACTGAGAATAGTCTATAGAAGCACAGAAGAGTGCAATAAATGTTATAAACTGCTGTTAGTCTAATTCCTATAAAACTAAGAAAACTCTAGGTAGCTCTAGTTAAAGTTTTCTTTAAAACAGTTTTTTTTAAACCTTACTACATAATTTCTACAATGAATAATTGCATTCACTTCGTGCTATTTTTTAAAAGATACTGATTTTTATCTTATGTGGTTTTTGTTTAAAGAAGTAGTTTAAAATATTACCTGCACGTTAAACTGATAATGTGGTTAACATACATTGACGTTTTCTGTTTAGTTCATTTGGGACTTCTCATATCTGTAAACTCAAAATGATAAATCAGTTAATGAAACTGTTTAATATCTTTGTGTGGTCCAGTTTTTATCCTTCAAGTCTAAAAGGGTTTTGCTAATTATTTCACAAAGAGCAGTGAAGAAACTTGCCAAAAGTGGAAGTTTTGATAAGAAATCAACTGTTCATATTAAATAATTGAAGAGGATAAATAGATGGGTGATAGCTGAAAATTGTTTAATAAATAAAATATGCTGGTCCTTGGAAACTAACTTATTTGATCTTTTCAGTCTTCAGTGTCTAGGTTTAATGAACTTGGGGTCCCTAGAAGAGCTTCATTTCCTGTCTAATCAGAATTCCTTAAATAATCAGTGGTTAGCCTGTACCTGAAGCCCCTGAGAAAAAGAAGCCCAACAGTACATAGATACAGAAAATACTGAAAAATTGGTTTGGACAGTTATTCTTAACTATAATATTTCCTGAATATTTGTCTTTCCATCAGGAACAATGCTATCTTTTTGTTTCTTTCTTTCACTCTTACTTTCCCAAAATTTCATATCATAGGATTTTTAAAAAGCAAAAAAAAGTGTGTGTATCAGGTGGTGGAGGTTGGAAGGGTCCTCGGGAGCTCACCTGATCCAATTCCCCTGCTCAAGCAGGGTCACCCAGACCTGGTTGCCCAGGACTGTGTCCAGACAGCTTTTGGATATCTCTAATGAATGACTCCACAAAATCCCTGGACAGCCTGTGCCAGTCCTCAGTCATCCTCCCAGTAGCAAAGTGTTGAAGTTTGAGAGCACCTCCTATTTTTCATTTTATGTCCTTTGCCTTTTGAACCTCTCACTGTTTCTGTAACAGCAATTTTAACCTCTTAATGAAACTTTATACTCATCAAAAACCCCTCAAAGCCCCTAACAAATGTTTACAGAAGAGGCCTAAATATTAATTGGTGGAACTTGGATAGAAGGTGGTGTTTACAGGAGTACTTTGTGCCTCGTTAGACAAGGCTTTCTGAACAGCTTGACTGTGAACTGCATATGCAGCCTCTGGATTCCTCCATTCCTGAAACAAGGACTGTATTGTTTGCTCTATTCTTAGATTAAAATGGGCAAGTCTGAGTCTGTGGAGAAGCTTTGTGTGAATTCAGCTGTTAGAGTTCAGTGAAAAAAGGGTGGAATTAAAGATCCTGTCATTAATGTTATCACTGGCATGGTGTGAGTGATAGAGAAAATTTATCTCCTGCCCAGAGATCGAGTGTCACACAATGGTTTCCTATAGCATTAGGCAGCTGTGTGGACTTTAGAAATAAATATATGTAATTGGAAAGTTTTGAGATTTGAGGAGTTCTCTAAGAAGTTTTAGTGTTAAACATATGTCTCCTATTTCAGAATTAGACTCTGGTTATGTTTGAAATTTTTATTCAAGTCCCATACCATTATTAGAACTACTGAAAATCCGTCTTGGAAAAAAAGGAAACCCTTCAGGAATGACAGTAGTCCATATTCTCCTCTAAAGTTAGTGTTAAAACCTTTTTTTCTTCCATTTGATAAAAAGCAAATGAATAATGAAAAAAGTAGCTTGAACATTTATTTTGATTTAAAGCAATTGGGAGCAGAATTGTGTTTACAATTGTGTTTACGACCAACATATATACACAAAGATTATAAAAAAAGAATACAGTGTAGCTGCATTATATGGTTTTGCTTGAAGAGATTGCTGTAATGTCAGTGTTTGTAGAAAACACAGCCAGCAGAAGCCTTCTAGACTGTAAATCTCCTGCTACAGTTAGTAACTGCAGATTAGAATCTTTTTCATAAATATCACCTTTTTGAGACTAAAGTTTATTTGAACTCGGACTTGACTGTCTTGTCTTATTTTTTCTTGTCACCCTCGTACAGTGCTGTTTAATTTTTTCTATTATTTCCATCCTAAAATTATACACTGCTAATTCATACCCATATATTCTGAAGTCTTGTTCTTTATTTTAAACAGCTATTCTCCATTCATGATATATATTTCTAGATGTATTTTTAGAGAGCAATCAAGTCTTCTGGAATTAGTACTTTTAAAATAGATACCACACTAATTACCTTCTTATTTCATGCAAATCTTACAGGCTGGAGGCCCCTCTCAAGCCTGGACTACTAAGTGAGATTTTCTCTCTTCGTTTGCAGGTTCTCTGTTTTGTTCTCTGTTTTCCTGGTCCTATACCCTGTAGGAGGTCAAGAGCATATAGGCAGGGAAGATGAAGGTGGAAGCATTCAGAGCTTCCCTGCTGGCAAGGGTTACACAGTTACCTGCCTATTTCACCTTAATCCTATTGACTTATGTTCAGTCCTTCAGGAAAGTGCATGCTTTTCTTTGCCTTTATTTTTCATTGGTATTTGAGGACATACTTTGTTTATGCAAGCCTTGAGCTAATCTCACTCTGAACACCTGCATTAAAATGGATTAATTTCATAAAACAGAAGCAAGAATATCATCTTTGTCTGCTACAATTAGCTTCCAAAAGACATTAGAATACAGAATCAGACAAAGAAATCAAACGAATCCCTAGCTGTCTACTAGAATTCCAGAGTTGATTAGATTTCATTGACTTCTAAAGCACCCTTTCTCAGTTCTTTTCAAAGGCCATGGTGTACTTTTCCCTACTCCAAAAAAGGAGGGGACAGTTTTATTTTTCTATTAGGTGTAAGTATTAGAAGTTCTGCAGTTGATACTTTGATATCAGAGTTATAAATTGATAACTGCAATCCAGGGACGTGCTCTTTTGCTAGCAAGAGCAGAACTACATGTCAGACTTAGGCAGAACAGATGGGCAGAACAAGCTCCGAGCCAGACTCCCTCTACTGCCTTGCTAACCATTTTACAAATGGGATTACAGATCCCTCATTGTATCTGAGAAGAGTTTAGAAGGGGCTTAGATGGGGAATATTCCTTATTCCCCATGTCTTCCCTAGGAAAGAAGCAAATCATAAGTGTAACTGCGTTGTCTGGATTCCTCACCTGCATAAAAAGAAAAAGTCATCTGTTGTCATTTGTGAATGAAATTGAATATAATTTGAGGGCAGTGACACTGATAAGCAGGAAAAATCAAGAGGGTGATGGAAATCACTTTCTCTTGGAGTTCTTGGTTCAGGAGGAAGTGTGAATAATTTCAGCTCTCAAAAAGGAAGGAAGAGAACCAAAGAAACACTTATTTGCAAAGTTTCTTGCCCAACAGCATATAGGAACTTAGATAATAATACCTGATATCAAAAGACAATGGCTTAAATTAACAAGACTGCTGTGATTGTAGTGGTAGACAGAGTTACATTGCATTAAATAACTGTAACTGAATTGGGCACAGTTACTTCTTATCTTTGTGGATGCACAGTTGCTTACACCCGAGAGGATTTGTGTCCATATCCTTTGTCAAATCTCTGCTCACTGTCTCTTTTTTTTTTGTGTTTCTTCTAAACCAAAGGTCAGCTGGGCATCTTAATTTTTATGTTTCAAAGGATCAGAAGTATAAAGAAAACTCTGAACTATCGAGTGACTTGAAAGACCGGTCTATGACAGTTCAACAAAGTCAGTAAAGACTATGAAAATAAACAGCCTGCACTAATGCTTAGCATCAGTGAACTGCTGGCTCTTGGGCACCAAAGGATTAATCAGCTTTTATTGTCACAGAAGAAGCATCGATTAAGGTTGGGTTTGGATTTTTATTTTTTTTTCATAAGAGGCATTTTTGGTTTACTGCCAGCACTAGCAAAATTGCACAAATAGACAAATTGCACTGGGATGATATCTGTAGCCTGTGAGGGGAGAGGCTGCTTGCAACATACATTTTTTCAACATGCTATAAAAGAAATACGATTTGCACTTGCTGACACTGAACTCCTTTATCACAGCCAACCAGGTATTACAAAGCAAATCGTAGAGTGTGCTTTTGTGTGTTACTGAGCATTTATATATACTTCCTCAGGTTTTATCTAATCTGGGAATTTAAATTTAATGGGTTGGAACCACTCATACACTCAGATTAAAAACATCTAGGGCTTTCTTTTCATTTTTATAGTCCCATTGGTCCATTCGATGTATTCTGTATGTGAGATTTAGAAATACTGGCTTTTGAGCAAAATATGGTAGTAAATATTGTTGTCACAACTTTTCTCTTTGGGGTTTTCAGTGAAGAAGCTGTTACTTTAGGAGCGATATTATGAAAGGAGTCTTCTTCTAACTTGTATGCATTTTATCATGTTTTTCTGTTTGCTTCCTTTGCTGATTCTCCATTCTCCATTCTGGAGATGGGTAGATGTTTAATTTATTTTATGCTTCTATTTGTAGTTCCTTATCATTTGTGGTTTTGATTTAGTGTTGTCTTGATGTAATTCAGGAAAGCATAGCTGCTGTAAACAGTTTCAGGTGGTTGATTGACTGTAGGCAAAGGCACGTCATGTTCAAAATGTTTCTCTTTGTGATGATTTGAATAGCCATTTAAATTTTACAAACTATGACCTGTGATTTCAATCACATGGAGTGGTGAATAATATAGTATTGAGTATATGGATTTCCTATGAGGTGCCTCTGTTCTACCACTGTATTTAATATGATTTCTATTTTAATAGTGGCATTTTCTGTTGTTTAGTAGTCATTAATGTACTTTCTGCTAATGCTAATGGATTTTTTCACAGATATGCAAGTATGCATTACTCTATAGATTGGGTCAAACCAACAAAGGTATATGAATCCCTGCATGAGATGGTCAGATATGTTCTCCTTCCCAGAAATCGCCTAACTGTGAAAATAATATTGTCAGTGCAAGTTTATTATTATTATTATTATTATTATTATCATCATCATCATCATCATCATCATCATCATCATCATCATCATCATCAAAACACCCCAGTTAACCTTTGTGAGGAAACAACCATCTAAAGTAAATACAGAAGCAAGACTTACAGTTGCTGGACCAGAAAATTGTGGCATGAAAGGTCAACAGAAAAGGTCAATTCAAGGCTTATGCAAAGAAAAAAGGGGAAAAAACCCCAAATTTTTTTTAAAGTCACCAGTATTTCATGGAAATAACATAAAGAAGATAAAATTTATTTATTTTTTGTTGATTTCTTCTGGTTGAGGTCTTAATTCCCATGGACTCTTTGAGTAGTTTAAGCTTTCTGGTATCTCATTTCTCCACAAGAACAAATTAAAACCTTTTGCTGTCTAAAGAGATGGAGTTGTCCATGGGTCTTACGATTCTGTGCTTCCTATTTGCTGGTGTGTTCTATGTGATAATAGCCTCCACACCTGCACACTTCTTTTGACCATATTCCCATTTCCAGTTAGAGTAGGGGATCTTCTACCTGTTCAGTAGTAGCAGTCAGTGTTGGTTTGACATGGCCTGGTTCATGGTAGTGGGGGGGCCACAGAGGTGGCTTCTGTGAGAAGCTTCCAGAAGCATCTACCATGTCCACCAGAGCCAATCCCTGATGGCTCTGAGGGTGGGTCTGCCACTGGCCAGGGCTGGGCCAATTAGAAATGGTGGTAACACCTCTGTGATAATGTATTTAAGGAAGAAATCAAAACAAAGTTGGTGGCACAGTTTTAATTCCAGCCAGAGTAGGACTGAGAACATGTGAGCAGAACAACAATGGAGACACCGAGGTCAGTGGAGAAGGAGGGAGAGGAGATGTTCCAGGCTCCAGAGCTGGGATTCCCCTGCGGCCCATTGTGCAGACCGTGGTGAGACAGCTGTGCCCCTGCAGCCCATGGGTCCACGGGGAATGCAGAGATCCACCTGCAGCCCGTAGGGGAGGTGCCTGTGCCGGAGCNTGCAGACCGTGGTGAGACAGCTGTGCCCCTGCAGCCCATGGGTCCACGGGGAATGCAGAGATCCACCCGCAGCCCGTGGGGGAGGTGCCTGTGCCGGAGCAGGTGGATGCCTGGAGGAGGCTGTGACCCTGTGGGAGACCCGTGGAGAGAGAGGCCCTGCTCCCAGGCTGGAGCAGCCTGTCCTTGAAGGACTACACCCCATGGAAGAGTGACCCATGGCGCAGCAGTTTGGAGAGGACTGTTGGTTGTGAGATAGAGCCACATCAGAAAAGTTAACAAAGAACTGTCTCCTGTGGGAGGGACCCCACGGTACAGCAGGGGAATGACTCCTCTCCCTGAACAGCGAGAGAAACCACGGGTGATGAACTGACCAAACCCCCATCCCCTGTCTCGCTGCACTGTCAGTGGGAAGGAGGGAGTTGCTTTTAAGGGCTTATTTTACTTCTCATTACCCTGCTCTGATTTTGTTAGTAGTAAATTCACTTCATATCTCTAAGTTGAGCCTGGTTTGCCCTTGATGGTAGTGGGTAAGTGTTTTCTCCCAGTCCTTATCTCAATTCATGAACCTTTTGTTATATTTTCTCTCCTCTGTCCAGTTGCAGAGGGGAGCGAGCAAGAGGCTTTCGTGGGTGCTGGGTTTTGGCCAGCATCAAACCACGACAGTCCTACTCAGTGAAGGCGTCTGTTCCATGCTCCAGTTCTTCTGGTGCAATGCCTCTTTCAGCACATCAAAATAACCCCTGACAGACCCTTTTGTCATTTGTGGACTGAACTGGGAGACACCTGAGGCTGTGTGGTCATTCTGGTCTGTTATTCAGCTTTCCTCATGTGATTGTGATCTTCTTTATAGGGTCTGTCAGATAGTACCAACTAGACCCAAGAAGTGAGGGATGGAGAGTGAAATGAATTAAAAACTGTGCATTAGCTGGTCATAATCTTGGGGATGGAGAGTGGTGACTGCTTTAAACAGGGAAATTCAAAGATACTCGAACCTTCGTTTCGTGACTTATCCTTAAGTGTGGCTTGAGGACCAAAATTTTTGTTGATTACTTGCAGGGCATACCCAAGGAGACCAAGGTAATTTTAACAATAAGTTCAGTGGGTCTAGGATCAACTCTTTAGAGAATAAATAATTTTACTTTCAAACAAAGTCTCAACACTGAAAATATTCTAATGTCAAAGACTTGTATTTCTGTCTTCTATTAATAAACATTAAGAACTGAAAGAAACACATATTATGTTCCACAGGGATATGGCTTCTACTTTTTTTGTTCATACTGAAGTTTCTTTTAATATATTCTGAAAAGTCTTTGGTAACCTTTATGCTCTTTAGTTGTGTGCAAGCTTTTACACCTCTTTCTCCACAGAAATCACTGTCTGCTTCTGAATGTACTTCTGTTGTTTTCTGTCATATTGCAGACCTCCTTTGTAGCTTGTTGAGACTGAGTGAATCTTCTGTTCGTCTTGAATGAAAGCTGGTACAGAAAATTGGACACTTTCACCAGGGTAATTGCATCTATTTGCAGTTCAGCTTTCAGTGGTTTTGTTGCAGTGAGAGAATTGAGATGTGGTGACACTGTAAGGCTTTTTGACGCAAAGCTGGGTGAGACTCAAGTATGATGCATTCCATTAATTTCTCATTCTATGAAAAGAGAAGACCTGTAGAAAAGATACTTGTTTTCCCATCTACTGTTGTCTAGATTCAGTCTTTTATTTCCATCTTCTGTGTTAGAATTTTGCCTGCGATTATGGTGTACTTATATTTGCTTTGAGTAGTTGAAAATGATTCCCATTTTGGAATATTATTATATACTAAGAAGTATATTGAAATGCCATATTCACAACTATCATTAATATACTTGGTAAATGTGGTGTTCAAGATAATTTATATGTTGTTAAGTGTTTTAATTACAGGGCAATACCTAGAAATTACAGGGTAAATTTCTGATTTTCTAGAATTATTTTTATTTAATCTTTGAAAATATTGGTTAATCTTTGAAAATATTGAAAATAATGTCTCTTAACTGATCTTAATTTCTCAAATGATTCTGTAACAATCAGATGAATGCATGAATGATGAAGAAACCCTATTTTCATACTCTCTTCTCATGGAGTGCAAAAAAGGACACTACCATATTTCTGTGAAGATTTAAAGAAAAAAGGTATTTATGGTAAGCTTTTCAGGTTACTCTGATAGTGGCAGGTCATGTTTTGTAGGTGGAAAATCAGTTATTGAAAAATTTAAATCTTCAAATATAAAGCAGTGATGAAATCTTAAGTAAAGATCACATTTTCAGCAATGTTTGCTGAAGTCAGTGACAGAGATTACACAAATTTTCAAGCAGATGGATAGCCTGAAATTTCAGGAGCAAATAAAAGTGGATCGTTTTTGACATAGAGCTCCAGCCCAGGCTTTGACTTGTATCTTTCAAATGATTGCTTTAAGAAGTCATAAAAAGGACTTAATGAAGATCTCAGAGTAGTGGTGGTACTCTGAAATTCTAAAATATCAGAAGGGAAAAAATCTACCTGCTCACAGCAAGGTATTTATTGTGGCATAAGAGAAATTTGCATTAAACTGTTTGGAAGTCAATCAAGATGTTGACATTAATACAGTATAGGCTGTTTAGTACTGATTAAAGGAATGTTCAGTGACAAATGGCTCTTTAATCCACAAGCTGTTCAGAACTAGTGAGAACACAGAAAGCAATTGCAAGCCCTCACTACCAAACCTCAGTCTTAGTCTCCTTCTGGCCCAATCAGTTTTGTACTGTGAGCTACATGATGGCAGAAATTTGCCAGAGGATAATGAGAGCTCACAGCTTGTTGACTGCAGCACTTTTGCAAGAGATGAGAGATCTGTCTTATTCTTCCTCAAGCTGCGGAGAAGGCTCCTCTGTGTGTTAAGAAGCATGAAGCAGCTGTATTACACAAAAGACACATCCAAAGGCATCCAAATGCAAGAACAGGTCCAGGCTGTGAATCCTGGAATAACACAGAAATAAGACCAGTCTAAGGGAGAGTAGGATTTCAGACATGCCTCTGTCTTTGTAAGTGCCTAGGTATTAGGAGGATTGCTGACACTTGCCTGATTTTTCACTCACTGAATAAAGAGCCAAAATGACTAAGTACGGGGTTTAAGGATTTAATTCCCAGTCAGATGCTTAAAACTTAGGTATGACAGCACAGAAATTCCTTGTGAATTGAGGCCTGAGACTTTTCTTGCACTGTTCACAAAATTCCTGAGAACTGCTTATTCTTACAGGTTTCTTCTATGCTTATTTGGCATGTTTAGAAATTTTACATCCTAAAATAATTGATATATATGGGATAATTCTGTAAGACGACTTGCCATTATTTCGCTGAGGGAAAAAAAACTTTCAGAACTTGAACCAGGCCACAAATAACAAGGTTTAGCTGTGATTAGGATAGGCCTGATGGCTGAGGCCTGAAAGGGACATGAATCTCCTTCCCTCTCAAAGGAGGGGTTAGGAGCTCAGTATGAGCTCTGTTACTGATATTTGGCAGAGAGAATGAGAGGTAAATGAAGAGATTCCAGTGAGCAATTACGGAACATGTTTATTTTATAGATGTTAGGGATCTTTTGGGATTTTGGTTTTTTTTTTAGTACACATTTCTGTTAAAAAAGGGAAGTGTGCTAAATAGGTGGTGAAAGGCTGATTGTTAAAAAATGTACTATCACAAATGAAAGACTGAGTATGCTAGTTGTGTTGAAATATTCTTGAAGTTCATGGCCACTCTGTCTTAGCAGCTTGCAACCCAAGCATCCTAAAACCATATCCTTAAGACAGAAAAAATTAATAGCCCTTCTTGGCCCCCTTCCATCCTGCCCAAGGAGCCAGGAGACCCATGCTGGCTCTGCCCAGGGCCCCTGTCCCGACTTAGCAGTCATGCGGATGCCCAGCTGTGTTCCCTCACCTCATGGCTGGATTTTCTGGATCTCACTGGACTTTCTATAAAATGACATCTGTGTATAAGAGGTGGTAGTACTCATTGCCTTTTATAAGATTTCAGCAGAGAATGAAGAATTATTTATTTAATAAGCAAACAGCAAAAAAATTTGTTAAACCAAATGGTATACACAGAAAAATGTAAAGCTTCCTGGATACGACAAAACACCGTTATGTGGCTTGTGCACTGTTTTTAAACAACATATAGACTTTTGTTAATATGTCTTCTGATTACTGCATCAAGGAAAGAATACAGTAATTAAAGCAGGCAAAAGAAATCTTAATCAAAGAATACTACAGAAGACGAATAAGTGAAATGAAGTTTCCCACTCTGTTATGTGGTGCCTTTATCACAGGGAATTAGTTAAATGAAAAAAACTTAATAAGGAAGGAAGCAACACCAAGTTATTCTTGCTATATGAGAGAATGTACATGAATCTCATTTTTCGTCTCCTGAGAATGACTGCAGTCATCGTAAGTAATGAAATTTTTAGGTTAAAGGAGTGCCAGTGCAGGTCAAAAAAGTAGGACATGAAATTTTTGAAGTTATTCAGCTGTTATTATGGGGAGCTTGACAATGTGATTTACAGGAAATTTCAACATAAATTAAAAGAAGCTTTGCTCTGTAGATATCTGTATTATAGTGTGAAAATGTACAGAGTAATTCTGTGTATGTGTCAGTGTTGTATGACTGAGGAACAGAGCTTGGCATGCTGTTCATAGACATGTGGGCCTGTGTTTGAAGAGAGCTATGGGAACCCTAACAAAATTCAGTTCCTCCACACACTGCTTTAGGAGATCCAGGTTTAAAAGGATGCACTTCCATGGAAGGTATATGGATTATTTTGAGACTTGCTTTGAAGAGGCTCTTTAGGGACTGCTTATAGATAGGAAACCTCTTCTGTATGTGCTATTACCTGGCACTGAGGAACTCATATGAAACTTGGGGGTGCTTTTGTTACAGTGGACGTTGACACAACTCCTTCCTGGTTTGTTTTCTAGTTTGTTTTTTTTTGTTTGTTTCTAAAGAGAACCTGTTTATCTGGTGTCTTTTGTCATATTTCTAAAATCACTTTATCAAGCTCCATCCCGTTCTGTGGTACTGGGGCCTCCCTGTCCCAGTTAATTTGAGGTTTTACTGTTACTACAGGATGCCTAGCAGAGCTGAATGAGTGGGTTGGTTTGTTGTGCTTTCTATCAGAGCCATCTGGGGACTTGCTGAAAAGGGAATCATTGTGTTAGAGGAGTTATTGGCTGTATTCATGTTCTTGCGTGTGTATGTGCCTCTCCAAGTGTCAGAACATTGTTTCATGTCCACTGGAGATAGTACCTGCTTTGATTGCTAAGAAAACACCTACTTATCTTGTATAGTAGTGATTTTGCCTCAAAGATGCATGCAACACTTCTTCAAAAAGAATATCCTTCAATTTAAAAAACAAAGTGAGAAAAATACTTACAGAGATTTTTTTCAAGATGTTCACAGTGCAGTTTCTATTAATTCGGAGTTGTCCAAACTAGTCAACATACAGCTGTTGCAAATTAACTTCCTTGTTAAGAAAAAATATTATGTGAAGCACTGAAGTAAATTGCAAATGGATCAGATAGGGATCTTTTGCTATCAAGAGAAATAAAATATAATATCAGAAATTACATGAGAGCCTGCTTTTGAGTTGCTGTTTCGAGAAGGATACAAAGAAGTTAAATTATAGTAGTATCTGAGTTCTTAAGTGTACTTTGCATATTTAACTTGTTTTCTTTGCTTTTCATGGTGAAAATATCCTATTGATAAATGTGATTAGGTTTTGGTTTTTTTTTTGTGAACAAGCAAAAGTTGCCCTGTTGAGAACATGGTCTCTAACTAACAACTAGAATGGCTAGCACCAAAAAGGAGAAATAGTGTCTCATAAATGTTTTTTTTTAATTCTTTTTATAGTGGAGTGCTAGTCTAAACACTTGTATTGGTTTGCTTTTGTTTACAGTTACACATTTCTCTTATGATGCATTCCTTGGCTGTTCTCTTGGCTGTCAGACTTAGCAGCTCCAACAATAGACAAAAACAGCTGCAGTGTGAGAACTCAGCTGGAACAGATCTGCAACATCAACACCAACCAGCAACGTCATCATTTTAAATTCAACTGTTCTGCATTATTTTACCATTTTTCTCTTGTATAGAAATTAACTGTAAGAGTCCTGGGAAAAAGCTCTTCCCTCTTCTAATTAGTAAGAAAGGGGGAATTGTAGTGTTGTGTTTTTCCCCTCTCCTGTGCTTGACTTTCCATGTGGGTCCCCCCTTCCCTGCCCCTAGGCCCTAGCCCTAACCACTCCCTCGGGTTTCTCCCACTGATTCTGTTACCCCAACTCCGCCCATGTACCACCCCTGTGCCCTGAGACCATTGGTCCATGTGCTCTCCCTGCCGCCTTTGCCCCGGGTAAAGGACCCTGCCTGCCACGTGATGCTCTCTCTCGCATTCTTCTCTGCCTTGGGGCACCAGCCTCTGCCTGGGGGAACCATGCCACGTGCTGGCTCTCTGCCTTTGGGAGCGAGCACATGTGCTGGCTCTAGGCTTCTGGGAGCCACCATGGAATAAAAGATCTTCTGCAGTGCTCATGTGGAGAGCATTCTCGCCTCCTTTATTGTCACTGTGTTGTGGGGCCTACAGCTAGCCGGAGCAAGCGAGGGGCAGCCTGGAAGAGGCACGGGAAGTGGAACAGCCGCTCTCCCCGAGCACACCTCACTGCACTCTCCAAGAAGGCTGTGGCATGCCATACCACCGCAGGAACCTACATCACCACAACAGTCAGACTTGGCTGGTCTGACTGATGTGTTTTAAAAATGCTGTCAATAAACTACTCTGGGAAATTCTACCTTATTTATTAAGAGCATCATAATGCAGCAGTTTACAAACCTACTTTTATTGTGAAGGCATAGATGTCCTGAAGAGGCTGTGGAGTCTTCCTCCTGAGAGACAGTCAAAAGCCGTGTGGATGTGGTCCTCAACAACTGGTTCTGTGTGGCCCTACTTGAGCAGGGAGTTTGGACCAGATGATCTCCAGAGGTCCGTTCCAACCTCAGCCATGATTCCATTCAGGCACCCCATGGTTGTTCTGGGCTTGATTTAGACAAGCAAATCAGCTATGCAGCCCCCCAAACCAGGACAATGTTACTAAATTTAAGCTATTTGGGAGCAAGTGATAAGATCTGAGTGTCTAAGGAAGAATTAGGAGTTAATTTCCTTAAATGATTGGACTTGCATTGGCAGCTATCCCCTTTCTCTCGAGTGGGATAGTAGACTGACTCATGTAACAATATGCCACAAGACAGCATCTGGTCTCTTGAAGCCCTTTGATATCAAGGTTCTCAGAGGTTAAACTCAGCTCCTAAATTTATTTTGGTATAGACATGTAAGTATGAATGAAATGAAATGAAATGAAATGAATGAATGAAATGAAGATGTGTATTGTACCTGGAGAAAGGATTCTGTGCTTAAAGGCATTAAGTCTATTTTCTGATTGTCAGTTGGTCTAATAAAAGATATTCTGTCTCTTGCCCCCTGTGTAGTTCGGTAGGTTTCAGGATCTCGACCTAGTTTCATAGCATTTTTTGTCAGTGAAGATACTTTCAGCTTTGCAGATGGCCTAAATTTTTGACCTACAACTGAAATGTGCAGTATTCAAACTGGTCCAAGTCTACTGTGCTGCAAAGACCTTCAAATCAGTATTGATTATATATTTATGAAGACAAAAGTTCTTTAAAAAGTGATATATTCAGCAATGTTTTGCATGATCACCATCCATTTTTATCGTAAAATTAGTACTGCCACCTTACAGTGTCGCTGAATGTGCTATGGTTTTATTATTTCAGTTAGCTAATAATCAGACTGAATAACAACAGAAGTAGCAGCACTACACTTTTTCTTGTTAATCTTGTTTTTCAACTGTGTTTTGTTGAACAATGAAATAATTGATCAATAAAGAACAATTGCTCTTTTCTCAACATCTTCGTCTAGCCTGTGTTTCTGTACTAGAAATCTTGTAAGACTGCATGTAGTGAGCAACTGCCGTATTTGTTGCACCTTTGTTATGTCGTGGAATAAAAACTAATCACAGATAGAGCTTTGTACCTGGATATTTCAAGATTACCTCACAACTATTTTTATTGCCAGTTCTGGTCACATGTATCTCAAAAATTATTGTAGTACTTTGTTTCTTTGTTATGCAATTCCCTTCAGAGGAGAAAATACAAGATCTTTGAAATTAAACATGGTATTGTCTTTGTAAACTCAGCGACTAATATACTCTTCAGATGTTTAATTAAAATTAACCCCCCCAACAAACAAACAATAACAGATAATAACCCAGCCAGCCAAGCAAACAAATAAGCCCCCTAGAAGAGCACATTGCAAGGACAAGTGCTGGAGTAAAATCTGAAATGTTTTCATTGAATTACCAAGCTTTTTCTTTCTCAGGAAAGAAAACTTTCCCAAATTCTGTGTTTTCACATCTTCCGCAAGGAATTGCCTGTTTTGATGTATGTTCTGGTTAAATGGCAAAAAACTTAGAAAATGTGTACACCTTTTTTTAAGATTTCATTGGATCATACCAAAGTGGAAGGTCTCTAGTGCAGCCTACTGCTCAAGGCAGCGTAGGCAGTGAGATTGGACCAGGCTGCTCAGGGCTTTATCTTGTGAATTTCCAAGGCTGGAGGCTGTACAACCTCTCTGGGCAACTTGCTACACTGCATGCCTGTCCTTGAGATGGAAAAGGTTTTCCTACATTCAGTCTGAATCTCTCATTTTAATTTGTGTCTCTGTTCCTTGTTCTACCAGCATACATGACAGAAGAGTCTGGCTCCATCTTCTAGTTAAACTCCTCATAGGTATTGGGAAGCTGATTTTAGATTTTCTCTTCAACCGTTTCTTTTCCAGAAATTGCGAATTTAGTATGTATTTTTAATAAAGACTTCATTATGACTTTATTGCTTATATTTTATTATTATCACTTTTACTTCCATAAATGTGTGCTGATAATATAATTTCACTGTCTCTTTAGAAGAATACTAATAGGAATATAAAATTAAAATGAAATAATTGTTCCATTTTCCCTAGATGTGTTCATTTAATACTTTTTCTTCTGTCTGTTATGGAAGGCACAAACCCAAAAATTGCCTCCAGGTAATTTCTGTTTAAAAATTGACTCAGCTACATAAGGGCACCACACCTTTGACCAGGCAGCAAAATATGTCCTCTCATTAGAAAACCAGATCTTGGTTAACTTGCTAACCACACTGCAGCTTTACTGCCTCAAAAGACTAATGAGCAGCTGGTGGATTCTTCAATAATTACAGTGTCTTGTCTGAATCATTACTTGTCTAAAGCCCATCCAAACCAGTTTATCTATCAAGAATTAAGAGGTAGCTTGCCTACAACAGTGGAATTTAACTGCAACAGGTGTGTTTGAGAGGCAGAGAATGAAGGTCAGTGTCTGGAGTCAAAAGGTGTGGGATAAAGCAGAGGCTGTGGGACACAGCCATGCAATTGACAGATGAATAAAAAGTTGCTTCAACCAGCCTGGCTGTCCAGAATGAGCTGGAGAGCTGTCTGTAGGACACAGGGATACTGAGTTGGTGCTGTCCTTGTTTTTAAAGAGGAAAACACGTAATTTGTTTTTAATTAAATGCCACTAAAAGACGGAGACTCTCCATAACTGATGTTATCATTATATCAAAGCATTAGGAGGGAAAAAGTGTGTGATTTCAAGACATGAACTCCTACATCTTTTTAAAAGTAAGTTGTAGTCTTTTTATACCTGTCTGCTTGAAGACATGATTTTTAGCTACTATTTTTCATTGCATCTCATTTCCGTTCAAATTATCATAGTATATGAATTAATCAGCAAAGTACAATCACTGCAGAAAACTTTTGCTATATCTGGAAATGTTTCAGGCTATGTTTCTGTATTGCCATGTGGATAGCACACTATGATCATTCTTACTATGTTACATTTAGAACTGTTTTATACTGACAGGCAAGACAGGTTTCATTCCATAATTATCATTTTTGTCAGTTTTCCTTTCATGAATGATGTGACACAGGGAAAGTTTCTGTAGCTAATAACGGTCGTGATCTTTATTGAAACCAGTCATACTCTGGGAAATGAGAGATATAACAAATACATATAATAAACTGTTGTTATAGTTCGGAATATAAAGACTGGCATAATACTTATGTCTAATGCTCCTGCCTTACCAAAGTTATTTTTGTATTTGTAGATGAAACCGTATTGGTAATGGAGATTACAAGTAGGAATAAAAATTTTAAAATTAAGCAGTAAAATTATGATGGAAGCTGCTTCACCTGCTTTTTTTTTCCCTCATTGAGTGGAATCCAAAGTATGCGTGTGAGAAAAGCCAAGCACATATGACTGTGGAACAGAAGCAAATTCCACTTACAGGCTATGATATGTAACAGAAAAATGTTTGTGGTCAGTTACCATCAGCAAAAGTATTACTCCGTCAACCTAATGTCATATTAACCTTACAAAAAGGACTGCCTTGAGGAAAGTGAAGAATGTTGGTTGGTGAGTGGCTCTCTTAATATTCCATTTTCCTCTGTGACACACTGACTGAGCACACTATTCTGATTCAGATGTTAATTTATGGAAATAGATAATACAGTGTATCTGATTGCTTAATTATGCATCCTGGGGATTCATTCAGAATCCTTATAATACATCTTGATGACCTTTCAAAGGCAGAACTCGCAATTCACAACTTTTATTGGGATTTAATCAACTGGACAATACTTCTTACATCTTCTTCTGATGAGGGAAGTGACCCCTTCTCCCTGGAAGTGTCCCTGACTCCTTTGTCATGTACTATAATCACTGATCTCTAATGCAAAAAAAAGTCATTCTTGTGTAGCATCAGTGAATTCAAGAGCAAACAGAGTTAGCCCACAGCGCTGTCTCCTTCATCTTTAATGCTGAAAAAGATGCTACGAAGGTTTGGTATTGAGGGGCTTGCAATGTGCTGCCAAAAATGTGGTGTAAAGGCCAAATGAAATTAGCAGTGAGTACAGGAAGCTGTACATTGCACAGTGTAATAAATGCCAAGGAGAAAGTGCATTTGTAATTCCCATTTGGACTGTTTCATTATATAAAAACAAGGTGTTTCTACTGGAACTAAAACAATTTATTCAAAAGTGAAGAAAGGGCTCTTTACTGCACCAACTGCAGTTAACATGTATAATTGATTGCCAAGAGGTGTGAATGAAGAAAAAATATGACAGACTAAAAAAACTAACCAATGTTTCATATGTATAATATGAATGTCTTGAGTTTTAATGGTAAATATGAAGCTCTAAGAAAGGATATAAATCCTTATGTCATCCTCCAGTGTATAACAGCAAGTCTCTATATTTGAATCTAGGAGCAACCCTCCCTTGGGTTTAGTTAAGTATCCACTACGGAGTTTTTTCGTTTCTTTCAGAAAACCTGAGCCTCTCTATTGCTTTCAGTCTGTATATCTGGATGGTGCTCATCACCAGGGGATGCCTGACTAATTATGACTGACTAGTTAGTTAATAATAGTAAGAAAGGTGACACTCTTGGCTGCCACTCCAAACCAGCAAAATAAATAATCCAGGCAGAAATTACATGTCTATCTTGTGTTCTGTATTTTGAAAAACTGAGGCAAATCGATGCTCTTGAAATCAAAACATCTTGTACAGTTTCAGTATTCCATTATCCTCCCATAAGAGTCTTAATGTAAACACCTTAAGTGAAGAATGTAATATGTCATAGCCCTAAGTAAAGATGAATATAAGAAGGGAAATAACTTCTGTTGACCAATAGAGAGACTTACAATACTAACAGTCTGGTAGAATTTTAGAGTTTATCTAACTCAATGCCAAGAATTAAAACTTTCTCACAGTGCCATTTTTCTTTTTCTTTTCTTTTCTTTTCTTTCCTTTTTTTTTTTTTTTTTTTTTTTTTTTTTTTTTTTTTTTTTTTTAACTGCCATGGTAGAACAGTTTATGGTTTAAATTTTTTTCTTGAAGTAGAGATGTTAAGGAAAAAAATGACTTTGTTAGAGCTAAAAGTCTAGGAGAGGTAATATTCCAGCAAATGAGTTGACAGGACATATAGGAAGGGAACAAAACCTTTTGAGGGCATGGTGTTGATAGGCCAGTACATGGCAGTCTGTTTCTGCAAAGAGTTGGCATAAAATGCTTTCGAACACACACAAAAAAATGTTTGGCTGCAGACAGTACTTTAAATTCTTGCCACCTTCTACGTCTGCTGTACAATGGACATGCTGCTCTATCATGTATTGAGTGTGTCTGAGAGTTACTGGGCTGGGTAAAATGGAATCTTTGCAATAGTGGATAGACAGGACAGCAGGACAGAGTTTTCTTTTTAAATAGCTTCAATTCAGATCTTTGATATTCTATTGATGAGTAGCTCTGGATTTATATTTTAAAGCCATTATTGGCTACCAGATTTTATGCAATTTATGGCAATTTTACAGTAGTAAATTACATGATGAAAAGTAAGTAAATGAGCAAATATGCATTTTTCTTTCTTTGGTTTTAATTTTTTTCTGGACTGTCTTCTCAAATGGAACTGGTAGTGGATAACACTATGAAGGAAGATCTACATATCCTAGATTTTGTTAAAAAATACCAGCTCACAATTGATTAAAGTTTAAAATGAAAAAGTATGTTTACTTAATTAGTAGTCTAATCTAAATGACTAAAGACACCATCAGAGCATGCAAATGCACGTAGTCACAAAATATGCAAAATGCAGATAGAGTCACAGACTGTAGTGGGGTGGAAGAGTGAATAGACACTGTTCCCCCTCAAAGAAGAGAGATTAATAGCACCCGCTGTCTCAAACCTCTGTCTGAGATGACTGTGTACTGATGAGTCTGAGGCTACTCTGCTGCACCCAGCAGCTGAGTAGTCAGGGTGAGATTTTGACCTAATTTATCAGTTACTTCTACAATTGTTTATTTTCGTGTTTGAAAGATTTTTATAGCACACCAGTGGTCTGAATAATAGTGAACGCTCAAGTCTTTTGCTTACAAACACATTTGTCTGAAACATTTTGCATGACAGGTTTCAGATTGTGGAAATTACACTGGGTCAGAGAAAAGAACATCAAGTAATGCCAGTGCTTGTAATGAAGAATGCTCTGACCTGATGGAAGCACCCTGATTGAACATGTCATGTTGTATTTCATACGAGAGCTAAACAGAAGAAAAAAAAAGGTCTATGAAATGTTGTCTTTTACCACAATTTTGAGCCAAAACCACATTGTAGTTGTTTCTCAATACTGTTTCATTTTATATAAACCATGGCAGGCATGAAGATGGTTACCTGAAGGGTGGCAGGTAATTGCTCGCTGTGCTAAGGCTGCCGAGTGCCAGAACTGGTACATGGGTCCCTCCTGTTCTTCTGGGCCTTTTGCTACTGTTCCTGCCTTCTCATTAGAGCAGAGATTCACTGTTGTGCTGGGCATTCACTGCTGATGACTTTCCCTATGGTTTCTCTTGTCTTTGTAACACTTCCTCTTAACTGGTTTCCATTTACCACGTTCACTGAGGGAGCTCTTGTGTTAAGATCGAGTAGATATGCCTCAAATATTTCCAGTCTCACTTTCTGATGCAAAAAACCTTCTGGTTGGTAATTTATTGAAGGACTAAGCCTTTCTATCCAGCACCCAGATCTTCTCATACCAATTTGTAGTTAATTTTAGATGTTGATTTAATCTCTGATGTTAGATCTCCGGCTCTCATAACTGCTTCTTTTCAGTGACATTATGTTTGAGATTTAAATTTTATGTTAAAAAAAAGAGCAGATATTTTGTGTATCTTTGCTTTCAGCTTCTCCTGTCTAAAATGTCACTTCCTATTGAGCACTTCCTTTCATCTTAAGCATTTCTGTTGAGACAGATAAATTCCTATGGTTACTTGTTCTTTTGCTTTCTTCTTGACATGTGGTTTTCTTGGAGCAACTGATTATGAATACTGCCTGCTCCACAGTTTTTATGTTGTGAAAGTGGTACTATCCCACTTACGGCAACACCAAACATCAGTAAAGAATTTATGTTACCAACCTGAGGTGGTGTTGTAGATCGCTGCAGAGTACTTCATATTTCTGTAAAAGGCCTTGAGCAAATAGACATCTTTAGATGGAATTTTGAAGAGTACTGTTTAGTCTTTTTGTTCTTTTATTTTTGCCGTTCTAGTATTCCAGTGGTGTTCCAATTCAAGATTTTCCTTTTGCAGAATTTTCATTTATGAGGTGCCATATTTCTTTGCTTGTCCTTTTGATTTTGCATATCTCTGTGGATATGCAGCCATAAGTGCAGCAGCAGAAGCTAAGTCATTGCTGATTGCTGTACACTGTTCTTCACATCAGCCTTCACTGCTTTTGATAGTGCCTTAGATCTGCTCTTTTAATTTTCTAGATTTTGCTTGAAGGGTCCCATAGTAATGAGATTATTGTGGCTGCTACTGATATGTATGTCCTAGTATGTGCTTACATTTTAGGCAAGTGATCTGAGTCTTGCATTAGTAGAGAGATTCTTGGCCTGTTTTGCTGTTCTGTCTGTTCTTGCTATCTGGCAAGTCTCTGGGGTTTTTTTATGTCTTATTTTGAAGGCAAAAAGTTGCCAAAGCAAAACTGGAAACTCAGCACAATTAGTGCTTAGTTTCTGTGATTGTGGTTTCCTAATGTTCTTTCCACCTGTCACTTCTGATTTAACATTAAAGCCACCCATTAGAAGGAGTAAGCCATGCCCTGGTATCACCAGGGGCACCTTAGAGCAATTGCAGTACCCATCATTGCTTGCAGTGCTCTGTTCACAGATCCCAGATCCCAGACCCCAGATCTGTTCTATCTGAGCATGATGCCATGACTGACAACTCTAGGGAGATAGTCCTGAGTCTGTTTGATAGGTGCTCCATTGATGACCCCATCTTCCATGAGTTCTGTTAACATGGCTGCTGTGGTTTGACTAAGACGTATTTCTTCTTTAGTTTGAAACACTTGGCCATTTATTCTCTCTAATCTTGAGGTGTGAAGTTCGTGTTTTTAATACACTGCAATAATAACAAATCTTTAATACACTGCACTAATAACAAATCTTTTAATATCCGAAATATTTCTGCTTCATAGTAATAGTAAGCAAACACCAAACCCATCAAAATCAATAGATGTATTCTCTGCAGCATCAGCAGGCTTTGGATCATGCCAAATAAACACATTCATTTTGCCAGACTGTTTAACTTAACACCCTGGTGCCAATCATGAAATGAGTTTAAAAATGGATGACACCACAGCTGGACACAAGAAACAGGAAAAGTAGCTGGGGCTCAGCACCACAATCAGAGGTGATACCACTGTTGCACACATAACACTTGTCTTGCTGGTGAGATCCAGCCTGTGAGTAGACACTGGGGTCTTTAATGCTTTTAGGGCTCCTGTTAGCCCTGGTTCAGGTGGGTGGTTTGCTGAGGACTGTTGTTTCGTAGGAGGCTTTTGTAGCATCAGGGCATCTCACTGTGTAGCAAACAGTGATTTGCTAATTACCATTAATGATAATGGCAATTCACTTCAAAATACCTGATACTGACAGGACATTTATTCTTCAAACAAAGGCTCTGCATGAAGTATGCAGTGATCTACACTTTGCACACCTGCTGCTAATACAAACTTAATTAAATGAATATATCTGCTGTACATACAAGTTATCTCATACTTTATTAGTTGTATACCAAATCATTGACTTTGTAGATTGTTTGGGATATTATGTCAAGACCAAAGGCACAGTAGAAATGGGCTGTTTCTTCTGCATATGACATTCCCTAGGGCAGAGACTGCTAAATTGCAATATAGATCTTAGAGATTAACCTTAAATTTTTCTATAAGAAAAAGTAAAATAAGGTTTTGGCCAAATAATTTCTCCTATGTCTGTGCACTGATAGGTCAGATCTGCTACAGGATTTGCTTAGATCATTAGTGATTCATAAGTAAGAGGTACCTGAAACAGGAAAGTGACGAAAGCTAGAATGTGCTGGCAGTTCCTTACTCCGTGTTGAAAATCATATTGGTAGTTACCTAAAAACTAATCTTGGTCCCACTCTGATGCCTTTTTTTAAAGAAAACAAACAAACCAAAATCATTATGTTTTCAGCTTGGTTATGATATAAGACAACTAAGTAATTAATTTTATTTTCATTTCAGAGTCATGACTGGCTGTTCTACTGCCAAAAAACAGTGAATTTTTACCAGTTTCTTCTTTAGTAATACAATTAGGAACTACCCTATGTAATCAAATCACATACTATAAATAATTCTTCTTTTTTTTTTTCCTGTTACTAATTGAGTTATATTAAGCATAGCATTGGATGAACTTTCTTACAAAGAAGATTTATACTTTTCTTCAGGCAATGTTTCATTCTCCTCTCATGTTTACTTGAAAGCCTGTCATCTGAAATCATTCTGTGCTTCAGGTTCTAGGAATCAGATGAAAGTGAAGAATGCTTTCATGCCCCATAGATTTTAATCCTGTACTATTCTGACTCAGTTATTTTAAATGAAGTCTTATAATTTCACTGTTAGAGAAGTTGCATAAAAATTTTATAAAGGAGAACAAAATTAGTTTTCTATTTATTTTTTTATTTTCTTTTTTGTGAACAAGGTAAGTGGTTGCCTTTGCAGTATGAGTATTTCCAGGAAATTAAATCTCTGTACAGTGAACTTCAAAGCAACGCTGAGTGTATTTATTTATATCTGTAAGAACAGTCATCTTCACAAACATCCCACTATGTAGCATCATTAAATTGACAGCTTCCACTAAACAGTAGCCAGCTGAATGCCACTATAAGAGACTGTATTAATCAGAACGTGTTTTCATAATTATCTAGAAGATATGGAGGAAGGAGCTCACACAGTCACTGTGCTGCACTGCTGGACTGTCTCTGCTTGCTCAGTGTAACAAATGGAGCTGATTGCTCTGCACAGCAGTGGATAACCAAAGTTCTGGATTTCCTCGCTCACTGTAATACTGGCAGGAAGATCAGTAACATGGAACAGTGAAATTTGCTGACACCTGCTACAGATATTGTTACTATTTCCTTTCTCTGTGTCTCCAGACTTCAGATTTTTATGTATTTATTTAATTTTAGTTGTGGATTAACTTGGATGCCCTTTGTACATTGATCATATTCCACTGGAAAGTTTTAGGTATATGGAACTTGAGCAACAATGTGAAGGTCAGAGCAATAAGGAACACATAAAGAAGTAAATGCCAAGTAGTAAAAATATTAATAAGGAAAAATGATGGGTGGTAAGCATAAAAAAACCCTCCTGAGTTTAAGAATTCTACCATCAAGTAAGAAAAACCCTATACAATAATAGGACAGTGTAGAAATTCCTTCCAACTTGATGTTGAATAAAAAGCTTGTGATACAGCCTAAAAACCTTGAAATATTTCACTGAATATTTATGACATCTTTTTAAGGTTGATGGTTTGAACTCTCATAAAGGTGGACAATAGGAAATTCTGTTTGAACACAAGGGCATCAGAGAGTATTGGTGAGACAATGGAGAGTGATGGAATGTTTACTAACTATTAACTACTTTGAAGAGATTCAGAGGTACTGGAATTAATTTTATATCTTGCTGTTTAAAAAGAAAAAAAACCCACACCCTTTTGAATAAAAGAGTTAAATGGTAGTAATTTAATAAAACTCCTGACATTTTCTATGTTGATTATTGTCAGACATCTTTTTGGGATTACCTAAAAACATTTTTCCAGATTTTGTGCAAAATGACCTTTCAGAAGGTTACAAGGCAAAAGCTGTAGTGAAAGATAAAGAATTTAATTCCTTCTAGAGATGCTGAACAGTTTGTCTTTCAGAGTACAAAACAGTAAATTTGAAATCAATTGTATAACGGGAGCTAGAGAAATGGTGTCAGCTTCTGTGATAGAGCTGACTCTGATACTGAAATAGGTTTAATGTGAAACAAGAGTTGCATTAGAAACAAAGCCAGTAATATATTGATAGGTGAGTGATAAAAGAGTTTCCTGACTAGAATGCATTAAATGAAGGAACTAAAACTGAAATATTTTAGTGGTATGAGATACAAAGTGAATAGATTAATATTAAGGATAGACTAAACAGAAGATGAATGTGTCATCTAAAGGACTAATTTATGAATTTCATTACGCATATAAAGTGCAGTATCTTGAGAAGAAACAGAGATTATCTGAAATATTAAAATGGGATGGGGTTGAGACTTGTATCTTTTTCTTATCTTACTACAATTATTTCATAAAAAGTTCATTTCAATGCCAAATGCTCTATTTAGCAAGAATTTCTCAGTGTTAAACTTGACAGTATTTAATGATTGCATGCTGCGGCACTATATTGTTCGGCTAGCTCAAGGACCACTAGTGCCGGGCACCCACCCACGTGAGAGAGGGTGGCGGAGGCTGCTCGCAGGCGCGTGGGAGGTTTGGCGAGGTTCCAGCCTGGACTCGCCTAACCCACCGATGGTCCAGGCGCGCTGAGGAGGTAAGAACAAGGTGGAGGGAGCTTCTGCGTGGGAGAGCAGGAGTGGGTTTAATTCAACTTGGAAGTCCCGCACGGAAGCCCCGAGGGAGACCGTTACACAGACACTTTATCGTTTCCAGAGTGGGAGGAGAGAATACAAGATAACCAATGAGGCAGAGACGCGGGGTTTGAATTCTCGCGGGCAAGGGGTACAGAACCAATGGGAAGTACCGTGGGAGGAGAGGGATAACAGAGGCCAATGGGGGACTGAGTGATACAGAACTTTCCAGAGGGAGAAACCAAATACAGGGGGGAAAGGAGGGAGATGGCAGTGGCTAGTTATGGAGGGATGATCTGTATACCTCGCACAGCCCTCTGGGCACTCACAGGGCTCCTGGGCTGCGTGGGTATTAAACCAGTGCACCTGCTATGGTATTGCTGGCCGGGGAGTTGGCCATAGCACACTGCAACAACTGCTATCATGCTTTCTTTTTACTGTATAGATATTTCTGTTACAATATCCTCAAATCAACGAACCTTTGTCTCATCTAGAATTGTTAAATTAGTCTTATTTTTTTATAAAGCAACTTTCAGTCTTCTATTTAGGCTTGAAATTCTACCAGTTCAATTTTTATGTTGTACCAGATATATATAACTAAGCAATCATGCCGTGTTTCATTATATAAAAGAACTTTCATTGCATATTGTGCCAGCTGATTTAAAATTGCATTACATGATGTCCAGACAGCTTATTGCTTTGTTCTTGATTTCAATATCTATAAACAGTGCTATGATCATTGAAGTGCGTGTTTCATAGTATCATCTCCACACCCTACTAAACCCTTTCTCTAGTAGCTTATGACCTTTTTGCTACATGCATTTGGGACAGGCAAATGGTGTGGGGCACACTTTCCAATATACTTCACAGAAGTATCTGATTAGGAAATCTGAGGATGGCCTCATTCACCTTCATGGAGATGTTTTTGAGGCCTTTCAATTTGGCAGGAAACTTTCAGTGAGGAAAATTTGCTGTCTCTACCACATGCAGCATAAGCAGTCTGGATGCACAGATGCTTATTCTGCAAGTCATTTCCCTGAGATTTGCAATAGTCAATAATGGTTTAAAAAAAATGCACGTAGAGGGAAGAAGAAAGAGAAGAGAAAAAAAACCAAACTTCTGAAATTTTTTTGTTCATTAATGAATAAGAAACACAGCAGAGCTTGTGTGAATATAAATGACTATGGTCAGCTTCTTTTTGTGACTGCGTTTTTCATCATATCTGTCATTTTTTCGCAAAGCACCATTGCAGTTGACTAATCTGCACTGCTGGGATTGTGAGATACAAATAAGTACACAGGGTATAAAAGGATCATTCAAACATTTTTTCTCAAGGTTGACTGATTGCATTTTGGGAAGTCCTTTATGATGTGGTGAAATTTAATTGAAGCACATTTTCTGTAACTTGTGGTTCTTGCTCTTGCTTTGCTGTCTGTGGGAAAGGCTCTGTGTGTGCTCTACTAAGTGATGATCCCATTATTTATAATGCTAATGTGGAAAGGAGTTTTCCTCCTATTTGATTTCATACAAGAAAAATGTGTTGACTCCATGGCCTGAGTGAGTGTAAGTCCATCACCTTTCATGTGTTCAGAACCACTGTGCTAGAGATCTCGTGCTGTTTGCTCTACTAGGCATTGGGCAGAAAGACTTAAGCTTTCATGCTGGCTTACCCTTGGTCTTGGGAAACTTACCTCTTCCATGCTGCAGAACCCCAAACTTGTAGATGGAAATTATATTTTACCTAGGTCACAGGATGCTTATGTGGAGCTTTGAAGCTCTAATATGCCAGGAAAATTTTACAGAGTCTATTCTTACATTTCACATTCTTACGGTTTTGAAAGAATTGCACTGTTCTTGTAGTTGTTGAATAATACAACCAGGCCCATTGACAAGCTGTGTGACTGAGGATGGGATAATCTTTTTATATGTACAGCAGATCTATAAGGCCTGTATTGATCTTTTTCCTTCCTTTTAGTTTTACATTATGAATGACAGCTGTGTTCTGGAAAAGTTCCTATCATTTTCATAAGATAGATCATCTGGTATTCTGCAGAGGAGAGGTTTAGAATTTATCTTGTGTGCATAGAAAAACTTTTTTTATTTTGCACGAGAGTTTAAAGGCAAGGTGCAGTAATAAAAAAAAACATAGTATATGGGAAAGTTTCAGCAATTAGCTTTTTAGATTGAATAGTAGATCTGAAAAGAAGATGGTGCTAGTAACTCTATGTTCCACCTTTTCACAGAGCTCTTAAAATCTATTTTATGCAGGTAAAATTTCAATTTTAGCTGTGATTTGCCAGTATACTTCAGTAAGCCATAGCCACTAGGTCCAATCCGCTGTGCTCTGGGCATATGACCCCTATGCACACATAAAGAAAATTTTTCATGTGGTCATTAGTCTCCTTGAATTTACTAGCCTTGGATGTGGAGCTGATCTTCATGTCTGTCATAGCTTTACCGTTTTGCATATGCTTTTGGACACGTTTAGGTCTATATAGCTAAAGCAGGAGGGGTGGAACCAGCAACTGACTCTGGAACTGAATGTATCCAGCTGACAGTAAAAGGACTGGATTGTGACCCTCTTGTGTTTCTTTTATTTGGTGATTTTCTAATGTGACTGTTTGTTGCAGGAGATAACAGACTTGAATCCCTTTAGATTAAGGATACCTAGAACCCAGTCTCTTGCGTCCTGGGTAAATGCTGTGACTAAAAGTCTGTCATGTGATGCCTTAGGTTTTAACTTTCATATTTTCCAAATCCTGTATTGCCTAGTGTGTAACCCTGAAGTTTCTTGTAGCTTGTTAGCTGCTCTCCTAGGCCACATAGACACAACAAAGCCTCTCTGAGCTTGCTATTCAAGGACACTCAGATTGTCCCAGGCCCAAAGGTGGAAACTAAGGCCACTAGAGAGGTGAAGAAATTGAAGAAATTACATCTTTAGCTAAAGTTTTAATTGGTGAATTTATGCTGATATGCAAATGGACCAAACCTATAAAAGTGTGAAGAACTCGTGACTCATCGTCCATCTTGGGGTCCATTTTGGAAGTAGCCTCTGGCTCCCCAGGGTGTACCTTTGAAGACCTTTCAAATAAATACCTACCTTTATTCCCTTACTCCTGTCTAGTCTCTGTTTCTAGGTAGCCACTCAAGGCAACACATGAAAAAAGCTTACTCATAAAGACTACACAGACTCACCAATTTATGGATGTTCTTAATTAATAACTTACCTTGCTCTGGAGATTACATCTCACCATGGTCCGGCCAGTGCTCTTAGCACTGCCTATTCAGGATTGATACCATTTAATATTCAGTTCTGTCCTTACTGACTACTCCCATCTAGTATGGATGGTCTTGTTGGGCTGCCTCTGTAGTTAATGTAGAAAGAGAGTCTTCTCCATATGTGCAGAGTTGCTGTAGTGGGTTTCTATGCTCTATTACTCTTCAGGTACAGTTCATTTCTCATTGCTATCTGTAGAGAAAGCTTTAACCTCACCAGGATCAAATGAATCTTTGTGAAAACCTTCACTACTAACCTTAGGTATTAGAAAGAATGGTCTTGTCTTTTAAGTATGTGTTGGTAGAAGGCGGCTCTGGATTTCAAGTGGAAGAAGTATCTAATGTGCAACCAGGACTCAGGTTTGTGTGTTCCTGGGTCTCAGAAAAATTCAAACACATTCTTGGTGTTGGGCTTTTTCTTAATATGAAGGCACTTTTTTTGTGGGTCATCTTTAGACCCACCAAGTTCTCCTGCTGTCAGGCTTCTTATACACTCAAAGCCTCAATTTTTTAGATCTGCCTTTTAGAGATGAATGCCCAGTTTTTTATTATGGACCTTAAACTGATTGTGTGGAAGGTATTCCTGCCTTAGGCAAAGCAGATTTAGAAGTTACTGACTTTCTTACCAATACAGAAAAGATCATATAGTGATTAGGAAAACTGTGTTCTCGGCTGCATGTTGAAATCCTGTTCTCCAATTCCTTTGTTATGTCCTTAGGTGTGTCTCAGTTTTACCCATTTTAGTTGATTTTGTTTGTACCAGATGAGTTTCTCAATACTTTAGATCTATAGTTTATCTTACAAACTCTGGAACTGCAAATTGCAGCATATTTTAAATCTAAGGTTCTTGAGATCTTCTGTTCTTGTTGAAGGGAAAAAAAATAGCGGATAACTGGTAGGAATGAGAAGTAAAGTTTGTGAACTCATAACAAACAATTTTACTCTAAAGATTAAGGAGAATTTAATATACGTGATTCTTACATGGACTTGGCTGTGCAGTATGTGAAGTGATTACAGCATTGATTAAGACGTGAGATAACAAGGTGAGGTATAACATGTTGAATAGAGATTTTTTTTTGCCAAAGCAGGGCTGTTTACCAAATCATTGGTAACGCCTTATCACACTAAAACAGACATAGACTTCTTACATTTAGTTTTGAGAGGCTGCTAAAATTCAGTATGTGTACAGCACCTTTAAATAGTATTGAAACAGCTTGTCTACAGAGAAGATAAATAGCATTGAACATTAGTGTCTTCCACACACCTTCACTTTTTGGAAAAAAACAGTTTTTCTTTAATGTTTTTGTCATGCAAAGGGATGTACTTTGTAGAATCCCTGAAACCCTTTCCATTCCTGTGAATTCCCAATTTGTTTCTAACTTTTAGTAACTCCCTACTACTTCAGTATAGTTTTGGAAGTGATCTATAGTATAATTAACAGTTTAGATGCATAGTAAGTTAAACAGTTCCAGATACATGTTCTCTTTCTGAAAACAGTTAGTGTGGTCTTGACCACAACTATAAATTAAACTCTAAGATCTTCCCAAACTGGTCTGCTTTAGGAAAACATTGCCAGCAGGTCAAAGCAGGTGATCCTTCCTCTCTACTCAGCACAGGTGAGGCCACATCTGGAGTGGTGGGTGTAGTCCTTGGTTCACCAGTATAATAGACATGAAAGTACTGGAACAAGTCCAGCAAAGGGCCACAAAGATGATGGAGGGGTGGGTGTGTCTTACGTTCAGGATAGCTGAGACTTTTCGTCTTAGAGAAGAGAAGGCTTGGGGGGATATCAGGAAGTAAAGGTTAAAGAGCCAGACTCTTCTCAGTGGTGTGCCCAGAGGCAGGACCTGTGGCAATAAGGACAAATTGCAATAGGAAATTCTGTATACATTTAGGAAATAAGCTTTTACAGTGAGTTTAGTCAAACACTGGAACAGCTTGCACAGAGAGATTGTGGGACCTTCTTCTTTAGAGATGCTCAAAACATGTCTGGGCACAGCCCTGACCAACTTACTTAAACTGTCCCTTCTCTGAGTCAGGTGGTGGAACTGGACGATGTCCAGAGGTCCCTTTCCACCTCAACAGTTCTATGAAAACAGAGTGGCTGCTTCCAGATTGCCTAGTGGGAATTGTCTCAGGTCTGAGCTAATACCTGAATCTCACCCAGGAATATATTGGCAAGAGGTATTTGACCTGAGCCAAATGACGGCTGGGATCGTTCTAATCTGGAGAGATGTTGAAACAAAATACAGAAAATGTGCAGGTGTCCTTGTGATACTAAAACCTTTCAGGCACTTGACAATGTGTCATAGAATCAGAATGGTTTTGATTGGAAGCTAAAGATCATCCAGTTCCAACCCCCCTGCCATGGATAGGCACACCTTCCACTAGACCAAAGCTCAGAGCTTCATCCCATCTGTCCTTAAACACTTCCAGGGATGGGGCATCCACAGCTTCTCAGGGCAACCTGTTCCAATGCCTCACCACACTGTAAAGAGCTTTTTCCTAATATCAAATCTAAACCTACTCTCTTTCAGTTTCAAGCCATTCCCCCTTTTTCCTGTCACTACATGCTCTTATAAAAAGTCCCTCTCCATTTTTTGTAGACTCTTTTCAGCTACTGGAAGGCTGCAATTAGGTCACCCCTAAGCCTTCTCTTTTCCAATTGAAACAAAGCTCAAAATTAAGCTAAACTAATTGGCACTTTATCTGCCTCATGTGAGATTGATACGTTACATTTTTATTATTTTCTTCTTTTTAATATGAGAAGTAAACAATTTGAAGTACACGGCAGCTGAGGATTTTAGTTAACAAATTTCTTGCTGATAGGTGGCCCTGGTAACATCCTCAAGCACTTTTGCTGTCTTTATGTGCAGCTTTGTAACCGTAGGTTTTGACCTTTAATACAGTTCTAGGTACACTGCAGTGTTTGGACATGTTATGTGAGTATTCTTGGTGCCTCATGAAATAAACATCATGGGAAATGACGGTGCAATCAAAATGAGGTGTTTAGATGCTATGACAACAAAGATACAAACCTTCTAAACCAGGCAGTTTCATGCCATTATCATTAAGGGAAAGACCTTCTGCGTGCCTTCCTCTGTCAGTATCAGATTTTTGTGAGTGTTGCTGTTTCATTTTGGTAGTATCCTAATGCATAGTGGGTGATGGCAGTAAAATACATGTATATTAAATAATCCCCATCTGGAAAGGAGAAACAAAAAACACACCCCAGGTGATTACTTTAGGCCTATATGCATATGCAAGAAAGAAGAGCAAAACATGACCCATTCTCTCACCAAAATAACCCAAACAAACCACAAAACCTACTGGGAGATGAAGTCCTAATCCTCAGTACAGCTTGCCCACAAATGCCTCTTAGAAGGTAGGACTGAAAAATCTCTCCTTTATCTGGAGAGATTGCTGGAGCAGCTCTCCTATGATGATAGGCTGAGAGAGTTGGAGAAGAGACAGTTCTGAGGAGACCTCATTACTCAGGATTTAAAGACAGCTTATAAGAAAGATGGAGAGCAACTTTTGACAAGAGCATGTAGTGACAGGACAAGGAGGAGTGGCTTTGAACTGAGAGTAGGTTTAAATTATATATTAGGAAGAAATTCTTGCCTGTGAGGGTGGTGAGGCACTGGAACATGATGCCCAGAGAAGTTGTGGATGCCCCATCCCTGGAAATGTCTAAGGCCAGTTGAATAGGGCTTTGGGCATCCTGATCTAGGGAAATATGCCACTGTCCACGGCAGGGGGGTTGGAACTGGTTGATCTTTAAGGTCTCTTCTAGCCCAAGCCATTCTATTATGATATTCCTTTATTCATCTAGTCATGTGATTTCACTATTTTTACATTTTTTCCTCATGACTGCAGAAGTCCAGCTCAAGCATGAGCAGAGTGCAGATAGAAACATTTTTGTGATTTTTACTTCATTATTTTTTGATTTCTTTGTGACTCTAAGAGCAAGGTAAAGCCTGTTCCAATGTATTTCTGTCTCTGATAGATGAGTTTCTCCTTAACAGAGGAAACCACCTCCTTTCATGTCAAGGAGAGGGTGTCATAGCCTGAAGCAGCCATTCTGTGTGTGGAAAGAAAATGTGCTATGTCTCAATCCTCTTTCATGAATGCAGATTTGAAAATTTGCAGGTCTTTCCAGAGCCCACAGAAATATCTTGCAGCTTCTGTTCTCTGTAGAAAATATTTCTCCAGCAACAGCCTCTGAGGCAATTCACCTTTCTGCTCCCTGCCATAGCACTCTGGTAATAGAGCCATAGGCCAGTTCACTAATTGCATTGGTTTTGTATAAAATCCATGAAATTGCCTCAGACGTCAAATGTGTGGTGCAAAGTCATCGTATACAGATAAAGATATTCTGAGAGGGCTCTGCCCACAGGATGTATAAAGTAGCTGACATTTTTACTGTAACTGAGAACTCCAACATCTATTCATTGGGGATAAAGGTATTAACCCAGTATTAAATAGATAATCTAATCTTTCAGTCGCAGTGTCTTCCCTGATCAATAGGATTTTCAAGTTCAACTGTTTGGTATCTAGCTGTCTGTTCATTTTTGTAACTGAGAAACAAGAGGAGAACTTTATCTTTACTTGTGCTACTTTTTTCCAGCCTAAACCTACAGTGAATACTGTGCTCTTTAAAGTAGCATTAGAAAAAAAAATGGTATCTTGGTTTATGATTTCAATCTTGTTTTCAATCAGTATGAATGCCTGAATATATATGTACATTTTTCCCTGTATGTTATGTGATTTATCTGCTTCATCACAGAATAATATTCTGTGATGTCTGTTGTTGTGCCTGTGGGTAATAAAAAGAATTTGAAGGTATCATTACTTGAAATTTGTAAAGCACAGAAAGAGTCAATTTTGTTTATTTGGTTGTTGTACACTTTTTTGTTTTGATTTTTTTATTAAACCATGGACAAATTAATATAACTGAGGACAATTAAATCACAGCATAATATTTTTTCGTCTGACATAGTGAGACTATATTTAAAATGCCAGACACATTTATATTTGCATACGTGAACATAGTATTTCTCCGTAAGTGATGCTCCTATACAGAGTGCTAAACATTTAGTATTTTAACGACATTCTCTCATTGCTTCATGTAATGGTTAACTATAATGTCTGGTTCAAGTCACAATACACTGTGAATATTTTACGGGTTTTTTAGGTAATAATTGTATTAATGTTGTGTCTGTGCTTTTTCTTCTTTTGAAATAAGGGACATCAATTTGAACAAATTTCAACAAATTGATGTTCTAGTACTTTTTTTCAGAAGTCAGCATCCTTTTAAAAAATAGTTTATGAATGGTAGTTTTTTACATATAAAAATAGTCACGTGGCATTTAAATTATGGTTATCAGAACAAAATACCTAGTGCTTTGACGAGCTTGTATAAGGTAAATTGCTGGGATATAATCCAGTAGGGAAAATAATAATTAGAGTGAAGAAAGCAGCCAGAAGACTTGGCAGAATTTAGCTTGGTGTGAACTGTTACGGAAATGAATGGTTTTTTGCAAGTTAGGTAGGAAACTTGGGGAAGCTGCTACATTTAGATGGTCTGGGAACATATGTGGCCCCACAGCTTTCATCCTCATGACTTCAGACAGAGAAGTGGCCCCTGTCCTTTTGACTGCAGACCCTGCCACCTGCATTTCTGTCACATCAAAATGTGGGTGTTGGGTGGGTTTGCATGGTGCCAGGCCTGAGAGCAAGCAGAGGTGAAAACGGTGCAGAATGCCCTACCTGCTTCACAAGGTGAACTGAAAGCTGGCGTACTTCAGCCAGTGGGTCGCTGCCATGGTTTCACCCCAGCCAGGAACCCAGCTCCACATTCCCACACCAGCAGCATCAGGGGGAGAACTGGAAAGGTAAAAGGTAGAAAAATCACAGATTTATATAAAAACAGTTTAGGAGGGAGAGCAAAAGCCACACACACAAGCAAAGCAAGCAAAGAATTAATTCACCGCTTCCCAAGGGCAGGCAGGTGTTCAGCCATCTCCAGGAGAGCAGGGCCCCGTCACACGCAGCAGTTACTTGGGAAGACAAGCTTCATCACTCCAAATGTGTCCCCCTTCTCCTTTCTTCCCTATACTAAGCATGATGCTCTGGAATATCCCTCTGGTCGGTTTGGGTCACCTGTCCTGGCTGTGTCTCCTCCCAACCTCCCATGCACCCCCAGCCCCCTCACCAGCATGACAGCATGGAAAGTAGAGAAGTCCTTGGCTCTGTGTAAGCCCTGCTGAGCAATAAGCAAAACATCTCTTTATTTTTAACCCTGTGTTCAGCACAAATCCAAACACAGCCCCATACCAGCCACTGGGAAGACAACTAATTCTACCACAGCCAAAACCAGCACAGTCACTCACTGCAAAGCCATTTGATAGCTCCTCCTCAGTCTTTTTACAGACTCTCCCTTGATCCTTCACAGCATGCACAGGCATTTTCATGCCAGACTAATTTTCCTTGCCAAATTCATAAGATTGCTGAATAGAACTTTCTAATAGAAGCTGGCTGCAACCTTCACTACAGGGTGGCTAATATTTCCATGTAATGATGGAGAAGTAGATCCTGTTTGCGTGATTCAAGTAGTAATGCTGAAATTGAGGAGAAACAGGAAATGTTTCTATATCATTAAACAAAACTGAAAGGAGACAAAATACTCTAAATAGAGAAGAGGAGGATGACAGTTATTGTTCTGTCTATTTACTTCCTCTCTTCTATTTATACTTTCTCCCTTTTTTCTCCTTTCTCATTTCTTCTGTCATTAACTTTTCCTATTTTTAATTAGTAGCTAGAAGCACAGATTTCAGAGATAGCATTAAAAATGAAGTTATCAGGCTGGGTTTTATGCTGCATCAACAGAGAAACTTCAGGACTAAATATGGTCCCAGGTGAAAGTTATTGCTGCAAAGGCAGGTTTGTCTCGAGACTGCCATACTTAGAAGCAGAACTTCTTTTGGATTGCAAACATAAAAAAGCATTTTCCCAGCTACTAAGCCAGTAAGCATAAGAGTTAGGAAACAATGTAAAACCACTTGTGCTGATCCTTTTGTTTTTCTTCTGAAGCAGATTTCTTTCTCATTCTGATAGAATTTATATACTGGGTCACATTTGCCTGGCATTTTCTAGTATCCTAGATCAATCAGACTAAAGAACTTATTCCCTGAGAGCAGCCAGCCAAACTAAAAAGAGGCCAGCATCACACTTGGCTGACACCAATTTGGGAAAAAAAAAAGAAGAAAATTTTAGGCTAGCAGATGTCTCAAAATATCTGTTGCTATATAATATAAAACATACTTCTGTGCACAATAACTTCTATATATGTCAGGTATTTTTGTTAGAAAATTTCAAAGGCTTTGCCAGAATTTTTTCTGTCTTAGCCGAAGATCTTGTACTCAACTCTGCAATCCTTACAAGAAGAGAAGATTCATAGTCATAAAAATACCTCCGGTAAGCAAGAGCATGATGACCACCACTCGTGGGACCATTGTTATTCAGGATAACTTTGCTGTATAATACACCATGCTGCCTTCTCTGCAGTTCAGGAAGTTGCTGCTGTCTGCTCTTCATTTTAGAACAGGTCTCTTAGATTTACTTCTCTCTTAGATTTTTTATAGAAATGATTTAAAACAAAAACTTAGGATTTAGACTTGCGCTGAACTCAGATGTTTTATTTTTCTCACAGCAGTTAGGTATACTTCTGTCCTAAATGCAGGAAATTACACTTATCCATCTTGGTGCAGAATTTTTAAATACTTAGTTAAAAGGTATTCATCAAATATGCTTTTATTTTGTAAAAACAGATGAATAGCAAAGAGACTAAATGAAATTCTGTCTTAGGCTGTGCTTTCTTGAGGACTTTGTTACCTTGTAAGTATAAACTGAAAGCCTTCTTACTGGCTCTTTTTGCTAATTTACTAACTCCAGACTGCATATTAAGGCAATAGACAACTTGCAGCCGGAAGGCCTAGGAAAGAGGGATTATTGCATGGATACTTTGGGTAAAAAGTACCTTAGATTGAAGTTTATGTTGTTCAAGATATTAATTACCAAAAACACAGACAAGGAGATGGGGATACAATTCTGTCTGAGAGAGAAACTCTGAGATCTGAGATGAATGTTGTGGGATAGAAGTATTAATACTAATACCTTTCAGATCCTCATCTGACTTTTGCACCCCACGGACTCTACAGGCAGTGACAAGCAACCTTGTTGTCAGGACATTTCAGTCATGTGCTTTTATCCTACTGCAGAATTCTCATGTTTTGGGACAGCTTTGAGACTGAGGCTTATCACAGTGTAGAAAGCGCCAGGAGTTGGACAGAATGATCCTGATGGGTCCTTTCCAACTCAGCATATTCTGTGATTTTCTAGGTGTTGATTACGAACTGGTTTTTCGCTATGAGCTAAGCACATTCCAACTCATGGTCAGGTCAAATCTTTATGACTGTCCACCTTGTGTATATAGAAGTTACACTTGTATTTGTATTTAGTATGAGCTTCAAAGTATGCCAGGTCAAGAAGGATGCTCGGATAAGCCCATTGCTTTCCTATGATCCTGGGTACATGCAGTATAGGTGGACCAAGCATGTTGATGTTGATAATATTCATGTTGAACCTCTCACAACCAACAGGGCACTTTTCAATGCTTACGAAACTTGACACTGCAACACATCATAAGCAGAGAGCTGCTCCCCTAGGCCTGAACTGTTAAGTGTTATCTCACTTGAAATATGAGAACTGAGTCTGCTGCCCCGGCTGTTGACTAGTGTGAAGCACAGTAATGTGTCTTTTCCCATCTTTTGTAGAAGAGCACCCTGAGGATATAAAGACTTGCAAAAGCTTTTCTGTCCAGTCATCTATGAGCTAATTTTTTAATGTTGCTAGAGCTGTCTTTTTCCATTTCTGCATCTACATGTTGGATGCTATGTTAATAGAGAGTGGTACTTTGAGTTATATTAAATTTTCAAAAGTCTATTCTAGACTCTTGTTCTGTTCCCGCCCTTGTAATTTATCATAAGTGAGTAACTTGCTCTCTGCTAGCAAAGATTGAGATTTCCAGGTTTCCATGACTTGAAATGTTTTGTCTGACTCCTTTCCCCCTTTTTTGATGTGCTCTGCTAACATTGATGACTAAGGCAGCTTTTGAAAGAGAACTGTCCCCATTACCTGTAGCATGCTACATTTTTTTACTCTTTTTTTTTTTTTTTAGAACTGTGTCATAGATTTTTTAATTCCTTCCCAGGTAACCCTTGCTTGTGTCTTTTTAAAATCCCTGTGGATTATTTTTATTAATTTCTGTGCCCACAGCTTATCCATCTATGGGAGAGAGTGGAAAGGAGACTGCCCTTAAAGTTTGCAAGCCTGTGAGGGGGAAATTTGCAATTAACTGGATCATATATTGTAATTACCAGTATCCGCCAGGTTGTCAGTGGTCACTAAACTCAGTAATCAGTGTCATAATCTTTGCTGCTGCTGTTGCCCGTGTTGGGAGTTCGTGATGGGTAGGTGTGAGGTCCTGAACATTGTGTTGCCAGCTAAGTTGCAGTCAAGACAGCTCAGCACTCTTAACTTGACTTGAGGAATGGCCAAAAGTTTGGTACAGTGGCTAAGATTTGTTGGAGACAAACACAATTCCAACACATTTAACCTATCAGGAAGGGATTTAAGGGACAGGTACTGATGGAAAGGTGTTTCCTGAAACACAGTGATATCGCTGACCCTGTACTGGACATTGCCAAAGTTTTATCCTTTGCTGTGATACGGTAAAAAGAGCACAACATGTCTATCACATGCCACCTATATCTTTGTTTTCTTACTGTCCTGTTCTGTCCCCTTTCTAGCCCTATCTCATTCTGCACTTACTACAATATTCCTTTTCCACTGTTGCAGTAAGATTGCACATATGAGTCGATGCCTTAGCAAGCCTTTGTGTTGCTCGTACTCTGGTGAACCCTATACTGGGCAGCCACAGAACGTATTTCCCCATTAGACAAGTGGTTCCATCAAAGTTGGAACAAATAAAACCTTATTTCTTATTGATTTGTGTCTTGCATTAACCTCATGAACTTTCTGTTGTCCAGCAAAGTGTGAAATCGTATTGTAACGTCTTCCTTACATGGGATTCTTATAGGGTGTCTTTCCTTTGCACAAATCTGTAAAGAATTCTAACTTTCTGCCAGTCACACAGTAGTGTAAGGGCAGGAATGAGTGGGAATTAAAACTTGTGCATGTATGTGTGCTGGGGGAGTGGGAGGGATATAGAGGTTATGCATTCCTAAAGGCTGTTTTGCAATTCATTTGCAATTAATTTGATTTGGGAAAAAGGATATCTAGAGGCCTTATGGACCCCCAGAAGGTCTGACTGAAAAATTTTTAGATCAGTCAGAAGATACATGTCTTGGTAATAGCTGAGCTGGGATGTTTCAGGACTTGTGCATGGCATATGGATATAAGTAAGTCTGTACTGGAAATGTAAATGAACACAAAGGAATCAGGACGACAGTTTCTGTCTAAAATAGGGCAACTGTCATTATGTTACTTGCAAACCAAAGAGTCTCCTGAAATGCCTGCTTGGCTTTGAAAGTTATTCCCAGGGAATTCAGAAGTCTGCACAGAAATAAAGAGAGAAACCAACTGAAGGAAGAAAAGCAAAGAAAATAATCTGAGATGAAAGCATCCATCCCCTTCTTACAACTTATGTCACACAAAAGGTGACTGATAGTTCACAGAAAAGGCATGAAACTCCTTACAGTGTTGTTCAAAACATATTCCAGGTGATTAATGTTGTCTATCATGAGTTTATTTCTTGCATCTCTTGAAATATGAATAATCCTGAAAGAAAATCCACATCAGAAAGTGTATTCATTTCTACTCAGAACTATACTTTGCCAGACATTTGGATTCTTGATGTGGAAAAAAACCAAGAATTGACTTCTTAGATACATCTTTTAAGGGTGAAATATTTTTTAAAACATCCCAAACTTCCCAAATTGTGAAAAGTGGAGGGAGAAAGTGCCCTAAAATTTCCTCTTATTGTCCGCATTCCTATACTTACTGTATCCGTTTCTTCTTTTGGTTCAGCTTGTTTCAAGCTCCACTGCAAAGAAGGCTATTCTTGTGAACTCTCTCTTCTTATTGTTAACACAATGATGAAGAGGTTGACAGGTTCTCTTCTCTTGCCTGAAGCTGCTAGCTAGTCAGCCTGGCTGATGCTCCCTCTGTAATTTTTTCTTGTCGTATATTCTTGTTTCCTGTGGTTTTTACTTCTTTACTACATGACAGTCACACAGATGAAAAGCAGCCAAAGGAAAAGAGAGTAAAAAATCCGATTCACTCAGTAACCATAAATAATACACCTTCAAGAAGAAAATCATGAAATTGGTGAGAAGTCCAGCATACAAGAGCCTACTAAAAGGTTTGGGAGTATCTTATCCAAAACAGTAATCAAGATCAAGTCATATGATCATGAAGGCAGAAAATACAAATGAAATAGGGACTTATTCAAAAGGGACTTTTTCTACTACACATTGTGATAACTTTGGCTCTCAAGACACCCAAGTTCCCAACTTTCTTCATGGAGAAATAGATACTGTTACAGTATCTGACAAATATAAAAATTACAATCAATAGTAATTGGTATACGTAGTGAGTTATAAATATAAGGAATAAATAGACAAGGGAAACTAAACATAGCAGGAACAACTTCCTGTAAGTTACCATTGTGAAGGCAATAGCAATGTCAAAGTATAAATTTTAATAGAGTTACACTATATCTGGAATGAAATAAATGCCCACTCAAGGATACCGTAAGATTTGAACAGCCAAATTGTGATGAAAAACAATAATATTTAATAACTTTTAATTTCCATATTTTAAAAAAGGGGGATATACTTGTGTATCCGAATAACAAAGTCCACTGATTGAAAAGCTCATAAGAGAGCAATAATAGAAGCAATATTTAAGATTGGAAACCCAAGATAGCTTTGCCCAGAAGTCTTGTAAGATTCAGTAGATGTTCTTTTTAGACCTGAAAGTCCTGGTAAATAACAGCTATAAAATGAACCAATAGTGTTTCCTGGAATGTAAGAAGGCCAAGAGCATCTTTGAGTGTCTTTGACTATTGGCAAGAACGAATCAGGTGGGTTGGGGGCAGCCATACATCTGCTCAGTTCAGCACGTGGGAAATCTGGAGTGCTGTGTCTGGTTTGGGGTACACGAAAGGCACACTGAAATGGGTCTGTGAAGGGCCACCAGGAAATGATGGTGTGCAAGAAGAGGCTGAAAGAAATGTTTTTGTTCAGCCTTAAAAAGGCTAAAGAGAGATCCAGTTCCTGCCTTTAGCTGTTCATTGGGAGGTTATAGAGAAGGTGCAGCCAGACTTCTCAGAGCTACACAGTGAAGAATGGGAGGTTCAGCACAGGGAGTTCCAGTGTGCACAAAAAAATTATTTCTATGAGGGTGGTCCAACACTGAAAAAGTTGTCTGGACAGGGAGTGGGATGTCCATCCTTGAAGATACACAAAACTGGACATGGCTCTGAACAACCTGTTCTAACTAGGACTTCACTGGGCAAATGAGCTTTGGATGTCCCTTCAAACCAGTGTGATTCCATGGTTCTATGGTTAAAAGATACTAATTAAAAAAAAAAAAAAGAGATTATTAGAGGTATTGTAGAATTATAGAAGAACCCTCCAGTTAGGAATTAATCTGGCTTCATGTCGCTTACCCAGTTACATATTGGTTAGTTAGCCACACAGGAATCCCAGGCAAAAGGTAATAGCTGTAAATGGATACAGTGAACCAGCAGCAGGTCATGTGAGTGTCAGAAACAATGACGACTTGAAAACCAAGCCTTGAAGACCTTCAAGATCTGATGTCTAATAAAAGTAGGGCTCATGGATGCTTTAAAATGTTTTTTTTTTCTTTTTATACCATTTTAAAAACACCCAGAAACATGAAATCTCTGAAATCTCTTCCACCTTGTCAAATATGTTTGAAATTGCTGGTCAGATCATGGCTCCTTTCATGAGATTGATCAACAAGAAAGCAAATACATAGACAGTGTCTTATTTCTGTAGGAAACCAGGCTAAAAATAAAAGCATGAAAATCTAATTAAGACCAGTGTCCTGGTTTGAGAAGTCACCCCGGGACAACCAGGCAATACTATGGAAATTATTAGTATTACGGAAAGAAGTCTTAGCAAGGAAACATGATTTGGTTCATTCATATCATTAGAATTGGGATTCATGAAACTAAAAGCAAAGAACGAAAGTATTTAGGTGCTTTATTAGTCACTTATAACACCTTGACTGCCAAAAATATGATCACGAAGTACCAGTAAAGAGATTTTTAAAGGGATTAAGAACTGCCTTGTTGAATAGAACTGGAAAATGAACTGTCAGTGGGGAGTCATATCTGCATAGAAGCTCAGCTAGTAGGGTTCCTTTGTATTAGCTTATTTCAGACAGTGACTGAAGGTGAATATAGAATCACTGATAACAAACTAAGGCAATTCAAATGAAAGCAGGGTATGTATTTTCACCATTAGGAAGTATAGTCCCCTGTGGAACAAACTAAGGGAAGCAGCAATGTTTTAATGCCATGATGTCTTCAAATCAAAGGAAAAATGACTCTGCTAGGGTGCTTTTGTGTTAAGGCTATTGACTTAGTTCAGATAGGGTGAGTGAGTAGTATCCTATAATCTTTTCCCTACAAGAGTTGAAATCAGATGATTTAATGGTTCTTTCTGCAGAAACCCTAGTCTTTGAAAACGGTGACAGAAAAAAGTCATTGATGAGACTGACAAGACAAAAACTCAAAGAGAAAAAGTACTAGGGAAACAAAGAAGATCTGTGATTAAAAGCAAGATAACTATTGCCTAATTTTGCATTAGTAAAACCTATATTTTTAAAATGCATCTTCAGCTAGGACTGGACTTGTTGGATATTAGAAAAACGTTCTTGACCCAGAGGGTGGTTGGGCACTGGAACAGGCTCCCCAAGGAAGTGGTCACAGCACCAAGCCTGACAGAGCTCAAGAAGTGTTTGGACAGTGCTGTCAGGCACAGGGTATGACTCTTGGGGTGTCCTGTGCAGGGCCAAGAGTTGGACTTGATGATCCTTGTGGGTCACTCTCAACTCAGAAGATTCTGTGATTTTATGAACTGGAAGCTTGAAAAAATACATTTGAAAACTCATTCTTCGGTTTGGCTTTCAAAGACGGAACATTCAGGCAGCCAAGAAATCCCATCACATTGTAATTTATTATACACTAGTGTTGTGCAGTAGTTCAGGTTTTCAGTAGGTTCCTGACAAATATTTCAAGGGCTTCCAGTAGCAAACAAAGTTGTTAAGGTAACTTTCAAAATAGAATGACTGTAAAAATGACAGTATGTTGCTAATGACTGGATATACACATACTGTCCCCTCATCCCCACCCCTTCCTTACTAGAAATCCTGAAAAACTCAAGCAATGAAAATAGAAATGTGTTCTTTGGATTGTGTAATAGGGGTTGCAAGCAGAAGCGTACACTGAAACCTCTGCATGCAGATTACAAGCTTATTGCTCCTCTGTGCATGCTTAGGGCCATTAGTAGCTTCACACCCTTGTACATGTATTATTTTCAGAAACAACTGTGTTGAAAGTTTAAAGAACTTTCTCACTATTATAGTCTTGTTTTGTTCGCTGTAATACTAATTTTAAATCTGGTTTATCTTTTCCCAGCTGTTTCACTTCGTATTGGTAGGAGTTGGTAGGAGACCAGTTTTCTTCTTTGAAAAAACACTACAAAACCCCAAACATTTATTTAACCTTGTGTGATGCATTTTTACTTATTAAAAGCTGTATTTCAACCTAGATTGCTAATTCTATATCCAGTGTTCAGTAACTGGCCTCACACACATGCTTGGTCTTTTCATGAACATACTCTTATGTCCAAGTGTCCAGAGTACCAGCCTGCTTTGAGTGTGCCTGTCAGCCTGCCCATCAAGCTGGGGCCACAGAGCTGAAGTGTCTGAAACTACACGCCCTATAGGGAGACAGTGGAAGAGCTTCTTATATCCCTATGAAAACTCGTGTCTCCTGTGGTTTTTTTTCTAGTTTAATGCCTCTTCTTTAGCTGTTTCCTTTTACATTCTCTTGCTATCAAATCTTGTATGCTAGCAGCATATGTACTTATGTCTCCTCTTTCTCCTGAGTCTTGCACTTTCTTGCCAAATTATACTGTGAACCAGAAGTCAGCTACATAATTTTTTGCAAGAATAATCCCCATCTGAAGCATGTACTTCTGTAAACCTGAACAGAAATCTTGGCTCTTTACTGTGAACTTATTTAAATTGTTATGCTTTTCTTTAGGGATCGTGAATGGATTCTGTAAGAACTTTGGTGTACATTCCATTGAAAATGGATATAAGAAAAATGGGCTTAAACAAAAACTATTGCCAATATCAATTTTTAAATTTTTTATTTATTTGTGTGTAGACAAGTATGTGGGAAAACTTTTGATGTTGCAGTCTGCTTTAACTGTAATTAAATCTTAACTGTACAAGACATTTGAACTCTGGCAGAATCCTACCAGAAAGGTGTCACTCCTCCAGTTTTGCTGTGGTCGGTTTTCTAAATCTAACTTGGATCCAGAGCTAGGATCCCATCCTTTCCTGGAGCATACCTTCATATAGTCTCTCCACCCACACTCCTCTTTTCAGTTTCTGCTTCCTGGCTGAACAGTGATTATCTCCATCAAATCCTCCACTCTGTTTATACCAGGTGTCTTGGGGTGACTCTATCATGTGTATCCCCTATCATGCTCTATGCCCAAAAAGTAATATTGTGCCTTTTCTGTGCCTTTAAACTGAGCTTGAGGGAAAAAAAAAAAGCCAGATGAACTTTCCAAAGCAGCTTCTCAAGGACACAGAGATTACACTCCTCAGTGTTGTCTGGCTGTGGGTAGGAGGAGGAAGCACCCTGCTTGCTTTTCCTTCAGCCAGCTGTTTTTTTTCCCTCTTGGCGTGAGACGGAGAGCTGAGTTTTTGTTTCCTGGGACTTTGGTTTTTTCCCTTCTTCTCTTCAGAACTGCTTCAACAACATCAGAACACATCAGGAGAATTTTCTCCCCGAGGCCCGGGGGTGGGCCCACGCCCTCACCGACCAGCTCTGAGGAGGAGAGAGACCACACCTACAGAAGGACTCTGAAATCTTCCCAGGTTTCTCTCTATAGCGAGAGATTTCATTTCATTATTTAGCATCATTATCCTTTTCCTGTGTGTTTGTTAAAATAAATAGTTTTTATCTCTTTCACTTTCCTTCGAGGAAAAATATCCTTTTTTCCTGAACCCTGTGGGGGGAAGGGTGGTTGTAACCTGGTTTTCTCTCAGGGGCTATATTACTAGATTTTGGCCAAACCGGCACACCAGGACAGAGGCTCCCGCTTCCCCCACGTTCAGTGGGACTTGCAAGTACAAGAAATAACCTGGTATATGCAAGGGAAGTATTACAAAACTTCTCTGCCAGGCCTACATTTCAGTGGGAATGGTTGTGTCTTGGTCTACTTTGTACCACACTCAGAATTGTCAATGTTTAGTATGTAATGTCTTTCAAAAATACTGAAGCTGTATGGAGCAAACAGGGCTAAAGCAAAGTAACTCAGTGGTTTCTTATGGGTCTATGTAGTGAAGTGGTTGCTGTTGGAGACCCAATGACTGTTCTATATGCATCTAATGGCTCTCTTACTTGCACTTATACACTTAATTATACGTAGATTTCATTTAGATGTGTCTTTTGTACAAATAGAATGCAGAATATCAGGGCTTTTTTCCATTTTCTGGTAGTGCCAGCTGTAGTTGCAAACATTTTTTCATAAGCACAGATGAAATTCCTTTACTCAAGCAGCAGTATTTCTGAATAAACACTTCCCTGAGTTGCTTTAAAATCATTGCTGTAGGATCATTCTCAGGTTTATCTATTGGGATGGGACTGATTGAGTCTAAGTAGAAGGCTTCAGGCTGTGATCTTTGCAAGGAAGTTAAACATGGAATTCATTGACACAAATAAATAGGGGCTGGAACAGAAAAAAAAGTCAACATGCTTGTAGTGCAAATAAGCTATAAACCAAATGTAAATGCTAAAGGTGTGGTCAGGACCTTTGCCTGACTACAGTATGCACAAACCAAGTAAACAATAATCAAGTGTTTGGTACTTGGAATTGAGATGTGTGTTTTATAAAAGAAGAGTTGTAGAGGTCAGCCTTCAGACTCAAACCACTGGATACTGAAATTGTAGTGTTGCTGCTTTAAAAATTACGTGAATAACCTGAGGACTGTATGTAGAGTTATGTTTGCGGCTAAAGAAGGCAAAAGATCCTGGTAAGTGAGAAAGGCAGACTTTCGAAGGAAACTATCACATTATTGCAACTTCCTTCTAGCACATCTTTGCTTGTGTTCTTTGCCTTTAACATTTGTCATCATTCATGTCATCAAGCCTTCTACTTCCACATTTCCCAATTCACATACTTTTCTATTAAGTTTTGACTGTAATATTTTAGTTGTTATGAAACATTTATTTCTGTAGGGTATTCTCCAACTCCATAGTTCAGCTCTAAGTGTATTCATCATTACTTGTATCAAGCATTTTTGTCCATCATTTTGATGACTTTCAGGTGCACAGCAGAATGTTATTTTGGGGTGAAGCCGCAATCCCCTCTATTTAAAAAAAAAAGTAGATTCTGTACACATTTATGTCTATCCACTAAATAACTTAGTGTCCACATTTTCAAATCTTCTCACCTTTAACTAGAGGAATCAAAATTTCTTTCCTGGACCTTGTTACCTAGTATTTACCAGGTATTTACCTTGCAGATTGCTCTAGCTGATACATTTTTGCTATAGGAATTCTTAAGCATCTTCATCTTTATGTGTCACTAGTGGAAGCATGAGGAAATACTTCTTTCCCATTACTCTTATAAGAAGATCAGGATTCCCAGACTCCTGCCATTTCTTTCACATGCAGTACTCTATAAGAATTTTAAGTACATTATGCTAAACTGTATTTCATCTTTTCAAGTGAAATGATGCTCCATTTGTTCAAATGCTGCATATGCAATCAGTCATGGTGTGAACACCCCTGCTGTAATAAGACATGTGAGCAGAGCTAAGCCCAGCTGCATTGTCCTTCCCTTGACAGCACTCAGATAAGAACTGAAATGATCAGTCAACAGTGCTGGGAAAGTGCCTTAGAAATGTAATCCGTCTAGCTATGCTGCCTTCAGCAACTTCAGAACAGGTCCTTGGTGCCACAAAAAGGCACAGGAGAATCTCATATTACTGACTAACTATACAGTAAGGAAGCATGTAAAATTCGAAGTTACTAAGTTTAACATGTGGCATAAAACCACAACTTCAGCACATGACAAATAAGAATGGCAACACTTCAGAAAAGAAAGCACTTCAGAAAGAAACTCTAGAGTCATGATGAAAAGTTCGGTGAAAAGACCAACATGATGTTCCGTTTTGGTCAGACAATAAAAGAGAAAAATAGGAGTTCTCAGGAAAAAAAAGGCAACAAATCAAATATGCTATGCCACTATTTATTTGATGATATGCCTGTTAAATGCAGCTCTAACCTCAAAATGGATACAATAGAACTTGGAAAGACTTAGAGAAGGTGAAGGGAAATATGAGAGGAGGTTGAGAGGAAAACTAGATTAAACTTGGAAAAGAGACAACTGAATGGGAAAAAAGTGTTAGTTGTCATTAGAGTTATGGAGATGATAACAAGGGACCAATTTTCATTTTTTCCTTAGAAATAAGTAGAGGGAAAATAAGACATTACAAGGTAGTATTTCAGCTACACACAACCCAACAGTTTTCTAAAGGATATTGTTAATAGTGGAACTCACACACTCATGAGTGGAATGAGTCAAGGATAGATGTATGGAAAGATTCTCATAGTCTTTCCCAAAGTATCCACTGTAGTCAATGCTGAAAACATGGTACAGGGCTGAAAAAGAAATTATTTTATTTTTTGCTTTGTTAATGATATCTCAAACCACAGACACACTCTGTAGGCGTAAAAAGACCACAACTTCTAAGCTACTAAGAAGAATACAGTGGGGAGGTTGTGCCTCTCCCTTTGCTTCCTGGAGTAACTGGATCACAAATTAGTTCCCAGTAGATGCCTGTCTTGCTGAAGTAAAAGAAGCTGCTGACAGGATTGGAACATTTGTGCAGGTACAAATGGTGAGAAACAGCATTTCTTTCCCATGTCGTTTTCAATATCCTGTCAAAACCCAAAAAGTAATAATCACAGGGGCACTTCTGATTGCCTTGCTTGTGTTTTACTTCACTGGTTATAGCTGACCAGGAACTGAAAGAGAGTGGACATTGCAATACTAAAAGTGAACTAGATGAGAGAGAATGCATGTGCAAGAGGTGCCTGGCAGCAGGGCATTGGGGAACAAAAGCACTCAGTGTGGGAATCAACGCTCTCTTTAGAAATCTGTAGGGAAACATCCTGCTCTCCTCCAGGCTCACAACTGTACTGCATTGCTAGTGATGTGAACAGCTGCTTTCCCCCGGTATTGGTACTTTTGGTAATATTAGAGCACTGTTGTGGCACACTGCGTTTATACTTTCTCTGCCATTGGATGTACTGTTTTCTCTTTTTACTGCCAGAAGTTCACAGTTTTTACTTTAATTCTCATTCTGAGCACAACAGCTGAGTTGCTAATGTGCGAAAAAGCATTACCCAGAATTAATATGATTGCATTTGTATCATCCCCTACCATCTTCTTGTCAGCCCTTATGAACTTAAGTTATACTTATTTTGGACTGACCTTTTCTCTAATTGCACAGGAGAGCAGAGAGGAATATCTAGATGGTAGGATAATGCCTTGCTATGGTAAGGGGGGAAAAAAGGGTCAGTCTTCTATAAGAAGTGTCGTTTTTTTGGAGGAGACATATAACCAAGACCCTGGCCTTCCTGCAGCAACACAGTCTCTGCTTTTGTGTCCAATTTAAGGTCTTTTAAGAAATGCATGTATTTTTCTATCAAAACATTGATTGAGGAGATTTTTTTTTTCTGTGCTAAAATATTGTCTATTGTTATTTTGGGTTGATTTAAAAACTGCCAGCTTAAACTGTGGTAAGTGGTCACATTCCTTTATGAAGATTGGAATTGCTGGATTAGACCAGGAATAGTAGGGTGATTTCACTCTCACTGATGATCTGCAGCAAATACTGCAGAAAAACATGCCAGAAACCCCAGTCTGCAAATGTAAAGTGGTCTTCATTCTAATCCTTGTTAATCAGACTTTGGTTTAGAGCTTGAATTGCAGTATTTTATAGTCTCTCCATCTTTTTTTTTAATATTTATTTTAAATATAACAAACTGATTCTTTTTCTATGAAGCCTCAACTCTGCCTTGTGGCCTATTCAAATGCACAACCATGTCTGTCCTAAGATTCATGCAGATCAATAGGGTTCAGAAGCAGGGCATGTTGCCCATTTGTACAATTCTCAGTACAGGATGGCAGGCACCGATTCAAATCAATGATTTCTGTGGGAGCTGCAGTTCTTGCTGGCTGTGCCTCTGCTGGAGGTATTTTGACACTTGCTTAGGAGTTATTTTTCCCTGCCAGGCACTTATGCTGCTGAAGCAAGGGTTTTTACCCAATGTGTTTTATAAAATTGAGGGAGCTTAATGTATCGGTGTACTTTGCTGTGGGGTGAGCAAATAGGTCACGGTTGTACTGAGGAAAAGGCAATGTTTATCCTTCGACCCTGGAGAGAACTCAGGGTGATTCAAACCACAAGCTAACAGCTAAACTGACTAGAAGGTGTTTGCTTCTGCCCCACAGCTTGAAGTTACCTGTGGCAGAGAAATACAAGTTTGCTGCTGCAGAAGCTGGGGACCGTTACCATAAGTATTATCAAGTGGGCTCAACAGAGGATGTTGCTTTCACCTTGAATCTTCATGTTAATGAAAAGATCCGTGGAAAATTTTAGTAGCACTTATAAGAGCAGAGCTCTGGAATGTATTTCAGCATTGCAGCGCATTAGTCAAGCAGGAAAATCACATAACCTTTACATTCCTGTTTCATATCCAACATCCAGGAAAAGTAGTATCACAGTCACAACTAGTTGCTGGAGTCAGTCTGTTTAATTAATGCCACTTTTCTTGCCAGTATTTCTAATGCAAAAAAACCCACCACAACAAAAAAAAACCCAAAAACAAAACAAACAAACAAAAAACAAAAACAAAAAACCAAAACCACAAACAAACAAACGAACAAAACCCCAAAAAAACCAAACCAAAACAAAACCAAAAAAAACCCAGAAAACTTAAAGCAGAGTAAGGGGTCTCAGCAACATTCTGAAAGGATTTCCTACCGAAACATGGATAAAGAGCAAGTCACAGGAGACCTATAGCCCATAGGCACAACCCAGGTTCAAAGAGATCAGCATGACACCTTGCTACTCAGCTCTTGTCATAGTTGCCTGCCAACTTTTTTCATGTGTTTACAAAGTACATTTTGCTTTGTGTAGACCTGAGTATGAAATTCTAAATTTTCATGCAGCTTGTGTTTTTGATTATCAGCGTTAGTTGCCAAAGAAACAACTTGGGCATTGCATAATCCTATTACTTTTAGCAGCTAAGATCAGACAGGGGATGATTAGAATCAGACCAAACCTAGTACACAGAAAGAATTGAATAGGGTGCTTTCACTCTCTGTACAGGGATTTCTGTCACAGAGATATTCTTTTCAAAATAATTCATGCCTCATTCCTCATGACATAGAGCAAATGTCAAGACAATCTAAGTAAGTGCCTGGATTTTAGAAGACATACAATAGCTACACAGTATAGGTACAGCAGAAATACTGTTGTAGAACTCTAAATCTGACTGCATATTTACAGGCATCTCTCCTTGTCATGGTTAAATAAGAGGCATAAACTTTTCAAAAAGCAGTGTCCTCACAATGTTTGTCCTGTTTAAAGCAGGGATGCTAAAGAGATACAAGAGAGTCAGGAAAGAGTAGAGTATCAAATAACATTTGCTAAAGACAAGAAATGGACAGATACTATTCCTGCAGAACTATATATATTTCATTGTTACAAGTGTTAAGTGTTCTTCTGGAAACTTATGCTGGTACTTTACCAGAGACAATTCTCACCTGTTTCAAATAGTAGCATACATTATAGTCCCCTTTTTCTTTATACAGACATAAACTGTAGGATTCTTCTGAGACACTGAAATGTAGAAGGATCTGGGACACTTTTCATGTCTATTGAACTGGCTGCATTTGTTCAAGTCTGACATGATAAAAATGTTAGTAAAAAGAGAGTTCTTGCCTTGAATGACTTTTGTTCAAGTACAGAATAAGAAGCTGTTTGATAACCCTGCTTCTGTTTGGAACAAAAGAAAAATAAAATCAGATCTTTATGAACAGATACTCTTAGTTGTTTTTTTTTTATTTCTGTTGATTGAAGACTTCACTGGGTCATTTTTCTACTTTTTTAAACAAATATAGTACACATCTAAATGGATAACGTTCCTCAAAATCTTGGATTTATGGTCAGTGCACTCTCCATTAGGCTACCTAAGGTGAAATTCAAGGCAGAATACAGACCTATCTAGCCAAATTTAGATGTTCTTTCTGCTTCTGTGCTCCAAAAGATAGGCAAAGCTGGATGTGAAACAAAGAAATAATTGATTCTATTCAGAAGTGTTAACTTTTTTCCAAATGCAGGGAAGGAGGATTGACTTCTAATCGGAAGGATAAGGAGCTCAGACTGGTTCTAGTATCCTACCTAGAAAAGCTCTCAGCAGATTACCATATTATCACGGTAAGTAAGAATATTGCATAGTACCATCCAAAGTATTTGTCACTGGTTCACTCACAGTCTCAGCAGCAGAAATTTTCTGACTATAGCTGAGCTACAAGTTGTCTTTCATTGGCATGACATTCCTTTAGAAAAATCATGATGAATATTGGATTAGAAATTACAGCAAGAGCTTTTATTCTTGTTCTTCTACCTTCTCAATTACAGGAACAATTTATGACTCATTTAATGTTACTCTTATTTGATTAAATTGCAGCCTCTCTTGACCTAACAGCATTTAAGGCATCAAGTTAGAATGCTGAATATCAGTGGCCGTGCTGGATGTGATTTGAGACTTCTCTAAATATTAGAGGTCTCAAATAGGTTTCTTTTCCCTTAGGGGCGTAATGAAATAGCCATGGCATGGAAATTTTTTTCATACCATTTGAAATGTGATTGCTTCAACTACAAGGTGGCCTTAAACATGATGATTTAAACATGATGAATAAACCATTTGCCTTTGTGAATGTTTAAGGGGCAAAGACTAGAATTTAAAATAAAAATATTTGTATAAAAAATTAAAATTATTAACACTAGAGTAAAACATTTATTAAATTTCATGTTGAGACGACTACTGTTTAAAATTTCCACATGGGTTGTATTTTCAGAGATGCTTCTCATTCCAGTACTCACCATTTCCTTCCATTATTAGCATTTTGGTTTAGAACTTCCATAGTTTAGGGATGATTTTGTATAAACTTCTGAAATAAAACATATTTGTACTTTTCCAACTCCATCATCAGCTAAAATCATCTTTGTCTACCAAAAGAATGGACTGAGTTTGTCATGGTTTGTCACAGCTGACAGGCAAGATAATGCATAAAGACCAATGAGAGAGATTAGGATGAGAGGGTTGTAAACCAGGATGCTGCGAAAGACAAGCCTCTCATAGGCTTCAAGGTACATGAGCCATTTTCAAAGCTGAGCTCCTGCCTGCCACCTTCAAATGCTGGTTCCCAAGTATTTAAAATCTTGGAGTACTTGTTTATTTCTCCTGACACTCGTTTTATTGTCAGTGGCTCATTTTTTTTCCTTTTCAATATTCAAAATAAACTCAGTGATACAAATCATTGTAACAAAGTTATGCACAAAGCAAAAGAATTGACAGCTCAATGCTTTGGGCATCGTGTGCCATGTATTTCAGCAGTTTATGCTCAGTGTCTTGGGGAAAAGGGGGTTCACAATACAGCCTTGCTTGTAAGAAATGTATCCATAACCAACAGATAGAATTGTATTTATCCAAGCTGTTATTTATAGCATGGATTTTTGTGTCTCTGCAAAAATGATGAATGATTCGATAAAGCATGACATGCAACAGTTCAAAATAATGTTGCGATTTAAAAACTGAAAATAGTGCTAAAATAAATTCTTACCTCCCTCCTTATTCCTCATTCTTCAGATATGTCTGAACCAAAATAAAATTGCTCATAGACTTTTTTCAGGAGGATTTTCTTGATGGACTGTAGGTTTAGAAGAAGGGCAATGAAAGGCAAGTTCTCCCAACCCCAGACACTCATGGGAGCACCTTGATATTAGTTAATAGATCCTCTCAACTCCACTGACATTAATAGAAGCATAGTATTCCTCCTTCACACCCCTCCTTGGCAATTGTCCCATTTTTTTTCCATAATGCATATGGGATAGACCTTGGTACTTACCTGTTCTTTTCTTTACAATTAGCATTTCATTTTTTCTGCACTGATCTGCTCAAATGTCTATGGAGATCATCCTTTTTTTAATTTAGCTACACAAATGGAATCTGATGATGACTGGAAATTTCATTTTCTGTAGTGAGTATGTAACTTTAATAAGAGTTTTGTTTTGTTTTGTTTTTTCAAACCTGTGAAAATACATTATCTGAGGATGCAGTATGAAAGTACTTCTTAATATGTAAATAATTGGTAAAAGCTTAAGGAATGCTCCATTGTGCTAACACACACAACCAGGAACCACTGTTTATAACTTCACTTTTCATTAAAAAAAATCCTCAAAGCAAATTTGCTTTTATCGGACAAAGCAGTTCTCTTTTTTTTCTTCTTTTTTTTCGGTGTGGATATTTCTTGCTCTTTTTGTGATGGTATTAAATGTAAAGGCAGGTTTTGTGTTTAATTGTAAATGAGCTGTGTTATGCAAACTAAAAGGACAACTTAAATGCATAGAAGACTGCGGGTAGATAAACTGTTATATTTTCCTAAAGATTTTATAGCTTCATTATAATTCTTGAATTCTTTCAGTTTGTGACACAGAATCTGCACCTGTCAGATACAAAATAATTTCATGCTGCAGTGTCTTTTTTTGTTTTTTTCTCTTCAGTGGAAGTCCCTGTGTTTATTTGATGCACTTTTGGGAGAGTACGAAGGGATGCAGCTGCTATTTGTATTCTGAAGTTTTGTTTAGGTACAGTTTGTAACTCTAATGACTGATATCTCTGGAGAAGTTGAAAATCATAACAGTCCACCCTAGGTACCTTGCAAATTCTACTTTTTGAGGCACTTTCATATGAAGTTCCTCTGGGATCTCTGAAATATTTGGTATTGATCAGCCTTCAGTCATCCATTCAGTGCATCAAAATAAAAATGGGCTGCAACTGTGGAAACTTGCCCATGTTTGGAAAATATAAAAGAGAGGTTTTTTCCTGTCCTTCCAGTCATGTAACTGTAATGACCTAAAAGGAACCATTACTGCCTCCACAATACTGGCTTATTTTGATAAGCTGCAATTTTTTGGATGGTGTCTTCAGGCAGGAAAGGTGACTCAACTGACTTAATACTGCACTTAGTACCTGTTCTGCTGTAGAAGGTACATGGGGAGGTTTGACTCTAGAAATCAGGAGAGAGCATTTATTCATTTGACTGTATTAACAGAGGCCTAATATGACATCAGACTTCCCTGACTTCCCCAGTTTCTCTAAAACCTATTAAATGCTTGATTTTTTTATGATATCAGAAGTTAAATCCAGACACTGGGATGAAAATCTGCTGCATTTTATTTTTCTTATTACAACACATGATTAAAAAACTTTGAAGTCCTTCAGTAAAAGCAAGCACAAAAGTAAAAGAAACAGGAATAATTGAAAAAGTGCTGGATGTACCGCTTTAAAAAAAAAAGAACAACACACAAAATAGTAAACAGCAGGGACTGGAACAAATACTCCTGTGGCAACAGAGGAAATTATATAATGACTTCCAGGGAGTAGAAGACTCTAGGACACAGTTAGAATTTAATAATGTAGATACATTAACTGGACTTTTATAAAGTATGTATTCATACAGTTCTGCAGAACAGAAATATATTCAATCCTATGTCTTTGTTTTAATGGTTTTATTAAAAAAATATAAAAATGCATTGAATTTAGTGCAAGCAAAAAAGAATTTTAAAGCAGTAGGTTCTACATACAGCTTCAGATGGTATTGCAGCAGAAATTTTGCTTAATTTACTCTTTTACTCTGAAGGAAATATCTGATTTATTCTATCCATGTTCTACCAATTGAGTCCAACCAGCATGTGTAAAGAGCAGTGAAATATTCTGTGTATATGTAATTGGATGAGTCTGGCAAACCTCCTTTTTCAAATAATGGTCATATTAATTATTGAGAAGGATAAACTTTCCACTTTCATCTTTTGCTTTCAGCATTTTGTAATTTCATGAAGTGTAGCCAGCATGAACAGAAAAGGTGCATTGCAGGTATTTACCTTTGGTCTACTCAAGTTCACGTTGGGAAGATTCGACTAAAAATGTTTGCTTACATGAATGCCTCTACAAAACAAAAGCAACAACAACAACAAATTTAGCTGTTAGAAATATTCTTTAAATCCTTTCCTTACAGCCTTCAGTCATAAAATATCCCTACATGGCAGACCATTCCTCATATCTGTACTCCTCAAAATCATTGTTTCTCTACCTTCATGCTCTTTACGGCAGCACCATCTATCCACATCTCTATCTTTTGCTTTCCTAGTGATATTGTCCATTCTATTTTTTGTGTGTTCCTCTCCTCCTTCTACTCACTGATTACAAAAGAATAAGTAGTAATGCAGATAAAATATGTTCCATACCAAAATTTCCAGTTAAATGGAGTATGTCTTCAAGGAATCAATGATATATTGTTCATTGAAAGAATCTGCCAATCTTGTCCCATTCAATTGCTAAAATGTTCTTTTGATGTTTAAGTTCCTAATTAACAGAATGCATTAAATTTTATAGGTTGCAATATTTCAGTTACCATATTTTAAACACAAAGAAGCAGCTCACTCAAATATATTCATAGATGTAAACATTTTCTGGGAGATTCTAGCTGTAACTTTTCTTTTCTGTGGTTAGTGAGAGTTTTCTAGTTTTACTTGAAATACAATGTGCTAGAATGTCATAGCAGATGGGTGGGAAACTTCAGGACTTCCAAAGCAAAACCCACAAAAATCCTTAGTTACTGATTACGTTTTTCCTATGTTCCAAGCATTTTCTCCTGATGATTCATTATTTTATATTCACATAAGTACTTGAAAAGAAAAGCAGAAGTAACCAGCCTCTGAATGCTAAGGTTACAAAAAAACGTTACCCGTTCAAAGCAAATTATTAAAACTCTTTATTTCAGCGGCTTACTTGCAGCATTCATGATAAGATATAATGTGTTTAGTTCCCCTTTTTCTGTCTTGTTTCCAACTGTCTAGTTTTTAAATCCTTAGACAAATGTTACTGGCCAGATGAATAAATGACTAAAAAGGGCTTTGACCTGACATGGTGCAGCAATCCTTATGGTTAAACTGCTATTACACGTATCTTACGAAAATACTTATTTAATTTTTAATATTTAAATCCTAAGATGAATTCCCAAAGCATTATTAATAAGGCGCTGTTTGATACAACTAGACAATATATGAAGAGGTTTTGGCTATGCAGAAGTCTTACTGTTTCCATAAACTTTCTTGCTCGTGTTCAAACCTTTCACACTAGGGAAGGGAGAAATGAAGACTGAATAAGAAATATCCTCCAAAACTGGGTTTTGTAAATCTGAATTGAGGTTAGCATACCTGAGTCTCTTCCAGTTTAGATACTACAAGACAAGACACCGACATGAAAAGAACAGTTAATGTGTTTCTTAAACACAAATCTCAAAATACAGAATAAAAATTCCTTTGCAAAATGTTTACAGATCACTGATAGATCTAGATTTGTATGAAAGAAATAAAGTGGTTAAGCTAAGCCCTGGCTCTGTTAATTTTAATTACCCAGTGCAAACCATATTAAATCCACAGTCTTGTTACTTTGGTACAGTTTAAACTTGGCTAAATATTATCAGCTGCTTCTTCAAAAAGTTTAAGTAATTTACAGTTGATAAACCTGAAATTGTCTTCCCTTTATGTTCAATATTCTTCTGGTCTCCAGGTTTCTAGAACGTCCTTAGGTAACACATCCATAAAGTATAAAACAAAAAAACCCTCCGAAGTAGAAAACTGTTTGCATCTAATAGTAGATTTGCAATTGTTGTAACAGTACACAAAATAAATCTGCATTGTGGGTAGTCTTGGAGGGCATCCCTGCTGCAGAGGCAGACTAGACTGTCCACAGCACCACATCTGTGAGTGAGCATGAGCGTGTGCACATGTGCACGGCTCAAGGGGGCAGGATCATTGCATTGTACTTAGCCAACTCTAAAACAGTGGATTTTGTGTCAAAAGTTCTCTAATGTGATACTCGTCATAGAATGGAGAAGAAAATGTGTAATACTGATGGAAAGACATTTTTAATTGCCTAATTGTCTTCATCTAAAACTGGTATAAAAAGAGGAAAATATATCCTTAAGTGCTCTTAGTTATAGAAGTTATTTCCCTCTCCTCAATAGTTCACAATCCAAAGTAATTTCCCAGTGAAAAAAACTAAGTGGTAGATCTCTGCCTCTGCCCTTCTCTTTCAAGGCCCCCAAAATTTAAGGCCAAAACTTCTTAGCTATTTGAAATGAGTGAGTTGCCTCTCCAACTTTTTTCTTCCAAAATAAATGATTCCAATTTCCTTGCAAGAGGTAGAAAAGAAAATGTTTCTACTTAGTGTGGAGATTTGGAGGGCTGATTTGTTATACTACAAAATACCAGAGTCAGTTCAAGACTTCTCAGGAACAGTGCTGCACGAAAATTTTCTGCCCAGAGAAGAATAAAACAGAATAAAATCAGTCAGGGGCATCCAGTTACGCAGGTGTGGAGTCAGGGAGTAGGAGTGAAGGGTAGGTCAGTGGGAAAGATCCTGGAATGGATCATTCTAGTTCCAAGGGGTTTAGCATGGGAGAAAGGTTGAGAGTCAAATTTTTGAGGCAACTGATACTGGCCAGTGGGCTCTTTCCTTTCATAGATTGTTGTCAAAAAGTGGGGAGAGTCAGGTTTTTCTGGAGAAGGAAGAGGGGAGAAAGTAAGGTCACAACAGGTATCTACTTCTTACTGCAGTCAGCATGTGAGACAGGCAAGAGCAAGTCCATCATGGGCCATCCTCTGTATCTTCCTGGTCTTGTCTGCAAGAGCAGTGCTTTGGAAAAGCTCTTCTTTCTTTACACCCCGGGCTTTGCCTGCTTTCCACCTCTGAGTGCAGAAAAAACCCCAAACCCTGGTGCAGTCCCTGTTAATTGCTTAAATATGAATGATTTGAAATATTTTTTAAAATTATTATAAATCAAGAAACCCAGTTTCTTCAGGTTCAAGATAGGAGTAATATGATCATTGTGCTTATAATATCCCCAGTCTTTACTCATTCATCTTCTGTCTCTACAAGTATGTTACTTGTGTATTTTAGTAGAAAAGTAAATCCCAAAGATGAAATTCCTAGATTACTGCTCTCATTTGGAGTTAATACAAATTAATTCTAACTATTAGTTTTGCAGGAGAACATTTAATTTTATGGTACTTATCCACTTACTTGCTATGAAAAATTGGAGAAAGACCCCTTTTAAAACTGCAGAGAGCTGTACATGAGACATTTGGAAACAGCCTGCTTGCAGGAGCACTTTTAAGCAATCAGCATTCTAATAGATGCCCCGAGCTTAATCATATACTGTCTACTTTTTCCTTGATTTCATTTTACTTTACATCAGTGAGACAGAATGTTAGCATATTGCTATACCAAGCACGTTCAAAGTATATCACCTATCAAGTTAAGAAAAATATAATTAATTGAAGTAAGAGAGTTTGGTTGCATGAGTTTAAAATAGGCATAATGTCTATAAAGATATGAGCAATTTTCCCCATGTTTTTAAAGAGATTAAGTTTTCAAAAAAATTAATCTAATATGATGGATGGATTCCATGTTTCGAAAGGTAAATTGAGCATTTCTAAACTGTAAGTCAAAAATGGACAATGTCCTCTGAGAAACAAAAAGGGATTGTATCTCTTTGCTTCCAGACCATAATTCGGTAAATCTCTATTGATTTTGATTCCTCTGTCTCTTCACTTACTTTGTGTGACAGCCAAGTGCCTCTTTATATTACTGCCACAAGAAACAAAAAGAGCATGGTACCACCGTGTGAGAGCCTGTGTACTCAATATGTTCCTCTCTGAGTGAACTACTCAGTAATTAAACAGTCCCCTTAATCAGTGTAAAAAAAGTTCTGTTTTTAAATAGGCTTCAGTAGGAAATATGTTGTTCTTCTTTTCCCTATAAACCATCTGGAATACAACAGCAGTTTTTACAGCTGCCTCTCCTGGTTTCTTTGAGAAAGGGAAGATATTCTGCCACAAATATATAACTTACTTTAATTAAAAGCAAGCCAGCTGAGACTGGTGCCACCTTTTTCAAAGCTGTTAAACAGTTAGAACATGTTAAGGTATTTGTTTACAATAGGGGTTGCTCTTTCTGCTGAATAAGAAACCACACTCCAAATTTTACTTTCACTTAGGCTATTGTGCTTAGAGAAAAAAATCTAAACTAAAAAAATATTTCTGCATGAAATGATACTTTATTCTCAAAATATGGGCTCAGAACCTTTGCTTCCTTAGCAATATTCCTTGCAAAAATAATAATAAAAAAATCTTGGTCCATTTATAAAAAACTTCTTTGACAAAATTTAGTGTTTTCACATTCTCCTCTTTCTTCTCTTCACTAGTTCAGCTTGGGAATAGTTCAGGTGGCAAATCCTCGTTTCTTTCCAGTCCTTCCTAAACAAAAAAATCTATGGAGTTATGTCAGCACAGACCTGAAGTGAGACAGCAGTAAATTAGACCCAGTGGAAATGGATGTTTAGACATCTGAGCTGAAGATCACAGGGAAAGGAACTTTGAGCAGCCATTGAATTCACCAAAGAAGGAACAAAATAAAACCTCCTAAGTCAGATCACACAACTGTGGGACTTCACTAATTGCTCATAACAAGTGTACAAAGGAAGCTCTTGAAAGGAACTTCTTTGTATTAAATATTCTCACAGTAGCTTATAAAGAAAATGGAGCAGAGGATCACTGACACTATGTCATGAATATTGTCTTTCAAGATCATAAGTTTGATCAGCTCCTTTTTTCTCTCTTCTCTTCCCTGAAAATGTTTTTCTCTTGCACTAAGTGATTTTCTGTTGCATGAAACTTTTTTACACAGACTTGATACTTAGGAGGAAAGGGAATTGCATGTTGTGTAGAGCTAAGAGCGAGTATGTCTGTTATTTTAAGAGGTATTAATAGAAAACTGAACTAATATATCTGGCAAGATGATTTCACACATGATAAAGAAATCATACCACAGTCTTTTTTTTTCAATAGTAAAAATATTTTGGTGTGTAATCTTTTGGATGTTTGCTTTTTATTGCTTGTTTTTCCTTAATTTTTGCTCCTCTGGCACTAGTTCTTTGCTTTCTCAACCTCCCATGAGAGCAGCTGGAATGCCCACCACAGAGCAGTATGGAATGTGTGATATGAAAACTCAGTTCTAATCTCTAGCATTCTATGCCACTCATAAGGATGCTAAACCAAATTTCTCATGTTCTAAGTCACTGATATTAAAAAAAATTTGTATGTTCATTCTCTTCTGCACTGCCTGTGTGTTTCTCTTTCTGGCTGGTGAGCTGAACAACTCTCTGAGCTTTACTGACTCTGTGAACTAGATCTTAGTTGGCAGTAATGGACACTTAACAACTATGGTGTATTTTTGATACCTGTATCAGTCATGTAAATTTAGCCTCACAATGAATTGCACTAAAGATGTTTGTGAAATTCTTGGTATTAGCAGGAAAACTGAAAGGCATTCAGAACTTCTTGGTCCATAGACTTGATTTGTATCATGCTGACAAAGCAGATCTTAGCAAAACTCTCTCTGCTGGTGTCTACAACACAGTAGCAAAGGTGGGGTTCGGGCTAGGTCCCAGACCCTGTGACCAAGCAATTATGATCAAAAGACATACCACTGTGAAGAAGGGGATCTTTATCACTCACTCCAGCAACTCAGTTGTAATCTAGCATCAAATTTGGAGCAACATGGCTTTCGTGACTCTAAATGAATCTTACGGAGAATAATATTGTCAAGACACAAGAAAGAATTTGACCAAAAGCCATACAAGAAAAGAAAAAGTGAAAATGATTAGCAGATCAAGGCTATGATAAAAAGAATGTTCTGACACAAAAAGTTCTAAGACAGTGAGTTAAAAAGAAAGCAACAAAACTGCAGAGAATCTGCGGAGGCTGCGGTTCTGCAATATCACAGCACAGCCTTTTCTGAAAAGAAGCAGAGGGTGATTCTTCCCTATCTGATTGACAGCTTTCTGCACAGCAAATCCTCATCTATCATCTTACCAGCAGTGGTCAGGATATTAATGCTTAGCTTTGCAGCTGCTTAGCCATAACTATATTCTCTGTCTGTTGGCTGACACTCAGTTGCTTTGTTGTGTATATATTCTTGTGCAGTGTCTCTGCTCATGATAAAAGAGTCCAAAGCATAAGTAATGAGAAGGGGAGGATTATAGCTGGATTTACAATGGAGATGCTTAAATGCCAGTTAATATGCAAAACAATTCTTTCATAGCTTCACTGAGCATCTCTGTTAGTACCAGTCCAATGACTATGTTGTAGTTTTACTTTTAAAATGTGATTAAATTAACTCCACAAAGTGATAAATTCATTAATATATTGTGGGAACTTAGTGAAAGGTCCCACATCTTTGCCAATTCCAAAATCTTTAGCAACACTGCTGCTAATATTATCAGCTGAAATTTGGCAGTAGATAAGGTTCAGTTTTCCAGCAAATGGCCAAAGTTCTAGGAAAACATTTATGATCACAGTGATGGCATTGTGTTGATAGTGTCCTAGTAAAGCACTTTCCTGTTTGCAATGTCAGGTTTTCTCAGACCATTTGGTGCAGATTGCTGGTCAGATCATTACTTAGTGAGCAGCACAATATCCTTAACCGGCTGGTGCTTGCAGAACAGATAGTAAATTCTCATTAAAATGCTAAATGTTGTGTCATTCACCATGCCAGTCACAAAAAAGAAAATCACTGAAAAGCAAACTTGTTGCATCTTTGAAATCCATAATTATAGTAAATTAAAGGTCTCAAAGAGGCACTATAGAATGCTCTAGCAAAGTACTTCTGCTTTGTCAAAAATGCCTTTTGGGATGGTTTTAATGAAGTGGTAGATCCATCAGTTCACTATTATATATATGGACCTTGAAAGGTGGAGTAAAATATGTTCATAATAAACCTTCTTAGCACACAGTTAAAGGAAGCACAAGAAAAGTTTCCTGTCCTGGAAGATGAGCAATGTACAGGGAGGAGATTCAAGCTAGAAATGAGTATATGAGGGGGTAGAAGAAGGAGGGTGGGGACATTCAGAGTTACCACATATTTTTTCCCAAGTAACTGTTGATGAAGCCCTGCTTTTCTGGAGATGGCTGAACACCTGCCTGCCAATGGGAAGCAGTGAATGAATTCCTTGTTTTACTTTGCTTATGAACGTGGCTTTTGCTTTGCTTATTAAATTGTCTTTATCTCTACCCGTATGTTTTCTTACTTTCACTCTTCTGATTCTCTCCCCTGTCCTGCCGTGGGGGTGAATGAGTGAGTGACTGTGGGGCTGAGTTCCTAGTTGGGGTTAAACTACAAAAGTCCTTAAACCTCCACTGGCATTAGTGAAGATAGTCAAATACTATTAGGGAGCAAGACAAATTCCCAGCACAAACATTCAACAGTTTATGCAGTTATCCATCTTCCATCTCTGATGGAATGACAACTGTAGTCCAGTGGGCAGCAAACTGCAGTATCGTCTACTGTGCTGGAGACTTTTGAGACCATGAAACAGATGTTACAGTGCAAGGCTAAGTACTGCTGACATTTTTTCCAAAATAAACAAATCTGAGGGTTAGGATCTAATCAGAAGTGATTGCAGCTCTTCACTGTTACATGTTAAATGAAAATTCACAGTGGCTGAGGGATGCATATATCACCCACTTTCTCAAACTGAAATCTGTCCCATCACAGTATGATAATGACTGGGAAATATAATTTCTGCCAGTAGATCTTTGTTGCCATAGATCTCTACAGCCTTTTGAAGCTGAAGGTGATCCACAGAAAGCTGGTGTTAAGGCATGATTCCTGTGTTTTTTAATGCTGTGAAGATTCAAGGATTATGAACAGAACAAAAGCAAGATCTGTGAGTATCAGTCAGTGGAGGACTTTGGCCGCTTGACTATACTATGACTACCTGTCAGGATTTATGGGAGAAAGCTTCACTTCATTCAGCAATCCAGATGAACTTGCAGATTGTTCACTTACATCACAGAGGCAGTGCCGGGTCTGTTGCTTTCTCACATAGTCCTCAGTAAGGCTCCACTGTTCCGCTGGTATGGCTGCTGTGAGGAAAGCTCCTTCTCACATTTAGGCATGGTGCTATGCAGCCCTACATCCTTTATGTTAGGTGGTGTCGTGTTTGACCTACAGAGACTCTAAGATGACCTAAAAGACATAGACCGAGTGGTCCCTGCTGGAAAAGGTCCTCCTGGTGCTGGCTGCACCCCTCATTGCTAGCTGCTTTGTCTGCACAATTAAGCATCTCAACCTGCCCCTCAGTGTGATGCAAACAGCGATCCGGTCCATGTCTCTCCCAGCCGTGTGCACTGGTAATACAGTGTAGAAATCTCTGAAACAGGCAAACTCTGCCGGTCTGGCAGCATCCCCTCTCACTACCTCTTTTGATGATGAAACCATGAAGAGGGTAGCAAAAGCTGATGTAGCTTTTGAGCCATTAAATCAGCATGTCTGGAATTAAGAGGGCATCTGACTTCAAACAAATGTTAATGTGCACTGCGTGGTTGTCACCATTTTTCTCCATGATTATAATACTTGGACAAATGAACACGTTCACATCAAGCCTTCCAGCCAGTTCCATGTGACCTATTTTCTGGCCTTAGTGATGTTAAAATGTGTAGCACGATATGATCCCAAGCAGTTCTGAGGCAGCGTTCTCTGGGGCTGAGCTGCACTGGTTCAAGCATCTGATGCTTATCTCAGAAAAATGATTGCTCAGAGCAATTTTTTTTATTTTAAAATGTATGAACAGCTGAGAGGTCAGCCAATGAATTGTTAACCAGACATGCTAAAAGCAAATCTTCAGCTGTGTGGCATTAGCTCTACAACACGGGACACTGCAGCTAAGAGATGATCTGCTGTGCCACAGAATATGAACTGATACTGTCAAAGCCAATGAGCAGAGCTGACTGACATCGTGCAGCCCAGAGTGCAGCAAGGCAAGGCAGGAGACTGCCACTCATGCATGTAGCTATTGTGATGACAGTACCAGTCGTATATCTCACCAAATTATCCACAAAGGAGAATTCTCATATGATTAACTAGGGGAAGAATGGCAATAGCATTTTCGGCATTTGCCATATAGATGAGTTTTGGAGGTTATGAAATTTAACATCTTTGTTTTCCTGTGAACAGCATATGCAATAGAAAGGTTGATGTAAAATAATGCAGCGAGGTTCGTTTGTTTTAAATCTGTGAAGAGGGCAGTTGGAGAAATTGACTGGGGAGATTGAAATCTTTTGGTCAGAAAACTTGAAACATTTCAGTTTTCCATGAGGATTTTCTCAGGAAAGCTGAAATGTGCTCAGCTCTCATCTTTAGAGAGAAGTGGAGTATATAGCAATCGCTGCAAAATTTTTTGATCACATTTCTCAGTTATTAACTTTCTAAAATATTGCAGTTCAATATTCTGCCCAAAAATCATATATGGAAAATTTACATAAATTTAAAATTCCAGAAAAATATTTTCATGGAAGAGAAAATGATTTTTAGACCATTCCAGCACAATATTTTCAATAATCTTTGGATTTCCAGGCATTAGTCTTTCACAGATAATTTCTGTTCAATGAAGGAAACAGTGTAGGTGTTCTGTTAAACCAAAAAACAAAATCAGATTCTTATCCAGTGATGCCCATTATTTCCTGGCCCGTGAACAGCAATGTTGATTTAATAAGCTTCATGCCATATTATACTTAGTGTTTTCTTTCTAAGCCTATGTTTTAACTTTTTAATCTCTTGAGGTAACAGAATGAGTCCCTGTGGCAGCACATTGTGCACAAGGCTTGGTTCAAGTCTAATCCAAGATGATAATCCTCAGCAGTAAATGTCTGGGATTTTCTTGGTAGCTTAAATTAAACCTGCAGTTTCTGGCTCAGTACTTGGAACAGCGTTTGAAGAATCAAACATTCCTGGCTGCCAGTCTTGGCATAGCTTTGTCCAGCTCTCCTAAACCTACTTTCTGCTCTATGGAAGAACAATATTAGACTGAATAAAAATGCCTGCTTAGGAGGAATACCTGACTTTTTTTTTTTTGGCACATATTTATAATTTATTTAAAAAAATACAGCCTTCTTGAGGGTAAATACTAATGGCATTGCAGCAGTCAGTCTGTTTACAGAACAGATATCTCACATATATTTCAGAAGAGACTCCTGAAATGCTACCCCAAAGTAGATATTATGGGCTTAGTCTCAGTGGTAGCAAGTTCCTGAGCATCCATCTAAAATTATATCAGTATGCTCTTTTGTGAATTTGCATTGCTTGTTACATCGTATAATTGGGAATAACAATGAAAATGCAAAGTCATTTTTCGTTCTCTCTGATTTTGGTTTTGTTTAAATAAATTTATAGTGTTGAGGAGAGGGGAAACCCAATGTGGAATAAATCCAAACTTTTTCAAAGTGAATGCCTTTCAGAGGAGGATTTGATAGCTCTGAATTCCCAGCTCACTACCATAATAAGACAAGTTATATGATTTATCATTTGGAGATGATAGTACTTACAAACTTTAATAATCTCAATAAAGAGGAAGGATTGTCTGAGCATGTGTCTAAATAATCTAATCTCAGTTAGGAGGAAAGGTTACCTGAGCATACATGTGTCCAAATAATCATCTAGTCTTGATCTGACACAGGAGAGGATTGCCAGCACATAACAGATTATTGTCTCAGCTTAAAAAAACCCCAACAAAACCACGTAAAAAATTCTAGGGAGAATTATGCTGCATATTCTGATGAAAATTTTCATGTGTTTCTGTTTCAAGAATGAAAATTTAAATAACATAGACTGATCAATTATTTATTGTTATTGTTTATACAACCAAAATACTAAATAAGCTTGACATTTTTTGTCGTGGTTTGGGTTTTTTTGGTTGGTTGGATTTGGTTTTATTTGTAAAAAGACAATTAGGAATTTTTAGTATTCTCATACCATTACACCAGTTTCCCAAGAGAAAATAATTAAGAAGCAAAAATGCTGTAAATATCAAATCAGAAATTTATAATATTTTTACATATATATTACTCAAGAGATAAAAATGGATGATATTTACAGGAAAGCGAAGATAAATTCTCATATGGTTAAAAAACATAATTTCATGTAGACAATGTTTCCCAGCAATTATTCTTGAAATTTGCAACAATATATGAGGAACTATAGATGTGATATAATGTCTCCATAGGCATTATAGGAGATGTAATGCATTGGCTGCCAACTACAGCCTTATTTATAACTTGTTGAAATAATAAATTGCTGTTTTACTCTGAAATAGGGTTGTGCTCTCATTGCACATTGTTTATATAGATGTAGCCTGGTGCAGACTATAAATTAGAAGATTGATTCTAAAGCTCATGGGAATTAATTCTGGAGTAACTTCCAAGTATGAGGAGAGGAGGAACCAACCTGCATATATTAAAATCGAGGATGTTAACTTTATGCTTGGGGTTAGGTGATCAGCTAAGGTGGAAACTGACCTAGGAAAACTCTTCTCCTCTGTTCCGAACTATGTTGCTCTTAGACCTTTATTCTGTGCCTAATATACTGTTTGCTGGTAGCCAGGCTGAAATAGCCTGGTAGCCAGGCTCAAGAAAACAAATGCACATAGAAAAAATAACACCATACTATCTGGCTCGGCATGCCTACGAGTTAGAGAGGAATAGCTAGTCCCCATTTTATAAAAACCACACAGCTTGTTTCTACTGTCTATGAAGGTTTTTTAAAGAAATAGCCCATAATTAGCTGACTGACATATTTACCTGGTTTTGGCACATCAAACACAAGACACTGCTTGATAAATATATATGGATCACACTAATTAAGTACAAAAATGCTTTATTTGAAGTCTATTTGAACAGTTTGTATATTTAAAGTCAATAAAATTGACTTTGCAGTCATACTGATGTTGAAAAATTTTGTCCCATTCACCTTATAAGTTCATAATCAGATATACACAGCTACCCTATAATGTTGGAAAAAAGGGAAAATATATATCAGAAGTGTGTGGATTAGAGTATAGTGGATTCTGCTAATATTTTGTTGTTTCTGTAGCTCCAAAAGTAAAAAAAAGTCTGATTGTGCCAGACTTTCAAACTCAAGATTTTTAAGGAGCCACACTTTTGATTTCATCCAGGTGATTAGATTTTGAGTCATTGGGGTCTGGTGGTCACAGCCTAAGTTGCTGAATGCCATCTACTAGCTAGTCATGTTTCAGAGAACCTGTTCCCTTTCTAGGGCTTTCATGGTCTTTGTGATAAAGTGCTGGGTGCATGTACATGTGCAGCAGTGTAATAAATAGTGCATTTAATGCTATTGTCACTGTAGCAAATGTTCATGAATGGGACCACTTTCTGCTCACTGATTTTTTATTGTGAAAAATCATTTTGCCTTGAACAAGATCTTTCCCTTTTGGCCACCAACTGCTTGCCGTGTTCTTTATATTTTCATATGCATATGTTTATGTTGTCTTCTCTTGTCTCTATAAGAAAACTGATCTTAAGAGAGGAAAAAGCTTCTCTAAACTGTAAAAGGGATTTGGCTATGAAATATCCATTAGTTCTATGTTTAAACTACACATTGTTTGACAATGTTAATCTTCATGAATTCATCTTCTTTATTTTCTAAGTGAAAGTTGTTTCCATCATCTTATAACAGTTCTTTAATTCTCTAGTAAAATGTGACAATTTAGAAATCATAGCAACCTCTCTAATTTTAGATCAGAAGATATCCATTGTTAGAAATTTATCTAAAAACCTGTAGATGCTTGATTACAGCTTCCAGGGACAGTCATCTTGTTAAATTGTGTCTTAACATTTGCTAAATTTTACTGTCTCTAACAATATCAGACATTTCCAAAATTTATTTTTGCATGTAAGAGTGTGCAGCTTTCTGTGAAATGTGGGAAGCATTTTCAGAAGTTATTGAGAGCAATGCAATCCCCCAAAAAACTTCCACACATTTTATTTTTTCATGTGCTTTTAATACATTTCTGAGAAAACTGAGAATTAAGTGTAAAATTTGAAGACCTAAAACAGTAAAAAGAAAAACCACAACATGATATCTGATCAATTTCCTTGTCTTAGATTAAGATAAAAATTGTAATAATTTATAAAAAGGCAAGAAGTTACGATGGGACAGTAAGTATTCAGGCAAAAGTGTAGTGAGCATCAATAATAAAAGTTGAAATTGTCAGGTTTTTAAATTCAGGAAATAACCCTTTGAAACTGAAAACATTTTCACATAAAAATGAAGCTAGGCTCTGTTTTTATTAACCCAGCCCTGATGTATGCTACCTATGTGTGTGTCAGTATAAGTTTTTTATCCTAAGGAGACTCAAATCTGTATCTATGGAGAAATGATGTAAAGTTATTGATACTGGAGCACATGACTGCTGTGTACCATAGCAACACCTCTTTTTCCATGCTGTGTGTACTGAAGGTCAACATTAGATATGTCATTACCTCACACACTGTTTGGAATAGGTCTGCTTACTCGTGAAACACCACTCCTCTGCATAGTAACTGATTTTCACAGTCTGTTCTTCAAGATTAATTCAAAATTACTGACAGTGATCATTTATGCATGAACATTATAGACAAACTGCATTATGCAGCTGACTGCTTAGTTGGTATACACTAAATCAGAGGTGTATTTGACAGTACCTGAAAGATTATTTTGGAAACAAATTACGAATTAACAAATCATAAATATGGATATGCACACTGCTGTGAAAAATGTATTTGTTTATATTGGGGCTAGAAAGATTCCCAGTCCTTACTTAATTTTTCAAAATTCTTACTATATACTGACTTCGGTGACTGGCTTGGGTCTTCCAAATTAACTTCTTCAATTAAATAAACCAACATCTCACATTCTCTGAAAGTGCCTCTTCCACTTTCATTTGGCACACATTATCCCTTTTATTTGTATAGTAAAATAACTTTCTTGAATCATTTAATACCAGTCTCTCTTTTAGCTGCTTTACTCAATCATGATTCAGAATGAATAACTGAGTGCCTTATCAAAAGTACTTCCCTATTAGAATTTATTTTCTTCCCAGTAACTCGGATCAAATATTAATTCTTTTGGAGACTGAAAATCCACTCAGTGCATTTAAAAGCATAGGAAGCTTTAGATTTTTAGATAGCTGGATATCAAACAGAGTTTAAAGATAGCACAACTAAATATTTTAAAATTTTGAATTTGAATTCAAAGTCATCAGGTGTTTTTCCTGAGACATTTTTTTGGGATGTTTTGGGGTGTTTTCTTCCCCGATGGATGCTCATAGGTTTTATTTAATACAAATGCTCCCTGCTTTTGCTGCTTTCATTGCTTCAGCCCTGAAAATTTTTTATGCAACTCTATGCAAAGCTCAGCATATGTCTTTAACTGCAGAGATTTTAATTGTATCTTTTGTGTCTGCCAAGAATGATTCAGCTGAAGTATATTTCTTGGTTACTGGCTGATATCAGTACATGCAGCCTTAGGTTGACAGGATTAATTTCGTCTGAATTTTCTGTCTCAGAGTGTGTAACAGGCAAGGTGAACAGTTGAGAATTTAAGGCCCCTGAGTCAGTGAATATAGATGGCAAGTGGCATGTCCTAATTGGGTGTTATCCTAGACTAATATAAGTATTTAAGATAGGTGGGTAAACTGTTTTGTGGGGCTGTTTATCTTTTTATATGAACAATAGGAGGAGATTAATTGACAAACTGAGTATAGGCACCTCAGTAGCATTTTCCCTGTAGAACATTCCCCAGCATTTTAGGACAAATATGCATATTCGTTATTCCCCAAGTATTTTCTTAATTGGTGCATTTTTCATCTGGACAGAACTTCTGAAGGAAGAAGCAGCACTTTCCTCCGAATCTTTTCTTCAAATAATTTCAGGGAGTTTTTTTAACTCTGCTCTTTCTCAGTTTCTTAAGTATAAAGATCACATCTCATGATCATTTTCTTCCTTAAGCTTTGTGAGTTTTATTAGCAAGGGAGAAATTCTCATAAAATGGAAAATTCAGGGAAAAAATGAATTCCTAAAATAAAAGGATATGAGAAAGCAATTATTTTTCATGGACAGTCTTCATCAGCCATGTATAAAGACGCAATACTACTCTGGTAAGAAAGTCTTGGTGTCACTATGCACAAATGAACGTGTTGATGAAAGGACTAAAAATTACTCTTATGGTGCTGAGAATTAATTATGTGTGATATGAATATGGAAGGAGGATCACATGAAAGAGTATCAGTATTGCCACATGGAGGCCATAACTTACTCTACACAACAATGCAAGAAAAATTATATTAGGGTACTTTCAGAGCCATATCTTTGAACCTAATAACCTGTGACTAAAGTAAGACTAGTGACACTTACATGACAGTTCAACTGGACTAAAAATCTATTTGCCGTTACATTCATTCTATCAGAAACAGTAAAGAAATGGCCATTAAAGATTTTACAATATACAATGGTGATGAAAAGAATTAATTTTCTCATAATAAGCATAAAAATTAATTCTGTTAGGACAGAAGGAAAGATTCTCAGTAATCGTATGAAATCACTACGTTTTTTTTCTGAATACAATTTCACATAAATACCACCAAGAACTTATCTGACTTGTTTGAATTCTAAATCAACTTCAAGAAATTAGCTGTAAACTCCAAATGTAATGATATTTTCTTCTATTCCTCATTAACAGTTTTACATGAAAATGTGCTGATCCTTCACAGTTAAAATATATGCCCTGTAAATCATTACCTCATTTTATCACTGTAGGTGAGTCCCAGTAAGGAATTCATGCATCCAAATAGGTGACACCCAGGAGAAGGGCTCATTTGATCCCCGAGCAGAGGGTGATTTAGACATCTTAGTGGGAATCAGAGCAGTCACATTGTTGAGCAGCAAGCAGAAAAGCATCTACAGATAACCAAAAAGGTGAGGCACACTTAATATTTACGTTAATCACTTTGGGCTGGCAAAAGACATTTCTGCTGCTTTGGTATGACCCAGAAAAAAGGCTTTTTGAAGAAGGTTGGCTTCAGGATTAGGAACCACAGGGTTAAGATTACAGAGCTACAGATTTTAAAGATTAGGATTGGATTTTAGTCACGAAGTTTTAATGGTCTAGATTCTACCAGACAGCATGAAAAATTGACTTTAAGAGTGCTGAGTGCCATTTATGGCTGGGGTCATTAGAAGCTAATAAAGTCATGGTAGGAAAGGGAGACAGATCTACAAAAGAGAATTAGAAAAAGGATCAAGGAAGAGCTTTGGTGGTGGTGACCCAGTGGCAAAGATTAAAAAGATTTTTCAGCTGGGGAAGATGATTTAGAGTTCAGAATGGTCTAGAGATTTGAGCTGAGACTGGAAAGACTGACAGGTTATTATAGTTCTGATATTTTATGATCTACCAGGCCACTGTTGTGACTGAGATCATGAATAGGATTTAATCAAACAGGAACCAACAGGAACAAATGCAGTACTACAAAGGTTGTGTCTTCCTGAGAAAATAAAATATAAAATATAATAATAAGATTAAATTAAAAAAACCCCAAACCAAACAAGCAACCAAGTCTGTCTTAAACCTGAGTAGAAACAGATACATAAACCAGTTAGGATTATGTTGAGGTCTAACTCATGAGGAGCTGGTGGAGAGACATTTGAGGTAAGTCTAACAAAAATTTCCACACTGTGGTTAGACTTAGTGTTGGTGTGGATGTTGGCACTGGGTTTGGCCCATGAGCCAGCTGGAGCTGATAAATCTAAGTTAGTTTGTTCTGATGACTACAGATTACGTTTGGGACTAGGCAGAGACCACTGGCATAGAGGCTGTGGATCTCTCATCAGTGCTTGGACTTGCTTCAGCTGCTAATCTAGCTTTATGGAAAAACTTGATGGAAGATGCTAACCTCATGTAAGGACTTGAGCCCTCAAGGGATAGCTGGGCAACGTTTACTCCTGTTTTTCAAATTCCCAGATCTTTTGATACCATGCAGAATGAAAACTCTAAAATCAATTAGTCACTCATTGGTGTGAGTGCACTGCAGACTTTAGGCATGTTTGTGGGTTTATTGGGTTTTCTTTGAATGGTAATGAAACCTCAGATTGTATACAAAACTTGGTAATTAAATTGAATAAAATAATTCTGTGCTATTCAGTGAAAACCCACTATTGAAGTTCACAAATACTCAGCCCATTTTTATAACCAATAATTTTAAAAATATCATAAAATATAGGACATAGAAGTTGAAATAATTTTCCTAAACAAGAAGAAACATCTGGGTTTTGTGCCTTGTCTTTACTATTTCTCGGTTTTTGTTTTTAAATTGGTGATCCTCTGTCTGGTTTTCTTAGAAGGGTTATAACTGCTATGTCCTTATTATGATGATGAACAGAAAGGGGAACAAAAACGTAATAATATATCTTTGGTTCATCCCTTGATGATACCATCTATTTTAAAGCCTCAAAAATTCATTATATTAAGGTACTGCTTGTGTCAGTGACATTTACCTCCTATATCCGCAGGTTTATCAACTCCTTTACCAACATGTATTACAAAATTAATTGCATATTTTCCATGTATTTTTCTTTCAAAAAATAAGCTAAATCTTTTTCTCATTTTCTAATGTCATTTGGGAGGAAATTGTAGAGAGCACTAAAATTCAAAATCATTCAGTACCATAGCGAAAAATCCATTAGCCTTTTCTGCCACAGCGGGCACTCCAAACAGCAGGTACTGAAAGAATTCCAACCAGTAACTATTAAACTGGCTCCTCAGAGTCCCAGAAGCTGAGGAAAAAGGGGAAAAAAACCCAGAACACCATCCTCCACCCAAAAAAAAAAAAAAAAAAGAAAACAAGAGAAAAAAAAATAGGGAAAAAAATTAGAGAGAAAATCTGAAAAGGAACACCTTTTGTGTTAGTAATCCAGGAATCAAATCATAGGCCATCTCTTCCAGTTAATATTGTAAGGTTTCAAAGGCCATAGGCTACTTGTAGTCATGGTTTAATTATATTAATATCTTCACTGGGAGACAAAAAGATGGATTGATAAAAATAGCTGACAAGTTCTTTAATTTTGCTCCAGAGTAATAACAGTCTGAAGTAAACACTGACCTAAATGTTAATTGACTGATTTTCCTGAATTTTTAAGAAAGCAAAACTTGGAGCACAGATGACAGAGTTAATGAGAGTGTAATTCAAGGTATATGGTCCTTTTATTTCTTTTCAGCCTTACATAACCTCAGGTGAGACACAGCTTTTCATTTGGCATGTCACAATATTGTCGGATGTCACACTCAGGCTATCATTTTAATTTTGATGATGGAGATGAAGATGAAATAAACATAGAAGTCAATGCTTTAGAAAGCATGATCTACTCAGAGATCTTTTTAGTTTTACTGATATGACCCTGTCATTCAGTTTTTTATGAAAAAATTAGAGATGTTCATGGGATTATCTGAGGGAGGCAAGAGACGTCGAGTGTTGGGTATATCATATATATTGTATGGCTGAGGCAGGAGTGTTACCTTAAGATTTGGTTGAAAGCTCATTTAGTGCTGCATGCAATAGCAACGTCCACAGAAATCACTCAACATGATACAGTGGTGTATGATGTCATTATACTGCTAACGTAAAGTGATACTGCTGTGAAATTTAAAAAGAGTTTGAGATCAAAATGAGATGCTCCCTTCAGCTAAAGTTTGAAATGTCATGAGTTGTGTAAATAGCTCTGAGATGCAGGTATCCATTCAAAGCTCACAGTAAGTGTATAACTGCTTGTGTAGAACACGTATTTGACATCAATAATGATTGCCTGAATAGTGAGCTCAAATGAAGTATTAAACAGGAGGAGCATTGATTTCATTTAAAGATTAGGCCAAATACTTTGAGTAGGATTCCTGTCTTTTGATTCCCCCCCTACAGATGAATATTTCAAAGGTGATTACCCAAACCTCTTTTGTAGTGAGGTGAGAGAAATAAGTACTTATAGATTAGAATTAATCTGATTTTTCAAACAAGATTAATTGTGCCCTACCCACACATTTCCAAAGTGACTGCAGGCAACTGACCTAGGGGGTCAGATAAAACCTACCTTAGGTGTTCAGGGCAGCTTATGAGTGCACCAGACATCTGGACACTTCTAGATCAACCTTGGAAAAAATTGTTCAGGCTTACAAAGACATAAATGTAAGATATGACTTCAAGCATTTTCTAGTAAGCATAAGGTCAAATATGGATAAACAGCATACTACAAGGTGGACAGAAAAGCTCCAAAGGTGCAGAATACAACTGAGGATGCTGGATCTTATTTCATGGTTCTGCAAATACACAGGTAAGCTAGAATCTGGCTTGATATAATACAGGCTTAAAAATATGATCTCACCAGCCTTAGGATTTAGAGAAAGTAGAAATTTGATGAACTAGATTGCAGGGAAAAGCAAAATAGTTTCTTCTGCTAAACCAGAAGAAATTCATGTTACCAAGGCAGATTTCTAGTATGTAGCAGAGGTTTGTGTCTCAGCTAATTGTCTATATGTCCTTTACTGTCAACACTTAAAAATGGAACTTCTGCGGTGATATTAATTTCATCCTCAAGTAGACTCCTAAAACAGGCCATTTGCTACCATGGAGGACAGCTGTAATCTGATTTTATCAGATGTCTATACCTAAAAAAAGAAGTGAATAGAAGTCAGAAGTCATGCAAGAAAAATACATCAATATAAAAAGTCCCTTTAATTTGTTAATTTTGTTCAAGATCTCTATTCTTATAAGTGCAATATAATTAAATACATATATAAGAATGTGTTTCTGTGTTCTGTGGGAACATTATTGCTAAGACTGTGAAATTGAACTCCTTTTGCTAATTCTGTGAAATTCCTTACAATCTTGAAGTCACTTCTTAAGATGTAAGCTTGGATCTCATCTTCACAAATGGGAAATTCATGGAATAGCATAGATGTGATAGGACTTTTTCCTGTTACTTATCATTGTTATAGCTATCAGTTTGTTCATAGAACACAATGTTGAATTTCATATAAAGACAGTGTTGTAGTAAAGACTAAAATTCAAAAACTTCCTTACAGTAGGAGATAAACCAAATTCCAACATTACCACAAACTTCTCCTGACTCAATACAGATCTGAATTCCATTTTCTCTACCACAACTCTCCATTATTTAGTACTGTTTTCTGTCTGTTTGGTGATTATTATTCAGGAAGAGTCATTTGCTTCTTGAGAATTTTGTGGTGTAAGTTAAGCAGACAAACAGAGGTAAAGATTAGAGAATATGGAACAGATGAGTTGAGATGTAATATTAAACCTTTAATATTAGTGCTTTGAATAACATTAATTTCTTTGGAGGCAGCATTAATTTTTTCATTACAAGAATAGGTCTCTGAGTGATCTTTAATGAGAAATAGGTATGAGTCTCACAGAGAAGTGCCCTAGTCAGGTATTCATATATACTGATAAGATTGCTCCTGATTCTTCTTTTCTCCAGGCTGAACAGTCCCAACTCTCTCAGCTTTTCTTCGTATAAAAGATGTTTCAGTCCCTTCATCATCTTTGGGGCCCTTTCCCGGACTTGCTCCCACATGTCCATTTCTCTCATGGAGTGGGAATCCCAGAGCTGGACTCAGCTTTCAAGCTGTCTCTTACCACTGCTGTGCAGATGGGAAGGATAATTTTCTTTGATTTGTTAAAAATGCTCTTGTGAGGAGGTGATGAGAGGTGGCAGAAACTCTCTCTTTTGCAGGAGGAGTACATGAAAGCAACCCAAAGCTAATTGGTCAGGAAAGTGAAACAATATGGATAAAAATCCTTTAACATATATCTTCCATGATGTCTCATATATGTGATGAGCACTGCAGTAAAGGGAACCTCTGTCACTTTAAAGAGTGTAGGTAGAAATTACAGATCCTCACAGTGATTGAGCAAACAGGATTATTTTCACACGGCATTTAGCATTCTTGGCAGATTCCTAGCTGTTACTCCCCTCTAGCTATGACTGCACACCTGCAGATTTGAGATCTTAATTTTCTAGAGTGATGAACAGATCAAATTCTGGAGTCTTTTATCCAAATGTACCGGTTTGTTTATAGTGGTATAGCACAGGAAATACATTTCTATGTCTTTTCGACTATATTACAGGTTATAATTTTTCCTTCTGGCTGACTTTATTCCATAGCACACATTTCACCTGCACCTTCTCATACAAATCCTGAGAGCTGAAGTGCTTTGATGAGTGAGTGGCCTCTAAAGTTCCCCAAAATGAGTCCATTAATTTTCCTCTGAGTTTTAATCCACTAATTATTGGCCTATTTAATTCCATGTTCTTTCTTGTATGTACAAATTGTAATTGCATTATTGAATTACACCATTTTTCTTTAAGATAAATTAGCTACAGTATTCTAGCTCTCTTCAAAGCACTGCAGATCTTTTTGTATTAAAAAGATGTTATTTACTATGCCATACCTTAACTCTAACTTTTGAACAAGAGGTTGAAATTCTCATCTGTTCCTCTAACATGTAAACTCTTCATACAGCTTGCATTTTTTACTCATTTTCTATTTATATATAGTATTTATTTTGAGCTCAGAATTAGAATATACATGTACATATCTACATATATGTGTGTATATATATAAACATATATAACCACAGTATGTCAGAATTCAGTTAAAATATATTCTTCTTTTCCTAATATAGTTTTCCTTTCAAATTTTGCCACTGTAAAAGGGTAGTGCATCTGATTTCTGCAAAAATCAGTAGAGCTCAGGTAAGTATAAAACTCTGCTCAGCTGAGCAAACAGCCAAAATAAGAGGGGAAATGATGATCATCGCTGATTTTTAAGGGTCTTATAGAATCAGAACAATTATTTTTATAATTAATAGATTTATGCATCAGTTTATTTGTCTGCCTTAAACACAAATGAAGTTTGGAATACAGTCATATTCTTTCGACTCAATCGTTATTTAATTTTTTTTCTATAGTATATTATTTTCTAACTAAAGCATAATCAGTGTTTTAATATAGATGCTATGCAAAAAAAAAATAAAAAAGGAGATAGTAACATTTATCTATAACACAGCAAATTAGAACAACCTCTGAAAATTATGATTAATATGAGTGAATTTAGAACAAAGACCAGTGTCACTGCGTACGGTATTTCAAAATTACCAGAAATACACAGCTGTAAGAGAAATGGCAGTGAATCAGTAAATTCATCATGGCTGAATGAGCAAGTCTGATAATAGTTAGTTTTTATGTAAAGGTGCCGTGAATGGCATCTAAGACTAGCTTCCTTCCAGTTACGAGAAGCAAGCAATTCATATTTTTGACAAGTACTTTCAGGTGGAAAAAAACAGTGGAGAAGCACAAGCTTATGATGACTGTTGATAAGTTTATGGCAAGAGAGAAGGACAAAATAAACAAAATGGTACAGAAGATAGGAGCGTACGTAGCATAATCACAATAAACTTAGCATAGCCTTACGTACAATTTGTAGGAATAATAAGTAATACCACGATTTGAAGTAGAAAAAAAGAAATACAGCAATTCACCATCTGCTGAAACACTGTAACATTGCAGTGATCTGCAGCCCTTCCTGCAGAGCCAGACACAAACACAGGACACCAAATCCCAGTCTGTATGAATGTGTTTGCAAACTAATATGACTGAATTCTGTTTGCTTTGACTATACACAAGAGCTTGTCAGTTTTAAAATCACAAACAAGGGATTATCCTGCAATAAATCATGGTATAGGTTTCCTAAAGAAAAATCTTTACAGATCTTACAAACTGAATTCTAAAACACAGTAGTCTATCTTAAAAAGAAGAGCATTTAAGTCTTTTCCCTTTAAGTGTCCCAAGAGAAATTAAAACAACTGAACCAAATATTTCTTTTATCTTTTTCACTTTAGATTGTGTCTTAAAAGAAAAATGCCTGCCTAGCTACTCATTTGCAGAGACAGTTTCAGTGTAGTGCCCTGTAATTAATGGGTTCAAAACTCATCAGAGACGTAAAAGACTTTAATGACACGTTAAAGAGAAAGTAGAATGAAAGAAAGGTACAATAATCATCCTTAGATGGGTTTATACTCATTTCAAGAGTGAATTTTAATAGATGGATTAGCTTAATTGATAAAGATGTGATCCTTTTTGCACTTTTTGGGTCTAATTTAAGGAGATGAGTCTATGAAACATACCTGTTAATCAACTCTGTTAGGCATTTGTGAATAATCTTCCTTGTCTGTCTCTAAGGACTACATTTAGAAAGTGAGTTTCTGTTCCTTATTTAAAGCATTGTAGCAGCATGTTAGCTGAAGCACTCTAATCGCTCATGCTTGAGGGTTTGTGACACTAAATGACAAATGGGAACCATGGAAAGCAATGAAGCAACGATGAGAGGATCTGCCAAATTTGTGACAACATGTGATTATGCACACACCACTCTTGCTTATAGATCCTGAAATAATTTCAGTAACATCTGGCAGTGAAGTGGACTAGATCTATCAATTTATTCTATTGGAGAAATTTGCTAAATTCAGTGCATAACTAGCAATTAAGATTTATTTTCAGCATTTAAAAAAATCAATCTTCTCTTAGTAATTCGGGCTATGGTTCACTAATTTAGATGGTTTTCTTACTTCTTTGCTGCTATGCTGACACTTAGGGCCAGACTTTCCTCCCCATTCAAGTGGAATACCACTTATTCTTGTAAGTAGCTTGACAGTTTGCATTTGAGTTAATTGCTAGTAAATCTTCATTATCCAGCACATGGAATTATTTATTTTTTGGCAGATTTGCACGTACGTTGTGTGTTACCTACTGTGATAACTTGCAAGATTAAGTGCAAGTCTGTCTGACCCTAAAAAAAAAGGTTCCAAAGTTCTACTAATGAATGGACTTATCGGTGACAATCTTAAACGCAAAAAATTTCCATTCTCTAAACGAGTAAGGTTTTCAAAGCCTTATAGGGAACAGTAGTTTCGCAGAAGCCTGTGTTTGCTAAAATTATGCTAACCTAATAATTTAGTTTTGGGTATCTCGAATTTTATATATTATCAGGGAAAGCATAAGGGAGAGATGGTTCAGTTTTTTCATTCCTGGAAAGAAACAATTCATCAACGACTTGGTTTTAGTATCTGAAGTGACAATCAAGTGACAAAATACCACAAATAAGAAGTCCAACTAGTTCTGGCCCAAGGAATCCGTCTTTCATATCTCATGCTTGATATTACATTAGAGACACTCTCCAGCTTGCCCACTCTGCAATCCATCTCTACTCCCTTCTGTCACTTCAGTAATTATCACTGCATACAAATGTAATAATGCAGGAGAAGAGGTCTTTTCTCCAAGGAATTTTTATAAGGACACCATAAGTCACATATGGAAATTATAAGGTTTTTTTGAAACTAAGCTGGATGCAAGGGTGATTGCCACCTCAGTGTAGTGTGCTCAGCTGTGTCTTTTGTCTGTATCACATGGTAAAGAAATGCAGTCAACTGCTTCTACCTTCTTCCTCTAGTTAGTTAGTGTGTGCATAGGAAAATGAGATAGTATTCATACAGAAAATGGCAAATTTCCATGAAAATTCTCCTGACATGGACATATACAGAAATGTTAAGACTGAACACCTCTTTTTCTCCCTTAGTTTTCTAAAAATATGTTTTAGGGATGTTATAGGCAGGGGTGTAACTAGAGTTCATAAAACCATGTTTTTATCTATTAGATGGTATTTGGGAGATACCAGCCCTTTCCGTGAAAAGGCCTATCACAGCATTCATTCATCCTTAGAGAAGCAAATATTGTGTCAGTGGTCTGAACTAGAGAGCAAAAATAGCTAAAACGAAGCTTCTTTATATGAGTACTGCCCCCATTCTCTTTTCATTTTCATGCTAGTGACCCAACTCTCTATCGTAAATGGCTTAGTGCTATCTCACCATATACTTTTGATGTCTGCCTTTGTGTCTCAGAGTTTTATGGTTTTCTAAGACATCAGGAAGGCTGCAGCATGGGGTGAACAGAGTGGGGTACCTGCACAGCAAGAAGCAACTTAAATAAGGCTATGTTGTCTTACTGTTCCCTTGGACTCACACAACCCATGGCAGAAGGCAGTGTTGCTCTGCAGAAACAGCAGCTGTTAGTAAATCCAAATGTCAGGGAGATGTTTCTGCTTCTGAAACCAGCTGTGCCACAGCTCTTGTTTGTGTCCACACAGCTGCCCAAAAGGCAGACTGGTTGGCGTGGTCCCTTGTCTGATCTTGCAAAGAGATTGCTCCAGCTCAAGCCAAAATGAAACTCCAGGTGTTACTGAGTGCTTGACAGTCCTGAAGACTCAGCAATAGCTCTTAGGCCAGTGTCTTGCCCCTGTTTAATTTGCTTTTAAGGACATGGTAATTTTGTCCTGTTACGAGTAAACACATCTAAATAGTCATTTACAGAGCACTAATAATCTGAATAAGTAAGCATTTTTCAGACTTGGTTTTTTGAGGGTCTTTTCATCTTCTTCAAAGTGGGCTATAAATGTCACGCAGATGCAATTCCATCAACATATGTAAGGCCTAGGAGTTCACTATACTCACATCTCACAATAAATTCGGAAAAATCATCCAACCAGGATTCTTGCTTTTTTTGAAGAATAGTACCATTGGTGCAAGGCTCTAAAATTCTGTACCTGAAGAATAGATAAACCTAGGCTGGGTTATAGGCAATACCTCCTTACAAGATATTTGTACTTACAAAAATGAAAACCAACTTTCCTGTAAAAATTCAGGTTCTCTTCCAGATGGTGACAGGTTTGCGATACCATGGAATTTCATAATAATCTCCTTATGCTGCCTGGGTAATATAACTATTACCCTGATTTGACATGTGTCAAAATATCCCTATAGTCTCTGCCATGCTGCTTAATACACCTCAGATGACAAGCTGCCTTAGGTCTTCAGCAGTGTGACTGAAGAATATTAAGTGAGCATAATGTCAGCTCCTAGTTCTATAAAGGTTAAAATATGACATTTTTAATAGGCTTGTGATATATCATCACAGTTAAAATCTATTGCTGCTTAAACTTGTTTAATAATGATGGTAACAACTATAACTTGTATGTACATAGGGTTTTAAGGATATAAAACTTTTCAAAATGTCATACAATATTTTTAGAAGCCACATTTATTTGTCATCAATATTTTTAGAAGCCACATTTCCCCAAGATCAGAATTTGACCATTCACTAGGGTTTAGCTTTTCAATTGCAACACTAGCACAAACTCATTATTTTAGGAATTAAAAAACCCAAGATTAACTGCAAATAAATTATAGTATTTTTTAATATAAGAAAAGGTCAAGTATAGGGATTTTAAAACCATGTCAAGTTTGAGGCAAAAGCCTTAAAATCTGTCATCGTTGCAGATTTTGAATCCACAACCATACAGGAAGTCACAACATATCTGAATGGTCTCAGCAATCCCCCAAAAGATTTGTCTTCTGTAGTAAGAGACATTTTCATGCAAATAAAATTCAGGAGAATGTCAATTTCCATAAATGCAACAAAACCCTCGGTTTTTTCACAAATTGAAACAAGACGTTGGTTGTTGGGGGATTTTTCCTTGTAAAATTTTTGTTAAATTTGTTTTGGATATTGCTGAAAACAAGAATAAGCAGCACTTCTATCAGTAAAATCATCTTGTCCTATGCATACAAAGTTATCTTTAGATATCTCCCTCTTGTAGGCTTCAAAAGTGATTTACCTTTCAAGAACTCATTGAATATGATAGATTGGGACCATGGTATTATGGTCTAACAGCTGGACTCTCTGCATGAAACAATTACTGCCAGTGAGGAAAGATGTGAGCAATTGGGTACAAGCCTAATGGAGACAGAAGGGAGCATTTTCAACCCAGAGGTAATAATAGAGGGCTATGATTTAATTATTTCTAAACTGAGTAAAGCTAATAAATCTTCTAAATCTAAACTGGACTTGATTAAAAATGAACTACTGAGAAAAAAAAATTTAAATGTTGAGGTTTTGATTCTAAGTTTTTCAGAGAGAAGACACTTCATATTAAAATGAATGCCAAAAGTATTTAGAGTTCTTTTTCATTATCCTTCAACTTAATGATATTTTTTCCTGTTAAGTGAATTTTTGTGTTCTCTTCTGGTACAAAGAGCAAAATCTCTTTTGAAATTCTATCCTGTCATTTACCCCAGTAAAAAAAGTATGGTCAAAATAATGAAAGACTCACAGAATCTCAATATAGTATTTAATCATCATGTCAGAATTTTTGCATGCACATCCTCATGACCTCACAGTCTTGTGAATGCTTGTGAATTTGTACAGCTAATCCTATAAAAAAATTATCTTTTTTTTTGATACTAGAAGTAAAAAAAAACAAACCAAGAATTTAAACAATAAAGTCCAGGGCCTTGTTCCCTATTCAGGTTGCTTCTTTAAGAAGATGTATTGCATGAGTTATACAAGATAATATTCCAATTAAAATATTTCAAGATAATGATAACAACAATAACAATGACAACAAGAATTCTGTCCTCCACATTTTTAAAAATTCATGTAGTAATAGCATCAGAAAGGTTCTTGTATTGACAGCAGATTAGAAAAGTTTGAGACAAAAAATAAAGCTATTTGAAAAGTTGTCCTGCATAGTTTCTTTAACGCATAAAACTGATTTGCTGCAAATATTTTTGATGCAAAAATCAGTTTGTCTTGTGAGATGGAAGGCACAGAAGCTGTTGTATGTTATTACTGTTTGGTGATAAAAAGGAAAAAGTTAAAAACCTAGAAAAAATTGAAAGATAGTTTTATAATAACCTTGTGATACAACTATTGATATTAAAATGAAAGTGACCCTTGGATTTGCAATTGGCATGCAAAGTGAATTTCACTTCTTGGATGAGCAGTGGGTCTTAGAAGACAGAAAATATTTTGCAGCTCTTCAGACATGAGACAACAGCACCAGCAAAAGGTACTTTCTAGATTCTGTAACACTGATCTATTGACCAATGCCCTTTTCTAGAAAAAACTTTTGAGTTTTATTCTAAGGCAGATGAAACTATCAATTAGTCCAAGGAAATATTACTAAAGAAAAGATTTAACCAAAGTAAAATAAGAATAAGAACTTTTAAAGTTATACATTTCTGTACAGATGTAATAAAAAACAAGCAAAAGAAGGAGAGAGAAAAAAAAGAAGACAACTTGATCTTTGGGGCTTTTTGTTGTTCTTCTCAAAAGTAGGAGTCCTGAATTCAGTTCCCTCTTTTATGTGCTTAAATTTCAGTCTAGATTGCCTCCTTTCCAGGAGCCACTCCAAGTCTTTGATATTGAATTCATCTGTCTGTTAGGAGTTTTTTTAACTATCGATTTTTTAACTCTCTAAAAGCCAACTAAATTATTTTCCCTTTATCTGAATGATGAAATTAAATAAACTGCAAGCAGGCCAAGCCTTTGGATCACACCAAATGGGAGAGCACACCAGTTTTGGACCGTCACTAGAAAGATGTACAAACTGACAAGAGGTCACTAGGGGATGGCTAGGGGACTAACACACAGGTTGCATGAGGAGAGGCTGGGCATGCTGGGTTTTTCCTTCCGAAGAGAACACTAAGAGTGGATATGTCTCCCATATTTCATTACTTAGTGGGGGCGGGGGGGGATACAGCAGATAGAACCAGACTCTGCCCAGAAGTGCAGGGTGAAAGGACAAAGTGCTGATCACAAGCTGCAGCAAGAGAAACTGCAAGTGGGTACAAGGAGGAATCCGCTGTGAAAGTGACAGTCCCAGAAGAAGTTGTCCAGAGAGACTGTGGTGTATTCACCCCTGAAATGTCTCAGAAATTAGTATACGTAACTTGTTCAGTATCACATGCTCTTAAATTTTTCTCTCTGATGCAAAGGGATGAGTACTTCTGAGACAGAAAAAAAATCGGTATGTGGAAGGAATGGAAGACCTTTGTACCTGTCACTTTTTCCTGTCTCATGTACGTCTGTTCAGTAGTCCATTCATGGTTTTATTTAGTTCAGTACAAGCAACAGACATTCACAGAGCCAGTAAAACCTAATCTTCCCGCCAAGAATTTAAACTGTATAGTACCAGAGTAAGTGTTTCTAATAAATTTTAAAAGATGTTGAAAAGAAGAAACTGTGAAAACAAGTAAGTGTTAATATGTAAAAAAATTTATTAAAACACACACAGCATAGAAGCCCAGTTCAGCTGCTAGAGGTTTCTAGCTCTTTCTGTGCATGTGATAACTAATGAACAGTCAAGGAAAGTGGAGATGAAATGTTTAGTAACATTTTGTAGGTGTCTGGTATGGTAGTTTATTTGTCATATTGCTGGTAGTAATCCTGGAGATACAGTTTATTCAGCAATTAATTATGTATCACATCTTTACAAATAAACTTTTTTGACTGTGATTTAAGTATGTGAACTGAATAGATCTTCTCTGTGAAAGATTCTAGATAATTTCTGGATATCTTAATGTACTGACCCACCTTTACGGACAGAGCTAGACAAGTCAGAATATTTAGGTGTGGCAGTGTGACTTTGATTTTTCCTGCAAAAATACCATTTTTCTTTTGTGAGATATACAGACTAAACAAACAGAAGTAGGTCAGCTAGTAAAATAGGAAACTTCAAGTATTTTTCATTGAGATCAAGAGCTCAGCCATGTATCAAACAACTAGATTAAGAATATATGAGAAAATGTCCTTGATGCTGAGAAACTATAGAATCTTCTTTCTGAGACTGAAGAAAAAAAAAAGGATGCTATGCTAATTTTTTGAGATTAAATCTCCAAAAATACTCAAAAATTTACAGTTATAGGGATCACATAAAAAATATCATAAAGAACTAGATGACACAACATCCATCCTCCATCGCCATCATTACAGAATCCAGTATAGTAAGAAAAAAGGTTGATATAACATGAACCAACCTTATTGTTTTCCACATTCAAGTCTCTAAATAAAAAAAAGTGCAGAACACTTTTTTATGGATCATTGAAGAACTGAAAGTCAAGAAAATCACTGTGAAGAACTTTCACTTCACTTTAATTTGAGAGAAATTCCATTCACTAAATATGGTAGAAAGTATTTTCATTGACATAGAATAACCATATAAAATTATGTAAATTAGCTAAGAATTAGTTCACAGATTCATAAAATGGCAACAAAGTTTCTATGAAATTCTTCTCTTAGAAGAATGGAAATATTTCTGAAATTCTTATAAAATATATTTCATATTATTAGACTTCAGAAGAAGAAAACTGATAACTGAGTTTTTCTGAAGTTAAAAAAATATTATCCTTTCATTAATATTTGTTAAAATAAAATTTGCCAAAACAGTGAAGGGAAAACACATTCCATTTTAAAAAAAAACCAAACAACCTGAAGAAAGCTTATGCTTTCCGTAACAAACCCCCACCTCCCCAATATACAGCTTAAAAAAAATTGGAAAAAATGCTATTTGTTCTAATTTTTTATTTGACTCTAACTGGGACAAAGTAAAGTTATCTACTGAAAAAATAATTTAAAAGATACCAAAACTGATATTACTTTCACTTACATTCTTCATACTGAAATGTTACATTTTGATGTTCTCTTCTCTGAGCTTTACCTGACCATGTAGGCTCAGTAACACAGCCATATCACTAATTTTGATACGTTTTTCAATTCTGTCCATTATGACTTTTCTTGACCAGTGCTGTGTGGAGGTCCAACCCCCAGAAGTGGCAGCTGCCACTTATGCAGACCCCTCCCTGGACAGCCAGAGCCACTCCTCGGAGGAGGGCCTGGGGGAGGAGACCTCTGTGTAAGGAGGTGTGCCCTGGGCCCTGGACCTTCCCACCCCTCTGGAAAGTTCTGCTTGGTTCAACATGTTATTGGTTGCTGGTTAATGTACCCTCCCCTCAATAATTTTTATTGGACCCTCAGATGTATCCCCTCCCCTTCCCGGGCACCCTATTGGTTAGAACCCTGGAACCCTCCCAGTTTCCTCCCCCCTTTATAAGTTCATGTCACCCCGTGTTTCTGTGGAGGTCTTCCTCTGCTGCTCTGTGTCCCGGATGCCCGTTCCTGTTACCCTGATTAAAGGAGGTCTTGGAGGAAGCCCCCTCCCGACTCTCTTTGTTTCTTTTGCCGCCACACTCTCAGAGTGCTTACCGGAGCTCCCCCGCCTCCGCGTGAGTCACCCACACGTGTTGTCTGGGCTGCCTCTTGCGAGGAGCCTGGGAGCACCCAGGGGCCTGCGTCCTCGGTAAGGTCCTCAGAGACCTCGGTTGTGGCACGGCCGCAACAGTGCTGAAACATATTGATAAATGGGATCACACGGAACTTTCTATTCTTCTATTTTGTGACAGAAACAATAGGTATTACAACTCAGCTACTTTCTCCGATAAGTTATTGTGTAGAAAACCCCAAACATCCTAACAAACCATAATTTTATTAAAATTAAACTGTGAATCTATAATAATCTTATACTTGTCTAATCAAGTACTTTTTTATCTATTCAAAAGAAATGTAAAGAATTGAAAAACAATAGAAAAGAGCTAACAATAAATACTAAGCTAATAAAATACAAAAGTGACCAAAATTTGCTTTATACGTTGGATGTATGATTATGTGATGCAGATTGGTCTGGTTTGTTTTTAAAAGAAAAATTCAAAACAGGTAATAATGAAGCAGTCATGTTTTATTTAGATGGAATACCTCTACTTTTTTATTAATATATCTGATAAAACCGGGACACACCCACCATATTTGGTACCATATCAAGCTAACACTTCCAGTTAGTTCTTTCTGTTCCTTAGTAGCATACATTATTTGATAGGAGTTGAAATGTTTACGTACTCAGTCACTGCCCAAAAGGGGGGCTGTGCTATACTGCATTGCTCTGCAAAGTGTGGAACTGGTAGGCAATATTTCATTGGGGTTTTTTTCTGTCAGAAAACTATGTTTGCAAGACTGATGTACTTTGTACTAATCTTGTAAGGCCTCTGAAGTAGGACTTGTCAGACTCATTGTCTATGTTTTCCTTGTCCTGAATTTTATTTTACTTTATCAGTTGGAGCTGTTTTATAATGAAATTTGTTATTTCCTAATTTTTTGTTTCCTTTTGCATAGTTTTTATAAGTAATTTTAAATTTAATACTAGTAAGAAATAGCTTTTTTTTTTTGGTGTAGAATGAATCAGTGTCACAATGCAGAAAAGAGGATAGGGGTGGAATGAGAAGAAGATGTTGGAAACTGGAATACAGGCCCAAGATGCCATGTGGAGTAGGCATAGTGTCCTAACAGCTGGGCGCAGGAGGATCCTGCACCCCTAAGCCAGTGAACAGCTCATCAGTGGTCAGCTGCAGAATTGTCAACTTAGGGACATGAGCAAAACCAGCTATAAGGGTAAGAGAGAACAAAGGACATGTATCCAGGATAACTCACACTCTGTATAAAGTGAATTGAGATTTAATGTAGCATTTTAGAGTAGTGCAGCGTAACGGCTCAGGAAATATACAAAAGTATGCAAGTGGACCCTACAGTATGGAGAAGGAAACCACCAGTACCAAAGTCATGCTCCTCCTGGTAAAATACCGAGACTGCTGTAATGCCCCCAGCCACCCTGGTCTGAAACCAACAACAGTGGGATATGAGGTGGTTTAACAGTAGAGCAAGATGAAGCCTGAGTGAAACAACTTTAATTGCATTCTTCTCCTAAAGTCTTTTCCTTTAGGGGAATTTTCTTTTCTTTTCTTTTCTTTTCTTTTCTTTTCTTTTCTTTTCTTTTCTTTTCTTTTCTTTTNTCTTGACTAATAACATTTCTTTGCTTTGACTGTGAAGTTTTCATCTACACCTAGCAATAAATTCCAGGCTTTGCATATAAATGTGGGTTTTCTTTTATCTTTAGCAGCATTTGGAATACATTAAAGGACAAATGAACTTTGTGGTCTCAGGGCTGAATGGATCCAGTTACAAACACAGCAAAGACGAGAAAAACCCCTTCACTGTTCTGCGGGTAAGACTTGAAAAAGAGTTTTCTAGCAAAACAAAAGTTTCATGCCATCACTTGAGAAAAAGTCTGTAACTGAGCTTTTAGCAAATCTAAAACTTAACTAGTTAAAAAAAATAGCGATGCCCATATCGCCCCCAAAACCTCTACCAGAAAAACCTGAGACAAGTCAAAACTGTCTGGTCAGAGCTCATTAATTCTGTATTTTGGGGGAGAAGTGACAGCAGCAATATATGTCTAGTTATATTTATCCTTGTATAACTGAAGTAGTAAATAATGTTCTTACATCTGAAATAACTCACAGTGACAAAGATGTAGGCCAAGATTCTCCTCACATACTTGCATGTGTCAATCACATGTTGGGCTACTTAAATAAATGAAGTTACACCTGTGCAAACTCACTGTAATTGCAAGGAGGTAGCATTTCCAGGATTATGATGGTAGAAGGATGTTATGTGAAAATGACACAATTAATTTTTTCCTCCTCTCTCTGGTACAGCTTAGGGAAAGGTGGTGACAGCTCAGAGGTGGGAGAAAATGGGAGAAGGGGAGGGAGGAGGAATGGCCAAATCTCCGTCAGTTGGCAACTCTGCTGTCAGGCAGCAACATTTGTGCTGGAGTAGCACAAATAAATGGGCAAAGTTGAGGGAGCAGGATTTGAAGGCCAGGTTGGGAAGAATGTGGTAAAGCACATTGTTTAAGTAACCCAATTAAGAGGGGAGTTTCAGGATTTTTGTGAAAGATGTCTGGCAGCTAGGAAAGGTCTAGGCCAAAAGGGACAGCTGGCTGAATCCAAACACTTGTCTAAATAGACGGCAGGGGTACCCGGACAAACACACAGGCTGTTCTAATGTATTTTAAAAACTCTCTTTAGAAAGTGTTCAAGGCAGTGTTCAAGGCCAGGTTGAATGGGACCCTGAGCAACCTGACCTAATGTATGGTCTCCCTACCTATGGCAGCAGGAGTTGGAACGAGATGATCTTTAAGGTAGGTCCCTTTCAAATGAAATCATTCCATGATTCTATACAAGTAATCCAGCCTCACTGGAGAGAGTGAGGCTTGGGCCCTTCCAGAGTGTCCTGGTGTGGCCCAGCGACCGCAGCAACTGAGGCCAAGCCAGAGCCCGAGCTGTGAGGAAAGGCTCCATCTCTGCATATCATTTTGTATTTTAAACACAGAAATTCATCTTTTTGAAAACACAGGGCCAGATTCACATCCCAGCTGAAGCTACTGTATTTTGGTGAGGGTGCAGTGATGGTCTGTGCTCTCCAGAGAAAATGTTTTGCAATGAGGCAGCTAAAAGGGCAATAAAGCGTCAGTAAAATAGTCAGAAGGACTGGGATTCCCCTCTGAGGTGCCACAGAGACGGAGTGGGCTCCATCCTCTAGTAATTTTTCATGCCAGTGTTTGCCTGCAGAAGTTAACAAATTTAAGAGTAGGAAAGCTAGGATGGGCTAAAGTAAGTGAATAAAATCATGTTCCAATCATAGACATTTCCTTACAGTTTAAGCAGAAGCTGAGGTACTCAAGTCTTTTGACTACAATTTCTTATCTTGAACAATCATTTTAGGAAAAATAATGCAGGAGAATGATTCTATAATGTATCATTAATTAAACTGTGATCTGAACTATAAGATGAGACTAATTTTGCAATGGCTTATTTTTGAAATTTGGATAATTCTGATGAAGTAATTTTTAAAAGTGTAAGTTTTGAAAAGATAAATATTTTTATTCTTCTAAGAATACTTTTTTCCGGAAACCAAAAGGAAGTTCGACCTTCTTTCACTTTCCCCATTTTCTGAGGAGCTGAAAAATAAAAAGCATTGATAAAAGCTTTTTTCAGTCATTTCAGACAGGGAGGTGGATAAACAGGAAGTAAGAATTGTTTCTATCAAAATGAGACAAGCATCTTTGCACAAAAAGTACTAATTTAGTCAAATAATTTGATGAATCAAAATTCACATTCCTTTGAAAATCTGTTTTGTTGAAAACTTTAAAGGAATATTTAAAATTTATTTAATGAAGACTGGGTTATTTCATTCAAGCTCACTACCAGGCCATACCAATTACTGTTTTAATCTATGGTTTACGTCTGATTGCTTTGAGTAAAAACTTAACAATGAGAGAAACTTACTCATTATCTTCTTCTGAGTAGTTCAATAATCGAGCCTAATTTTTAATGAATTAGTACCTCAGAGATTTTCTTTCATACTTCTTTTTGCCCCTCCAGCTTTTATTAAAGTACTTTTTCCAGCTTGTTTAGTTTGCTTAAAATACAAAACATTATAGGAAGCCACGCAGCAAAAAATGCTGTATGGGTAAAATGCTGTGAAATTACATGATGAATGCTTATTGTACTTCAATTCCGTTGGGAACAAGGTGCACAGAAATTGATAACCAGCACACTTTATATGCTCTCCAACAAGTGAAAAAGAAAGTAAGCTCCTACCTACTGTAACAAAAGTAGAAGCAGGTTTATTGTAGGCATACCTGTTTTATTTTCCTTTTACTACTGAAGTTGCTGTGCATAGAGTCCCTAACTGATTAGAAGAGAATCTGTAAGGGTTTCAAGGAAACTGGATAGAAAAATTGAAAAAAAAAATCCTTTACTTCTTACAAAATTTATATTTTTGCTAAAAACATATTGCCTAACTGGAATAAATAGTGCATTCTTTCAAACAACTTCTTATGGACTGATCTGAAATCCTTTACAGTTGCAAGTGAAGATTGCATATATGGGTATTACACAGCTGTGAAACATGCAATATATTTCCAGGAAATTATAGGTGCTATTTTTTTTTACAAGAGATAGATTTAAATTTGTGCATTTAGGCAAATTCAGATTGTTAATCCAAAGCAGCCATCTTAAAGGAACCTAGAAACCAGTGTCTGAAATCTACTCTGGTAAGTGCATATTCTGTTTTACATCCATGTTGGGTTGGCAGGACTTGATCTCTCATACAGTGCCAGAGTGACAGAGACTTTTGGCAATAAAGAGAAAATATCCTTCTCTTTTAAAAAGCTGTCTGATGATCACACAGGAGTGCAAGAATATATGAAGAAAATCCCATGAAATCTATGCGTGTTCTATTTCCAAATTATCCTTATGTTTTATGTTTGCAGCTTTCTATTTCAAAATAAGGAAGTTTTAAACTTGTATGTCTAAAATTCATTATACTTAGATAGAAATGCACATTTATATGGATCTAATGGTCCAGTATTCAGTAATACATTGATGGGGTGCTATTCTCTGTACGATTACTGGAAAGGAAAATTTATCAGAAAACAGATATTCTTAGCTTCTGCTGCATAAGAGAAATTTTTAGCTGGATAGGAAGAGATAATTTTTAGCAACCATAAGATTAGGACTGAAGTAAGTGCACTCTCTGCCTTTTTAAGTGCAAGCATACCTGGCACACTGTTTCCCTGCAGAAATGCGGGTAGCCAAGAATACACTGAGTCTTAAGCTTTCTGGACTGCTGTTTTCCTTCTCAGGCAGGAATTTCATTGCTTTTAAGCATAGATGTAGCCCTGACCTGCCTGCCCTGCTGTTCTCTGGTAGCATGAGAAACAATTTTCTTGCACCTCCAGACTGTCATTCACTATCAGTGATCCATATGCCTGATGTGCATTTGGATTGAACCCAGACAGACAGATGATAGTGGGTAAAGAATAAGGGATCAGGACAATTAATTTGAAAGTTGATGTATTTAAATCATGCATCTACAAGTCAAGGTTCATGGCTGGACTGCAAAGGCCAGTTCCAGTGGACACTGTAAAAATGGGTGCTGAAAAAGGAAGAGCTACAGTATGAGCCAAAATCTGAGAAAATATTATTTCCTGTGACTTCTCTTTTGGATAAAAAAAGGCTAGTAAAATAAATAAAAGTATTTTACAACTGAATATTTTCCAATACTGTGGTAAAAAAATCAGATGTTACCGGACTGTCTCTAACATAAGAGCCTTAAAAATCATCTCATAGGAAAAGAGTAGGAAAGGACAATCAGTTTGACTTGTTCTGTACAAGCTGCAAACAAGGATTACTGTTATTAGTACAAAAGACACCTCCTGTCAACTGTTGAATCTGAATAATACACGAACTACATGACAGCAAAAAGCCTAATTGCCTTTATAAGGACTCTTTTAAGATGAAGGGAAAAAATATTAACCTTCTGCAGAACTCTTGTCTTCATACCAAGTATTTTATTTTTTCTTGGTAACTAATTAACCAAAACTACCATGTTGTCAAATGCACTGTATGTGGTGTTTGGATATATCAACACCAAAAAAGGGACAAAATACAAAGAAGTATAATTAGGAATTATCAAATGTCAGTAATCCACACGATCTCTATGCTTGTTGTATAAAGGAATAATAAATTTAGCTTCCATTTAATAATGTGAAAGAAGAATATCAAAGAAATAAATGAAATTATTATTTGTGTTTTATTTCATTGGTCCATCACTCAAAGTAGTAGAAACTGATAATCTGATTTACTTGTATAGGTTATGTAACAAACATTAAGGAATTTGTGAAGCATGCATATAGACCACTTCTGCTTAAGAGAAAATTTTACTGTAAAAGATCTTCAGTGTAAGCTAAGTTGATAGAGATAAATCAGCAATCAGGAAGCCAGTAAGTCCTGATTAACCTTCAGCAGGCATCAGAGGGGAAGCTGCTTGTCTAAGTTACTGAGTAATCATAGCTGTAAAAGGTTAGATGGTCCAGTTGCTTTTAATCACTGCTCTAAATCTGCTTCTGAGGACCTGATTAGTGAACATGTTCCTTTGCCCAAGACTTTAACCAAAGCCTGTGGAAACTCTTGCAATAAGGAGACAGTTAATCAATTAGAACATGCAAAGAATGATCAAAGCAAAAAAAAGAAAGTCAATAATGGAGCAAATATCACAATTCATTTCACAACAGCAATGCCAGTGCATAGCTGTTTTAACATTAATTGCATCAGAAAAGTGTTTCTGGTAGAGCCAGGGAATATTTAGCCTATTGAACATTCAGGAGAACACTGTCCATTTTATGAAAGACATTATAGATAGGAGTAGTCTTTAATATAAGGTAGTTGTATCTGATAAACTAAACAATCTCTGTAATCCTGCTTCTTATGTATTTATAGCCTTAAATTTTAACACTTTGAAGTACTTTAGAGGATCACCTGGAAAGCAAGGAATTCCCAAGTCCCAGTATCTGCATGATTAATAATTGGCATTAAAAAAACTTAATCCAACCTTTTTAAATTTCTAGAACCCAAGAATTAAGCTTTAAAATTTAAAAATAGATGTAAATGAATTGGTTAAATACTTTTTAAGAGCTCTGGTATTTTTTCATGGCAGGGTGTTTAATGTTGGCTATTCAGTGCTGATTTGCATGGCAAAGCAATGTTATCGCTAACAAAAGTGAAGTAAGAGCTCAAATCCATGCATAGACCAGAGCCTTCTTTTTCTACTCATTGAGTTTTATTTCCATTAGTTATTGTTTTATTTTGCAAAAAGTTGTATTTATTTTGTGTTATTTTAGCACTGTAGAGTAACTATAATTCTATAACTTGTCAAAGAAATATATTTTCATTCTTGAAAACCAAACCTTATTGTGTATTGGGGATTTTTTTAGCATTTATTATTATTGTTCTAGGATATTTTAAGCAATAGGAAGTAGGAATAAGGATTATTTAGTTGCATGTTCTCAACTGTTTGTACTTCTTTTGGCTTAAGATAGTAAAACATAAACTTGTTTCCTTAGTGTCAGTGCAGGAGCATGGAGTGAATATGGGAAAGATAATACTTAGCTTTATAGTCTGTCTGTTTTAAAACAGTGACTAGTGGTTTTAATGACAGTAACCATTTGTGAAGGCAAAACATCACAAGAAGGTCTGGCTTCAAAGAAATGTGTTCAGATCTTTCAAGATATTTCCATTATGTATCTCAAACTGTAAACTTAGAAGTAAAGAAAACTGAATCATCAGCCAGTTCTCAAACTCTTTGTGCAAATGGTTAAGTTTTTCAAAACTGCCAAAATCACTTTGGAGCCCAACTCAACTCATGATATCAAAAGCATTTAAGTCAGTTTGAACTCTATCAAACCTTCCCATCTACAATACTGTATTTCTGTATTACTGCTAGGGCAGCCCAGGATAGATATCTTTGTCTCTATATATGCAGAATTCTTTTATCTGCCATGCCTGCTCATATTAATAAAAGTTGATCTTCTAGCTTTGTTTTTGTGGGCTTTTTTTCCTAACAACTTCTATTTCCTAATGTTCTTGCCCACTAACAATTTTTTTTTTGATATGCAGACTTCACTTACTGTATATCACAAGAACTTGCAGTATTCTGATTGGAATATATGAAATATTCACTTTGTACTTATTTATGAGTTTTGACTAGGAGCAGCATGTTGGACTATCCACTTTTACAAAATACGGAAACACAACAATGAAATACGAATTCTAGGATTTCTGAGGAAAAACAAAACTGGGAAGCTGCATTTTTTTAGTTCCCATTACCAGCTAGAGAAACAGAGCCTACCTCAAATGTTCACCTTAAAATCATAGAATCATAGAATGGTTTGGGTTGGAAGGGACCTTAAAGATCTCATCCAGTTCAAAGCCCTCCACCAGGGGCAGGGACACTTTCCACTAGACCGGGTTACTCAGAGACCCATCCAGCCTGGTCTTGAATACATCCAGAGATGGGAAGTACACAACTTCTCTACGCAAACCTGTTTCAGTTATAGTGAAGAATTTCCTCCTAACATCTAATCTAAACCTGCCCTGCTTCAGCTTAAGACCATTCCCCCTTGTACTAACACTACATTCTCTTGTGAAAAGTCCTTGCAGCCTTTTTGTAAGCCCCCTTTAGGTACTGGGAGGCTGCTCTAAGGTTTCCCCAATGTCTTCTCTTCTCCAGGCTGAACAGCCTCAAGTGTCTCAGTCTGTCTTCATATGAGAGGTGCTCCATCTCCGTGATCATCTTGGTGGCTCTCATCTGGATTCATTCCAATAGATCAATGACTTTAACAGCTCTATGATCTATAATCACTGAGGTCTGGAAAGACCTCAGTGACAGTGAGTGAAAGAGAAGGTGAATATGAAAAGAATGTGAATCTGAATTTGTTCATTCTGCCTTAGAAGTTAGATAGGTGCATTTTCCATTTCAGTGAACTTTTTGTATATAACTAAGGCTCCACTCTATAGTACAGCTCCATCTTAGCTGTCATGACTGGGACAACCCTGTCATGGACATTGTTCTAAGAACAAAGAGCTAAAGTATGTTATGGCTTTCAGAAGCAGCTTGATGCTTCACTATAATAAAGAAAGAGCAACCAAACCCACAACTGTTGGGGTATCCATTTGGTGCAGACAGCTCAGTGTGCCAACTAAGTGTGACCTGCAGACAGCTCCGGAGGGCAGGGGCCCAAGGCAAGAGGCCGTGAATTAGTGCTGAGCTTTGCAAAGCAGAGGGCACTGGTTGCCGTGCCTAGCCAGGTGACCAGACACTCAAGAGACACAGCAGGAACAGAGGACTCAGCTGGCAGACCCCAGATTTTCACACATGGACTGGGAGGGTATAAAAACTTAGGGTCCTTTGTTCAGTGTCACTCCTCGATGGCACTCAGCTCGAGCTGTCATTTTTCTTATTGCATCATGATTCAATTATTTTAAGGATCAAGAGGTCTGAGACTCTGCTTTGGGTAATCCAGGGTTGAGCTGGTAAGCAAACCTGGTTTGCTGTGTGAGAGTGGGGTGTGCAGTGAGTCAAGCAGGGACCTGTCAGTCACTGGAGCCACCCCCGCCAAGGTGCCTCTGTCCCAGCTCAGGTGGTGTGAGTGTGACTGCCAGAGTGGCTCCTGGATGGTCAGACAGGAAAGCTTCCTTAACACAACCACAACTTGACCTGTCCTACAATCATAATCGTTAGGAGTGTTGATCCAGTGCTACTGGAAATATTTGCCAACCTACAAAAATACAGGTTGTTCATTGCTGACTTCAGTCATTACAAGCCCAAAGCAAAGGCCATGGAGATGTCCCATTGCCAGAGATCTTTTGCCCAGCTATATCAAAGTTGCATTTGAAGATGTATATTCTGTGTTACAGAAATAAAGATTCTCTACCAAAACACTGACAAAATCAGCACATTTTTACAAGTAAGTGCTGATTGGTCTGCCTCACTACTCAGTGACTGACGGGGATGACTCACAGTGAAAAGACATTTCTCATCATGTCAAGCACATGCAGAGTTAGGTTTACTCACAGTGCAGCATTTGGCTCTGGATAGATCGAACTCTCTCTTCTGTGACTGTCCACAGACCAGTGCATCATGCTGAGTTAATCAGGGGTTTAGGAGATCTTCTCGTTGTGATGTGTTTAGTGCATTGTGATTACTGCTGGCCAAAAGAATTAGAGGCAATAAATTCATAAGCATGGAAAATTTAAATTGGCTTTAAATAGTGTCAGACAATAATAGCTCTAATATTAACAACTGTTAATACTTTTAATGTTTTAATATGTGCTAAATAAATAATTTTATATTATTGGGCATTATTGATTTAATATTTCCATCTGAACCACATGTATGTTGGGAGAAGCTTGGAAAACAAATTTTGGTAGTTCCAGTAGGTAGATCAGAAGATAAACTAACTATTTGCTGAAATAAAAGCAGCAAAATTATTACTTAGGCTATTAATGGTTCTATAAATATACCTTACTTTTTAACTGGGAAATGATGCTGAAAAAGTTTGTTCGCATTCTTTTTAGAGAATCACAAAAGTTCTATTGGTTTTAAAACAAGTCACCTTTACTACATGAAAGCTGAAATTGGAGCTATATTTGTATGCTTCTGGGGAGATTATGCTTCTAAGGGATTAAATATTTCAAAAATTTTTAGCTACCCTGAATACCTAACTTTTAGTGTTGCAAAATAATGTTGAATATGTCAAGACAAAAGATAAATATGGACGTACTATTTTGCTTTAATTATTACTACATTTGTTTTTGTCATGCAGTAAGGCTTAACATTTGGTGTTAATTATTTACTGTATTAGGAAATACTCACAGGGTTGTGAGACCTTTGAGAGTTTGTCTGAATTATCAGCTTTTGTTTACAATGGCATCTTTCCACCAATTTTAATTATTTTTTAAATAGCTTGTATGTCCTGCTTTGTGGGGTTTTTTGATGGTAGTGGGCAGGAATGGCATATAGCAGCTCAGCATTACCACCCTACTGGGTGGGAAATTTGTTGGCTTTTGCCTTCCAGGAGATGGACTGTTTGCTGCAAATGACTGGGAATATTGCCCAGAAAGCTAAGCAGCTTCAGTTATTTTTATGTAATATTTGCTTTTCAGATTTAAAAAAAATAAAGGTAGAAAATCCTACTTTAATCACCACAGAAACCTCTTCCTATTGCAGTAGCTGATGTTTCACATGAAGTCTGGGACAGTCTTCTGTCAGGATTAAGCTGAAACCTAGACCAAAAACTAAAGCCCAGATTTTACGCTTCACTCTTAGAATGACAAGAGTGAAGCGTAAATTTCACCAGCCCAATACCAAAGATATGCTAAGGCAGCTATTCTAATCTTTGGATGGAACAAGCAGCCGCAGCAAACGCTGTGGGGAGCAGTGAGGTCCTGCACTGTGCAGTGGGACATGGCAGGAACGCTCTGGGAGACAGGCACTGTCTGGGACCTGCTCACCTGCTCTTAGCCAGCGAGTACCTGCAGCTGGCACCTTGAGCATCCCACAGATTGTGTGGCAGTGCCAGTCAGAGGGGCCACTGGGGCTTGGGTGATGTCTGGCTGATGGTATCACCAGATTCTGGGTGAGTACTGCAGGCAGAAGAAATATAGGAAGAAACCTGCATAGTCACCAAACTATCACTGGATGTCCCTGGGCACACACAGATGAAAGAACAGAGTTCTGCTGTGTCTGTCACCACGTCCAAAGCACATACTGAGAGCACATTTGATCCAGAGGACAATTCAAGGCATTTTCCTTTTGAAGTGTAGATTTCTGTACAGAGGCCCAGCAAAGTCACTCTTGGTCACAAAAGGCTGAGCAGAAAGACCTAGGTGAAGTATACTAGGCCATGAGAAAATTTGGGTCATTCAGCCTGGAGAAGGCTCCAAGAAAAACATATTATGGGCTTTCAGTACTTAAAGGGGGCCTCTAAGAAAGATAGGGACAGACTTTTTAGTAAGGCATGTAGCAATAGGGGTAATAGTTTTAAACTGAAAGAGGGTTGATTTAGATTAGATGAAAGGATGAAGTTTTTCACCATGAGGGTGGTGAAATGCTGGCGTGAGTTGCACAGAGAGGTGGTGGATGCCATATCCCTGGAAACATTCCAGGTCAGGCTGGATGAGCAACCTGATCTAGGCTGAAGGTGTCCTTTCTCATTACAGTGGGGTTAGACTAGATGACCTTTAAAGCTCCCTTTTAACCTAAGCTATTCTATGATCTATGACAATAGGTTTAACACAAAGACAGCTAAAGGCAAAAGCAGATAACTTCCTTTAAAGACACGGAAAATGTGGCTACTGAAAAAACCCCACTTATGAAAAACTTATTTCATTTCAGTTAGTAACTGTTACCAGTTTCATACTATTCCACTCTATAAAAATAAACCTGTCAATTAATCACCAAGTTACTGTCAAACTACACCTTTTTGACAAAGCACCTCTTTATGCTTTTGCTATTACAAGCACATATAATATCTGACAGACTGCTCTTGAACACCTGCATTTAATTTAACAGCATTTTTCCCTGAATTTTAGTTTTATTTTAGACTCATGAAGCGTGGACTGGTCATATAATTCACTCATATTTATCTGGTTGTTAGTTCTTATGAGGACCTAAAATCAAATCAACATAGGTGATTTCTCTGTATAATCAAATATTAATATTGAAACAGCTACATCCATTTGGGGCAGAAGGAATGAAGAGAAGACACAGAACTCTCTACATAAAATTTTAGTTGTTAGGAACATATGAATCAGGTAGACCTGAGGGGTGATGAAATCCAAGCCCCATCCTATCAACTCAGTTATACGATGTTTTTAATAAATAGCTCTTCTGTTCTCTTCCATACCTGAGAAGTGAGATCACGCACCCATTTTCCTGTTATAAATTTGTTTGCATCTGATTTTTCCCACTTTCAAGAACAGAAAACATTCAATAAACTTAAAAAATACAAATTACTACATTGGTCCTCACAAGTCTCCAGGGTTTGCCAGGATTTTAGCACTATTTAATTGACTAACATCGCGCATTTCTGTTTGTTTTGGGTTTTGGTTTGGGGGGAAGGGGGGAGTTGCTTGTTTGTTTGGGGTTTTTTTGCTTGTGCTTTTAGTCTAGAACTAGGTATTCATCATTTTAAACTACCTACTATGCATTTGCAATTAGGATAGAGCATATCATTTCACATTCTTACTGGATGTTTTTTGTAGATAAACCCATTTTTTTTAAGAGAGTGACATTGGTAAATTCATGAGCTGATAAAAAACAGTTTTAGTTTATTGTTCCATTCAGTCAAATACTTGTTCATTATCTTCCTCTTGGTAACAAATTTCCTAATTTAAGTCATGGCAGCAGTGATATTGCCAAAATTATGTAGAAAAAAACATTAGCGATATCTCTTTCTTCTTCCCCTAAACTGTTATTTGTTGTTAAATTATTCCTTAGTTGCTATGTTCTCTTGTACAATTATCTGATTAATCTTGATTGTGACTGATCAAGGATTATTTTTAATAAAATTGATTATGTTTTACTCAAAAACTGTAGATTTATTTGATCTTTTTACAGCACCATAACTTCTAATTGACTCTTAGTTGTGAAGAGCTCTGGTAACACGTATTATCTGAATGAATAATTGCTGGGCTTTACTTGGATTAATCTTTATGGTGATTTATTGCACACTCGTTATGCACTTGGCTACACACAGTCTTTGATTTCTCAAGGTAAATTGCAGTTTTAAAGTTGAGTACAGCATATTTTCACTAATAAATTCATTACATACTGTGATATTAATAATATTTTCCTTTATTCACTTATATATGTTTTTTAAATTTTGTCTTAAAATACTGGTTGCTATTTTTTCTTACTTAACATGCTTGCTTTAAATTTTATTTTACTAGTCCAAAATTTCATGCTATTTGGGAGACTATAGCCCTATCCTGAGAACTCTCAAGACAACATCCAAATGCTGAATGAAATAATACCAAAAATATGATAAGTATGTGAAATTTCGAGGACATGGTGGTTGACACATTCTATATATTTTGCTTTGCTACTGTTTCAGTATCTTGTGAAAAAAGATGGATGAAAATTCTCAGAGATCTACAGACTGTCATGGTATTTAACAACAAAGCTGGCAAGCCCTAAAAGTAGAAGGAGCTGCATCATTATCTTAGTAATAAATAGGAAACTAGATCTTACTGAGTCATAACAGAGCAGTTGTGCAGAATTCATTAAAATATAATTGTTAAATACTCTTAAATTTCCCCCATACACTCACCTTAATACCAACTTACAAGAAATCTATTCATAATATGAAGAGTATAACTTAAATTATGCTTATTCTTTTGTGGTCACTGTGAAATGACAGTGGTCTAACAGAAAACACACTAAAAACAGTCCCTGAAAACTGTGTTTTCATTCATCAGCAGCATGAATATCAAGCCAAACTTCCTTAAATACCAGCAGAAGTCTTGTGATACTTGACAATTATTAGAGTATTAGTGATTTATGAAATCCCTTGTAAGTGAAAATAATTTTACCTTGTTCAGTCTAGGCAGATGATGAAGATGACTGAGGAGTGGCAAAAGATCAGTGATTTTCCTTGGATTCTGGAATGGATTGTGACTGGTGATGTTATTAGATTCAGGAAGTTAAAATAACTTTTCAACATACTGAGCATAACAAAAGAAGAGATTGTGTTAGTATCAAATCTGACTACTGCTAGCAAAAGTTCAAATATATTAGCACTCATCTGTGCCATGTCATCTTGGCTTTTCTTCATCTGCGGTTTATTGAGGGATGGCCTCAGTGGAGAAAGAATTGTCATATTTATTTATTTATTTATTTATTTATCCAAATCCAGTGCAGGTGGTAATGTGTATATGGCCACCTTCCGGAGTTGTGAAGAGAACATATGTTATAGTTTTGAAAGGAATTTTGTGATAAAAGTAGCTAAGGAATTTAAATACTTTCAAAACCAGAACTAGGATGTTAAAGTCTTAGTCAACGGGAATGATAGTTACAGAGTTTCTATATTTAGGATATTTTAGGGTTTTTTCCTAAGTCATCCAGAAGCCAAAATCCCAGTGTTAGAGGATTTTAACATTCTTAGACATTCATTTCTTTGAAAACATGATATGTGTATACCTATATGTGAATGGGACCTCAGCCAGGAGAATCTTGATTTATTTTGGTATCAACCTATGTACTTCTACACATATCACTGGGTAGAACCCTGCAACAAACAGATTGCTGGATGCTCTTCTTCAGCCTCTGGTTTTGCTGTAGTGTGATTTCATGCAAAAACCCCAAAATTCTTTTCTTTTTCTATTTTTACATGATCCTTCTCAAAGTGAAAGATTTCCTTCTTAGAAGATGAAGTAAAAATGTGGAGATGTTGTGAATAACAAAACACAGAGGAAATATTTCCTTTTATCACAGTAAAATCAGCCAAATGGTCGGGTCATATGAGTCAGTCATAATAAAGGTTCTTTTTCTCAGTCTATACGTACCTATACTTTAGCATTCTCAGTCTTAGGAATCACTCATCTTACTAACACAAGACCATATAAAGCCCTTATACAGCTGCATGTTCATCAACTTTTTACACAGGTCCATGTTAAAAAAAAAAATAAGCCAAGAAACTCTTTCATTAGGACTGCATCTCTCCCAGTATTGAAGGATGCAGGTGGAGGAGAGTATGCCAAGAAATCAGTGTGGGGCAGGGTGTGCATAATAGCAGTGTTCAGGGATGGTCCCCACGGACACACGCAAGTTCCTTACACTTTCAAGACAGTCCTCCTGTCTTGAACTCCCCACCCTCACTTTCCTGTGCCCTTATACTTGTGTATCCAAATATTTCTGTACTTCGTGGTCAAGCCCCCTTCGCTTGGCTTCATACTACTACATGACCTTCTCTTTCCTCCCAAGGAGTCCAGTTTCCCCAGGGGAATCCTAGGAGCCGCTGCCTTTTGTCTGATTGAAATCATGTCACTCTTAAGCTCCAAATCCCTCTGTATTAGCTTTCCTTTCCCATATGTCACTGCCATCTTTCTCCTCCTGCCTTTTGGTGGACAAAAAACCCCACACCAAACAGACCTGTGGTGCTCCTACACTTGTAGGACTTAAAAGAGTAAATTCCAGGAAAGCCTAGGAACAGCACTAAGCTCACAACTCCTATCTTAAAATTATCAGCCGTTGACACCAAATCACCAGGATAGCTGTCCCTATTCACCTTTAAACAGGAAAATAGAAGCTGATTTCTAACGATAGGCACAGTACTCCAGGAGAGTCTTTGAGGAGCAGAACCTCGACAGTTACCTAAAGTCATTCTGTAATGGATTCACCTGCTGGAGATGAGAACACAATACAGTGGTGTAGGAGATCCCTTCCACTCCAACACTGCATCCTGTTCTTCATCCTTTGGATTTTCTCTCTCCATTGAGTTCCTATATTCTGTCAGGCAAATCCTGTGTCTTCTAACTGTCTCTAACACCCCCCAGAACAATTTAGTGTGGTATAAATAGGAGTGATATTCACCTGCGGACCACATTAAATATAGTGTAAGCTTCTCAACAGGGTGGTTTTATCAACTCTTGTCCCCCTTTTCTTAATAGTAATATAGCTGCACAGTAAGCAAGGAAAAATAAAGTGTGTGCTTTATGTTGCTAGAGGCAGAATAAAGAGATATTTCTTCACATAGGTTTGATGGGAACTGCTTTGAAATTAACCATAATAAGCAATGCAAGTATCGTCTGGTGTTCTGAGCGTGCTGTCAAATAATGGATGTTCTACAGGGTATATGTAAAGGAATAAGACAGCATAAAATGTTAACTATAAAAAGGCATAGATAAAGCTCAAAATAATAATAAAAAACCACTCACTATTGAAAACAAACCAGACAAATGATAAAAGTAAATGATAAAATAAAAATACTCCATGGGAAGCTAGCTGTAAAAAGCCTTTTAAATAATGGATATCCACAGAAGTTTCAATTTTGACAAGAAACTTGAGTCTTTTAGAGACTGGTAGAATAAACAAAAAATAATATCCTAAATAAATTCAAAGAACAGGAAAGAATAAAACTATACTTTTCAGCTCTGTCTTTTATAAAGACATCTATTGTTTTACCACTCCATTAAAAGGCACATCCCTTCCCTGAAAAATGTGCTTTCCAGACCTTCATTGTCTTTTCTTCTGTAATGGCCAAGAAGCAGACCTGCTTTGATCCTCTCTGATTAGCAGATTCTCACAGCAAAGCCTTTATGTGGCTGAACTATTAGCTTTTGCCGTAAGAAAAGGGAATCTAGAGAAGCATACTTTGAGACAAGTGGATACTTTTCCAAGCTCAGAGGTGAACTTGTATGTTCCTCATTCTCTTCTCCTTTAATTATAATTTACATTTATCTCTTATAGAAAACCCTGAACTTTAATGCTGACATGAGATTAATGCAATAATCAGTTCATTTTTTACCATACCACTGCAAATATTCCTTTTTAAAACAGTTATCGTGGCCCATCATGGTCATCACTTCTTCAGTTGGGCTAAACTCAGCACTTTAAACCATGACATTTACTTTCTTATGATCATCTGTGTGCTTGTGGAAAAGCAAATTAACAATGAATGTAGCAGTATACTGACTTACAATATAGTGCCCAACCAGTTAATATTTTGTCCTTTGTAAGGACATAATAAGGAATTCAGCAACAGTAATTTTTTTTTGGTTATTTTGCTATTCCCTCTCCTCCTACTGACTGTGAACTCCTGAAAAAATTATGTAATCCACTGCCTAATTAGGCTTATACTGAATTCTGTGACATGTACAACTCTGCTCCGGGGTTTTTCTCTGTTATATTTTCTTACATTTTTTCATTTCTACTTACTAACATTGTTCAGATTCAGTGATACTAAAAAAAAAGCTCTGCTATATGTCATACTATAACTCTTCTCTCAAAGGTTGATTTTGCATCCCCCAGCAATATCATTTGGGGTTCATTGTTCTTTCACCTCCATGTCACTTGTTATTGAAGTCTTGGCTTGGTTTCCAAATTGAATCAGCCTGAGGTGATACTTTCCCACAGTTTTAGTTTCCCTTTTTTCTCTTCTGCTTGAAAACACATTTCATTTAGTAACCATATAATTACTGGTGATGTTGCTCACAACACTATGTTACGTCAACAATGGCCTGTGTTATATCTGAATCCTGCAGTTCTTTATTCACAACATTGCCTAGTCAATTATCAATACTTTTTTTATCTCTTTCTGTGAAAGCTTTATCTCTATGGTATTGATTGCTAACAGTCTCCTAGTATCAATTACTGTTAGGGGGTGTCAAATAAGTAAACATTATAGAGATAGGATATAGTGACAAATTTCTTGAGCTAACGATCTCTTTGAGTAAAGAGATTTGGTAAATCAAAGTTACAGGCTTTATTCAGGAATAAAAATAGAACAATTTTCACAAAAAGAAGATGTGCTTTGTGGGAGAAAACTCAAGAAGTGGAAGAAAGCATGCAAAAAGTATGAGGCTGAGCATGACACAGTGAAATATCTAGAACAAACCAGATATTTGAGTCATGCTGTTTTCCCTACCAAGAGAATAACCTACGAAACATAGAAGTTCAGTATCTTATCCTTTTTACTGGCTTGTGCATTCAAAGGATGATAACTAGTTATGTCAATCACTTCAGGAGCTCAAGAGGAAAAAGTCTGTGCCATAAATCAAGATCTTTCAATTGAATAATAATTTTATGCAATGAATTGTGTTCGTAATTTCTTTTTGGAACAGCCCAGGAATAACATTCCAAACCACATTTTTACAGAATTTTATGAGTAACATTAATGTTGTATAGGAAATATAATCTGGAACAATCAGGTTAATACAGAAGTCAAAGAATATTTCAGTCTTTCTTATATGTTTGGGAAATACATTTAAATGTGTTTCAGAGATCCAGAGACCCTTAGGGATTCATGTGATGATCTCCTGAAGTGACAGGTACCCTATGCAGACTGAGCCCTTGAACTCTTTTTTAATAGCTTTTCCTGCACAATCTCTAGTTTGCCAGCATCCTCTTCAAATCATTTAAGAAGGCTCTGTTGGAAACAATCTAATATATTGATCTTATCAACACTGTGCGAAAAAGGACTATCTCCCTAATTATTTCCACCCCATTTTTATGTGCAGAGTCACGTTAATTACAGGTTTGCTCCGGAATTTCCATAATTTTTAATTTTTTTTTACTTCAGATAAACAGCCTTCTCTCCTTTTTCGATGCCTAAGGTCAAGAATTTCTCTCAGTTAACCTTAGCCTTTTAAAATTTCCTTTTCTTGCATAAGTCACCTCAGTTCCTTTTCCTGTGAATGAACGGAAATGGTTTCTACAGAAGTTGTTTCATCCAGTGCTAACATACATGAACTAACTGTCTAGAGACTCCTCTGACTGAAAACCTGCATTTGAGGCAGTTAATGTTAGCTAAGATTACTTACTTCCAGGGGAAAATTAGAGCACTTTTTCATTTGCCTCTATTCAAGCGAATTTGTTTGAATGAGTCCAACTTTCTGGTCTCACAGACCAGTAGAGGCAGAGCAGTACCTTCAGCCACAAAAACATCACTCACACAGACATGAGCAGCTCAGGCTGCATGGTCCTTCCCAGCTGATTAGGTGGAAGTCACTAGTGGCAGACCCTTATTCACTGGAGTCCATCAATCAGAGACCTAACTGTTCTCCTTTTTGTTATTGTCTTCATTATCTCTGATTAGGCTTTGTGTACCTCGGTGTTCAATTTATTAGTTTTTCAGTCTTTTGACATTTCTTCTTAACTTGAGTAGCTGTTTACCAGATACCCTCAAAACCCTTACATCCTCAAAGGTCCTTACATTTCAGGTATCCACCTGTCCTTTACTTTACATATATATTTACAATACTGTTATGATAAGAAAAAAAATTCCACTTTTTCGGCATCCTTCATTTGAGAATCTCAAACATTTGATGAAAAATAATGAAAGAACAACAGAAATAAGACATGTAAAAAATCCTGTGACGCAGATATCTTGTATCTGAAAGGTGAAGAAAAAGAAGCCCAGTTTTATCCCGGCTGAATTCACCTAAGGGCAAAAGCATACAAATGGTTTGAATTTGGCATAGGAGGTCACGTTTATGAAGATTTCCCTGGTGTCTAAACCCCATTAGATTCCTTGGTAACTAAGCATAGTTAACTGTGCCATATTCCTTAAAGACATGATATAAAAATAAGTCTCCTATAACATATGCCGTAACGAAAACTGGTACTAGAAAAATCTCAGGTTTTACTTTTTTTTTTCCCTTTCATGGATTGGATTAATTACCTAGACTTTGAAAAAGTAGGTGTGGAAGTTTCTTTCTACAAAATAGAATTATTTCCCAAGACGTTAAAGATCATTATGAAAAGAGAGCATTGACTCTTCTGAAACCAGCAATTATTCAGAAAGAAGTCTGTGGACCTGAAATCTGCCATTTTATGAAAATTAGGATATGCTCTCTCCAAATTACGCAGGTGAAACTGACAGCCTGGCAGCTAAAGGGCAGAGTGATTTATTCTTGTGTAAAAAATAACTCACATCTGTCACACTTGCATACCTGGAAATCTATATCATTGCTGGCATATATTAACTGTTTAAATTTCTTTTTATGTCTCAGGTAGGTAAACAAGAGAAATAATGGGAGTAGAAGAAAACATAAGTATATAGCACTTAGTTCAGCACTTATTAGTACAAAGTTTCAATGCAAAATCACTTTGTGGTAATGAATATAAATTATATTCAAGTTGAAAAAACTAGCTTGAAAATACTTTTGAGCAAATAGCTTCATATTTCAAGTCTGAAATGTACTCAGAGCTAGATTCAGTACCCACTGAAGTAAAATTATATCCTTTTGGTGAACACCAAATAGAGAAGGAGAGAAGGAGTTGTGGGAATGGTTAAGGATAATGTCAAAGCTCACATAAAACTGCAGAGAAGTAAAGCACAACTCAAATCTGCTTTGCAGTTCAGTGCCAATAATGTTCTGGTATGTTTTGCATATCTTCATATATCCCTGAGATAGCTGAAAAAAAAGTAAATATGCAATGGAAAAAAATATTTCTGAAACAGCCAAAGAGCCTGCAATATACGGAAGGCAAGATCTGTGTGTTTGCCAGTGAGTTTGGTTTTCATCCACCTCTACAAGAAATTTAGTGGTGTCTTCAGATTTATTGATGCCTAGCCACCAGTAATTTGCTTTTCTACTTTTACTATAGAGATTATGGTGTTATCTTTATCGTAGAGGTAGTGTTAGAAGTCTTAAATCTCCTGAGCTCCAGTATGTATTGTAATTTCTTTGATGTGTGGGCACATCTTTTGCCTGACTGCTGAGAGTATTTCCTTGAGCTGATCACGAAGGATAGGTGTAAGCTCAGCAATTATTTAAACATGAAAAAGTGAGCAAACAATAGCAATACTTGTGGACTACTAAAATGTGCAGCGTGTAAAATAGTGACAGCAAGAGATAATACAGATCCTTTTAAGCAAACCCCAGAGAAGACTAAGAAAGGTTTGTTTCCAAGTATGAAGCATCAAAATTTTTTCTCTAAAAATTGTCAAGTAGTGGCAGGTTAGCATAGCTCCCCAAAGGTTTTCTGCCTTAATATCAAATCAGGGATGGGATTTCCTGCTAGTTTATGTGGTCCTCAGATTTCAAGATCACAACTGCTAACTATAACCGTTTGATTACTAAAGGAAGAAAGGACAATTTTAAATAAGTGAAAAATCAGTAGTTCAATAAAAATTAATTAACTGAAAGTCAGATGAAAAAGAAGATGTTCAAATGACATCTGGACATGGTCCTGGGCAACTGACTCTGGGTATTCCTGGTGGAGCAGGGGTGTTGGACCAGGTGACCTCAGGAGGTCCCTTCCAAACACAAATAGTCTTGTGATTTTGCAAACTCATGAACCACAATAAACCAGCGTTATCTGGATGGATAAGTCAAAAATAAACAAATGGCTGCAAGTGAGCATGACTCCAATTTCCTCTGAAGGTCCTCAAGGTGTTTTAGAAGCAGCTTATTAATATCAGCAGGAGATGACATGACAATACATCATCAATTATCTGCTCCCTATCCTTTCTGTTCCTATTGTATTTTTAAAGATCCATTCAAGCCATGCAAACTCTGTGCTCTCTTGACAATTTATAAGAGGATGCAACTGGTAGAACTTCCTTCTGGACATCTTGTTCAATAGACAGTTATTTAGAGTTCCTCCCAAATGTGCTTACTAGAAACTTCAGTAAAATATAATCTAAAAATTTATTTCCATTGTCTTACTTAGAAATCTATTTCATAGTACACACATATCCTCATACAAATAACAACAGCATCCATTGAAATGTACAAATAAACAAGCTGTAAAAAAAGAATTATTAATATAATGTTTATTCTTTCACTTTTTTGTTTACTTGTGTCCATGAGTCAGTGAATTACCTCTAGCAGTAGGCTTCTGTCTTTTATATTCAAAATAGCAAGCAAAAAAATTAGACAAAGACGATAAAAGTTTTGTAGGTCTGCAAAAGATTTTCACCCTCAAAGCTTGAGTATGTTATCTAAAATAGATGCATACAGTTCAGCTTCACATTCTGTTCAAATGCAAATTCATAAGTAGATGTATTTAGAGAGCTGAGATGCTTGACTGATAATTCACAGTAAGAATTTGTTCTCAGTAATCTGATGCATATAATGCACATACTTGCTGAGCTAAAACCCCCTGTCATTTCTCAAAAGAATATCTATCTTTAGAAGACCAGTGAAAGAATTTCTAATCAACACAAGTCAATATACCATCTGATTTCCTCCTTTTCTCTTTGCCTATGTCCTGAGCACAGCTCTCTGCTGCTTAAGACTCTTTGAAGAGTGTATTCAGTGACTCTAATATACTTCTTTCATCTGTAGGTTCACTGAAATATTTTAATATCCATGTATGCAGTGCCTTTGATTTAGTTTTGTCTGTTATCATGTAATACTACCTCATCTACTAAGTGGGGCATGTGACATTTCAGAATACTGGGAAATTTTTGACCAGAACTCAGAGGCTGTAAACAACTATAGATAATTAAGAACTCTATCCAAGGAGGAAGACAAGTCAGCAATTGACTGAGCAGGAGAAGGCAGTAAGGAGTCTCTTTGTCTCTGCCTGAAAGGAGGGTCATGCTGGCCCAGCTGGGCTGTGCTCACCACTGCTTGCAAGGAAAGGGTGAGATTATGTTTTCACATAGCTCTTCAACATCTCGATGACCTAAAGAAAGTTACAATAGAGAAGTTATAACAGGGGAATTAGAAAATTTACAAGACTACAAAAAGAAAATATGTAGAAGAGGAAGAGGGAGATGTAAAGAGCGGGAATGTGAAACACAAGATTAGGAAGAGTGCAAAAAGAAAAGAGCACATGTAAAAGCACATGTAAACATTGGGATAGAGAAGCAAAAGAAGGCTGCAAGACAGCAACTACAATTTGTTGCTTTTTGTATTTACAATGTTTAAGACTCTTCCTCCTCCCCTCCTAGTGTGTTCTTTACCAAAATGTAAATTGAAAAGAAGCCTTCTGGTGTCTCTTGGTCCTTTTTATTTAAAAAAGGCTTAACTTTCACAGCAGTCAATACTTAAATCATGGAGTAAGCAAAAGGAAAGTAGTTTGGTGGGAGAAAATTTTCATTCATAATGTCCCACATTTGCCTTAACAGTTAACAATTTTTCAGTATTTCAGACCATGTCTTTTCAATTTAAAAGGTTCATAGTTCCTCTTTCTCTAGAGAAACAAAGGTCTAGAAGACTTTCATCAATCAAACCCATTTACATAAATAAATTCCTTTGTTATTTATTTGTAAATTGTGAGTAGTTTAATATACATGAGAGGAAAGCAGCATGCTCAATTCTAAACCCACATTAATTAAGTGCACACCAACATATCATTTCTACCATATCAATATCTGTTTATGCGGAATCCCAGACCTGAAAAGAGAAGATTATTTTTCAGACATAATTATGCATTATTTATGGTAATATTTTAAATTATTTTGTCTTAGCTGTGCTTGTAATAGTTATTCCATATTCTTAATTTCAGCTCTCTGACATTTACTTTGATTTTTTAAAGGGTATTTAATTACTCTCCAATTCAGGAGCGAATTGTGCATCACACTGGCAGACCTTTAATTTCCAGAATAGTGCCTGTTTTCTTCTGTGCTGCTTCATAAAACAAATTGCTCCCTATAATCTGTAAAACAATAAACAAAATTATTATATCTTAGCCTATTCATACTCTACTGCCCTTCTTAATACCATTTTGTAAATCAAGAAGTGAAGGACATTACCAAGGTAATGACAAGGAAATAGGAGACAATTATTTTGAAGAGATTAAAAAAAAAGGAGAATATAAATTATGATTAAATGAAATTAGAATTGTATTTATGATATGACTTAATTTTAAGCTAACTCACTTTAACCTTAATTTAAAAAATACACATGAAAACAAATACTGGTTTAAAATTATATATTAATTGTGTAGAAGAGCATTCATAATCTGTATAGGTAAGCTAACTGTGCTGGTAACATTTTTTGATATCGTTGGTATAGCATGAGGTTTGAGAAAGGGCTAAAAAAAGACAAATATCCCAGGAAAAAAAAAAACAAACAAAAAAACCCCAAAAAACCCCAGACAAAACAGAGTTTAGAGTTTTCCTGTGAAATATTTTTTAATGCCTAAATTTGTGATCATCTTATTTTGTCTATTTACATGGTAGAATTGCCTTTCATTTCCTTCATTTGTTCAGTGTCACCTACACTTACAGGAAGACCACCCTCTGACAGTAAAGGCCTTGAGGCAATCCCTCACTGACATTTTTATGTCAGCTCATCTTCTGCAGGGGCCCTAGCACACATCTCACATACATCCTTGCACAGACTTGTTCTTGGGGTCTTACTAGACTATGAATGTGCAAAATTGCAATAGTGTACAAAAATGTAATAAATAAAAACATGACCTTGAGCTGCCCGTAAGAAAAATATGCGCATGAGAACTGACGTGAGCTCCAGCATGTCAGAAGAAATCTGTCCATTCATTCCTGCTGGGGGAGACTGAGGAGAAACCTTACACATGGGAATACTTTGATGATTTTAAGATCATCAGCACTGTGTTCTTCAACACTCTAGTAAGGCTGCTGCTCTGTGAAGGCCTAAGACAGACAAAGCAGAGTTGCTGTCTAGGACAGGACATGAGTTACCCATAGCCTTTGCTGAACCCCGTTGCTCTGAAGCACGTAAATCTGGAGTTTTCAGACAACTTCAGCTCTGCTCATTCCAGTTTTGGAACAAGGTGCAAATGCATAGGTTGCTCTAGCTTAGTTGGCTAATGGCCCTGAATGCAAAGCAGATATATGTGCTGATTCTTTTAGACATTATCTGTACTTTTTCTAAAAACAAAGTGATACAGATTTGTTTTGAAGCATTGACCTAACGTACTGGCTAAATTGCACTAGAGGTTATGTTTTCTGCCTGCCTACATTTCTGCTGGTTTCAAGGGAACACAACATTTCCATGTTGAACATATTGCTTTCTGTGTTTTAGTTGTAAGTGTTGCTGATTTTCACCCTAGGGTTGTCAAGATTTCAGTGATGGGAAAGTGATCCCTGTAAATACAATTTTTAATTAGTTTGTAGGATTTACCGACATCTTTGCCTGAAATACATCAGTTGTTATTGCCATGTCTGAATTCAGATCCAAACATATTTATCTTAGATATTTTAAAGATGCCTTTAGAAGCCCAGAAGAGGAACCATAATCCTTTTCTTATAATCAGGAATAATAAACTCACCCTTTCTATTCAGCAGTTTGACTTGTTCTTTGATTTTAAAGCAAATAGTATATTCTAGCCAGAGGGAAACCTTATGAATGTTTACCAGCAAAATTACAGTACTGCATCTCACTATTCCCCTAACAACTTTAACATGTATAACAAGAAAGCATTTTTCAGCTCCTCTACCATTTCAGGTTTAAAATTGTGTTAAAATTAAATTATTTACATAGAAAAACAGAAAGTTATAGACATAATATTTACTTGATAACTAAGACTGACTCTAACTTCGTATTTTCCAATCCTGTCCATCCCCATGATTATGGAGCACAAGCTGAGCTATCAGTGTGCTACAGCCTAAACACAGCACAGTGTTTAAGGATTGACTGAGGGGGACATTTTACTACTCAAGGTAGGGGGGCATGTGAGAAATATACTGAAGTGCCGGAATGCCTTCAAATTGAAAATTCTAGTTCTTACACTGTCTATACCTTCACAAAATGGAGGGCAAAAAAAGCTTAACTAGAGCTTTTATTTTAAAGTCCTTGTAAGAAAATGTGTCCAGCTTATCCTTCTGAGAAGTCAAATCACAGAACAGACAAAAAATATGGAGAAGCTTTTACTCTTGAAGGGATGACTTCGCTTTGGTAAAGTAATACCAAAAACTTGTATCCGTGTAAAATGTTGGAATGTATTTCTTTGTTAGTTAATAACAGCATTTTGGAAAATTGATTTTAGTAAGTTTTGAAATAATCCTGAGGACTAAATAGATGCAAATGTGAGTCTCAACAAGGTTATAAGACATAGTTTTTGATAATTTACATTATTCATGCGTAGAATAGCATAGAAAAGTTTATTCTTATAGTTAGTTCATATGAATTATAGAAGATAAAGATTATTTTGTAAACCTGTTATTACAAAAAAAACCCTCTTGATTACATCAATAAACACTGTTTTAACAGTCTTGTGTACTTCTTGGCGAGGTATGAAAAGTAGTGGAACTTCCTTCCTTGGTTCTTATGAGATAGACGGACTTTAAATGCATTTTTAAATGCATGATCTATATGAAAATCCAAATCCCATAATTTTAGGTATATAAATGCCCTCTAAGGAAGGCCATATTGGATTTGTTGGAGTTTCTCTTCAGAGGTCTCTGCTAACTGTATAAAAAAGATGCTGAGAGTCCAGCGCACAGCCAGTACTCTGCAGAAGTGTTTGATGCCTCTCTGTGTAAGTTCAAGGAGAATGACAGCTCTAGATATGCCTAGTTACAGCTGTCTATGGGCTCACCACTTCTATCTTTTCCCAAATTGCCTCTTTGAACTTTTTGAATGTCTGAGATAAAATCACAGACTTGTAGAAGAAAACTTCCATATTCTCTGTTCCCAGTGAGACTGAACTCACTGCAATCTTGTTGCTTGTGTTATGCAGAAGGTCAGACAAGATTCGCACAATGGCCCCTGCAGGCCATGTAATGAATGTAGTAGCATCAAAATGTAGAACATTTCTTCATTTTATGTTCTGCTGAGGCTGCGAAGTTTGTAACAGGCAGTTATGAGATAACAATCCTTATTCTTTTTAATAAGCATAGTGTATTTGAACCAAGCTCATTATTTTGCCTTAAGTTCTGCTGCTTATGTTCTAGTTTCACAAAAGACTAGCACATGCGTTGGTTTATTGATACTTCTTCCTAAATCTATTTTTCCTACTTGCTCATTCAAACCTGTCCTGCTCAGAAGTTGGCTTGCATTAAAATATATTGGTATGACCCATGCTGCATGAGGTTTCAATTATGCAAAAATAGATCATCATCTTCTTTTAATGTTTCAAATTATTCTATAAAGTCTATCTTTCTGTTTGGTATCCAGAAATGTCTAGAACCTTCCTGAGGACCTTGTTATAAATATTATAGGAGTAAAATCTACTTCAAGATTTTAATTACATTATTGAAAGACATATCAGATGTAGCTACTCTAAACTGACAGGAAATAATTTGAAGGTCCTTTATATTTATAGTAAGTAACATCATTACTCTGTTGAAATCAAACTAATTTGTTTTGTTGTTGTTTTTGCAGGCTTACTAGAAATAATGGATAGAAAATATTTCTTGATTTTGTAAGGGTATTTTTAGAAATTAAAAAGGAATATATTGTGATAATATATTAGGCCTGTCTATTTCAAAGCATTCCCGTAAACCATAAGTGCATTTGTTAAAGATCTGGTATAACTGTAAGAATCTGATTTGTAGATTTGATTGGATTTGAAGTGGAAAAATATTGTGACCTTGTAAGCAAAACACTCTGAAGAAGACCACTTTTTGGGTATTACCGCTGTATTGCCAACATCTGTCAAAATAGATGTTTTAGGAAAACTTTAGGAAGTCTAGCCCTTGCTATGTCTTTGTCTGATTTTTGAGATGAACTTGCCCAAGGGATTGCTATGAAAGGTAAGACATACAGGAAATTTCATCAACACATAGGAAATTTTTCATTGGAGAGATTTTGCTGAAAACCATTCATGCCAGCGCTGGCTCCGAAACCATACAGAAGACAATAAATAGTCCTAAAGAACGAAACTCGAACTGCAAATAAGCTTCCTCACAAATTGGCAAAGAGTGAGCACTAGCTGTTTTTTAAATTCCAGGAATTTCCTACTTGCTCCTGTACAGTGAATGCTTATGTGCTTGCTCTGGCAGAGAAAGAGAAGCAGTGTTCTGAATTTCTGTGTTGGTCTGTGCTGGTCTGGTCATGACTCTGCTCCGCGTTCACAGAACAATGTCGCTTCCTTATCAGCAGCCAGTGTTAATAATCAAACTCTGTCCACATCCCTGAGTAATAAATGTGATCAAACCCAGAAAGTGTAACTGCTTTGAGAACACAGCCAGTTTTCTCCTAAACTATTATCTGCTTGTACTTTATCACCACAATCTTGTGCACTTCATGTGAACAGCCTAAATAACCACAATCTCTGCCTTGCTGTCTGTGGTGAGACCGAGTATTCTCTATTTTAATCCATTTTTTAGTTTATGGGTACAGTCCACCTCTTTGAATTTTAGCACTCTCATTTAATTGGTCACGGCTTTTGCTTGCTTGCTTGTGATTTTTGAGGTGGAAAAAAAGAGGATTCTGTCCCATACAGCACATATTTTTTTTTAACTCTTGGAAAAATCTTCTTCCTTATGTCATTACCTTGATAATACTTCAGCTTAGAGCTCTAGCAAACACTTTCTACATGATGAGTTGTTGTGTTTCTTGTGACTAATTCTTTGATAGTCTTTTTTTTGGTTTTGTTTTCTTGTTAGTATTGAAACATGTTTTTGCCTAGTCTTTCCAGTCATTTCTCTGCTTGCTTGCTTCCTCCCTTTCTCCCCTTTTTTTTCCTTCCATCCTTTCTATCTTTCTTCCTCCCACCCTTCCCTCTCTTCAGTCCTCCTCAGCCTGTCTCTTTTTTTTCCTTTTTTTAATTACTTGACCTCATAGCGACTCATGGCAAGAAATCAACAGCACAACATGATTCTTGCATGTGGTCATTATGCAGTTTGCAGCTAACCTCCAGCTTCAGTATATGACCATAAATATGGAATCTCAGCAAACCTCAGGACACTTTTGTCACCTGCTAAACTGTTGTTTCATGTACCATTAGGTTGAATTCTGTCCATTTTTATGTTTAGACAAAAAAATCCATTTGCTCATGTCCAGATGAGTATATTTTGCTCATAAATGCTGTTTCAGCAGCATGCCGGAGGGACTTGGAAACTTGTAGAAAGTACATTTCCTCAGCTATTCAACCTGAATATGCAAACTCTGAAGTCACTTGAGAGCATTTTCTCAGCCAATTCCAAGGAAAGCAAGACAGCTATCTGCAGGAGAGTCATCAACAAGTAACAAAGGGCCACAAATATTCACACACTGATAAACCATGCAAATGTCTTTGGACAATGCTGCTGCTGAAACTGAGAAGACTAATAATCCAAAAATTACTTAAATTAACTCTTAATAGATACTGTTTGTAATAACAACCATGTCACAGGAACATTTCCCTTTCCGGTTAAACAAATTTATAAATAAATGTGTAAATAACAAATAAATAAACGTGTAGATGAAATAAATGGTAGAAGTAAAAAAAGGTCAAGGTTTTGAAAATATAATTTCAGGTTTTAGGAAATCTACTTAAAAATTTATTAGGACTTTTAGCCCAATTTAGTTGGGCTTTTTTTTGTTTTCTTATTTCAATGCAATAAAAAAACCTGCTCATTAGCTAAACTTCTCTATGAGATCACATGTATGATCATAGTATGCTCCAAATACTCCAGGCAGAAGGGAAGCACATGCACAAGAAACTTCTTTAAAACGGAACAAATTGCACGCACTTGTTTCTTACCCTGCACCACTGGTTCTGGTTGCAACCTTCTGTGTTTCAATTCAACACCTGTGGAAGAACTGTCTTTAGTTTTTCACTGAATTATTGGTTCCAGGATTGGTGAGTTGAACGGGCACAAAGAGATACCAAGTGAGTACCAGATAAGCTGCTTCAGGAAAAATAAAACCCCACAGATGTGGCTATACAAGAGAAAAGCATAGTAAGGGAGCAAAGAAGAAAGGCATCTTTTTCTTTGCAGTCATTAGTTGCTAAATTGCCTCAGACATCTTTCTTAACTTCAACATCAGGCTTAATCACGTACAGTTTACCTTACAATGTCACCGTGTATAAGAAAGGGAAGGGTGGTAACTTTACTGAATGGAAAAGATAAACTGATGGTTTATAAAATATTTAGAGAACATCATTTGAATTTTCTCTTATGATGTAGAACAAACACCCAACATCTTAGATTCTCAGATCTATTTTCTGCAATTGGGAAAAATAAATCTAACATTTTCTTGTTGAGGATAAAACAACCATAATATTATCAGTGTCCAGGGTAAGGCAATCTCAAATGTGAAAATGAAAACACATTCACCTTCTTTGAAGAAAGTCCAAACTTCCAGGATATTTTTTTTTAATGTCCATCAATAACATTACACATATTTGACACACAGAGGATTAGTCCAGCTAGCTGGTACTTTTTATTGCAATTTGCTTTAAATTTAGGAAAAAAAAAAAAAAGCTGTCATAGACGTGTTTTATCATTCGTCCTAAAAAACCCAAAAAAATCTTTCAAAAAACAAATTTACAGTGTGTTGAAGGAATTGTTCTGCTCTGTGGAAGAAAGACAAGGCATCCATCGGTGAGGTTTTGCCACTGTGAGTTGTTATTTCAGAAGCCAGTGAATAAACTGTGCATGTTTCTGTGTTTCTACGCATGTTTCTACTTCAAAGAAGTAGACACAACTGTGAATAAGGGATAAATCAATGTAAAACGATTTTAAATTTTCTGATCTCTATTCGCATTTCATCTGTCTTATGCAGGAAAGCAGATATACCCTACTGAACTGAAGACCTCTTAAACCCTTTTTCTGGAAGTTGCTAGTCCATCCTTGCATTCCATTTTACTTTTTCCCAGTAATATTCCCATTTACTTCTCTACTTTTTGGATATTTGCTAAAATTTGAATAAAACCCAAGAAAATATTAATTCAAGAATCTAGTTTGTAAGTTTTTAAATGCTAATGTGATTAAATGGTAATATGATTACAAGAAACACTCAAAGAAAAATACAACAACGTAGGATTGATTAGAGCGTTTTAAAAAATGTGTTTTTCAAAGAACCATCCAAATGGAAACCTTGGAATCAAAAACACATCTCATAATAACACAAGCACAATAGCTGTAGAGGTAATGCGTCCACTGCCACAAATAGCTCCCTGACATTATCTTAGAAGCTATTGTTAAAAAGGAGATTATTAATTTTTTCATGCTGCTTCTGAGGTCTCCCAGTGTATTTTCTCTTTCAAAGACAGTTCTCATTACACAGACAGTTGCTGTTTTGAGTAGGGGTTTTGAATTTATGAACTTCTGGATTTTTATCTGAAGAAAAACCAAACCTCAGGCATGGACCACTTTATTGACATTGTTTAATAATTTGCAATTGTTTGGTTAATGTTCAGTAACAGAATGAATTACATGTGCCATCAAAGACTGGCTCCCGATAATGTCTGCAGGCATGTTTGCAATCATTCTATAGAGTATTTCCAGATGCTTTACAAAGTGCAAGCAGTCCACTGACCACAGGCTGAATGATTCTTTTCTTACTGGGCCCACTTACAATTTTCCTTTATTTATTTTCAATCCTTTTTCAGTCTTAACAATCTTACCCAAGGTCCATGACTTATTAACTACTGAGAGATGACAGACAGTAAAGGTGTGTTACAAGGCGTACTGTGCTTGCATTCTAGACTGTCAATAGATGTCTTTTTTTTAATGCCATAATCTGTATGTACTTAGAGGATTGCTTTAATTAAACTACCTAACTATTAAATCTTGATTCTAAGGAATTTTTTCTATTTTCTCTATAATTTGTTGAAGAAACCTGGGTTCTTAGAAATATTTTTATCCCGTTCTAAAATAGGCAGGCAAAATTAACTTCTTTGTGGGATAACTGTGATGGGTGTGCATATCCTTCTCCTCTGGCTCCACTAGTGTAGAAAGAGCCTAAAACTAGACTTAGTGCTTTGGTAGACTTAAACATGACAGCTGATTTTAGGATTGTTTCTCTCAGCAAAATAGAATAAAGGAATTTTGCCAGAGCCATAGGCATAGGCTGAATATCTGATGAGAGATTTGCCTACTATTATAAGAACATTACATCATGTTATATACTCCTAGAGAGTATTTGTGTCAACTTAGAAGTATCCTTCTATGTGAATTTTTGACATTTATGACCATTTCCCCTCATCTCTCCTATCTCCTGCTCTGTAAGTCAGCCCAGTAGGGTCCTACACATAAACAGAATGTATTTCTCACAAAGATTGAGAACACCCGGTAAGAAAAAAGTATGAAAATTTTTTTTGATTGATTGGGAGTTTTTTTGAGCCAGTAACACTAGATGTTTATTTTCCACTACAAAGCAAACACAATAAATATCAAATTAAATTGAAATTTTTGTAGTGCATTAAAAACAGGTTGCAAATTTTGCTTTATTCTAAAACCATTTCGTAAAGACATAATTTCTAAGTCCAGTTCAAAGTAATACTGTGTAAATAAGAGAGACCACAATTTAGGAATGCATTTGGGAGGAGAGGTACTTCAGGTTTAAAACTCTTTACAGCCACTAATGATCTACTTGAAATTATATGTCTAAAAATAAAGTTCCAAAGTAATCTAATGGTCATGGTTTAAAACATTTCTCTGTACAATAAACAACTACCTTACTTTTGAACAACACTTCATTATAGGGGTGTCTGTAGCATGTTTTAAAGAGACACAGTTTTCTGGATATTCTCCTCTTAGAAATATACAGGGAGAGAAAACTATTTTATTTCTATCAAAATATAACATATCCATTGCTCAAATTGTTGACTGCAATTAAGACAAAGCCTGTTTAATGAATAATGACTGTTGGTACGAGTAGGTGCCAAAGAGTGTGAGCAGTGATGCCAGACACATTAAGTGTGCTCATTTCTACAGTTTCCTGTGTATAGTTTTGCCGCATAAGGAGAGACATGGACAAATTTTCTGTATCTAAAAATTACAGACCTGCCTTGTTAAAAGCAACAAGATACACACAACCTAGTTCAGACTGAGGGAGAAGGAGAGTTGATGAGCTGGTTTCATGACAACCATATCCAGAAAGCCCTAGCAGTCTGTTGTAAGGCTGGATGTTTTCTGGCACAGCCACTGCTGTTGTTGGCTCATGTCTCCTTCGCACTGGGAATTTGGGTCCAACTGCTGGCCATTGTGCTACCCACAATGGTCTGTCTGTTCCTGTCTTTCTAGTGTCATTTCTGGAGAAAATACCAGTGCATTTTTGTTAAAGCATTACAAAAACGCATCACTAGGAGTTGAAAATCGGTGATAGCAGGCTATCCCAACATTCACATTGTGGCTCTGGCTCCCCATTGGGCTGTAAACGAATGAAAGGCAGCAGGGATCTGTGACAGTAGGCGTATGCTGCAGCAGACAGTGCTACTGGATTAGATGTATCTTGTTTCAGGGTTTTATTTGGACTTGCTGAATGTGATTATGAAGCATAGAGACCAAAACAAAAGAATCACCACCATCTAATTATGGCATTTGTTACTCTTGCTCTTTTTATCCAATATTGGGAAAAAGCCTCGATAAAATGGCCTCCTTTTAAAAGATATGTCATAAGTGATGACATTTTACACTCTTTTCTTTTTTGTGCATATTTGACCTCATTCTCAGCACTCAAACTGTGAAACCCCTCAGGTTGTGGTACTTTTCAAAACAAAACAATTTTTGGACTAGATCTCAGGGCATTCTAGTCTATGAGAAACTTTATGAGGCTGTTCTGGCATAAGTAGAATTTGCCTAGTGTCCATAAGCATCTGTGTTTTGTGTGTTGTAGAAGTATTCATTGCATGTTTATGTTACTGCTATTTAAAAATTTAGGAGGCTGGACTAGGAATTATGAAACTACAGTATCAAATGCTTAAAATGAAGTTATCCAAAGGGATATTATTATTTTAAAAGCTATTTTTTTAATTGCACCAGTCAATGTACACTTTTATGTAAGTTCATGATTTGGATGCAGAAATATCTGAATGCTGGATTACTTTTAGTAAATGTGGAGCATAACTTAGTATAAAGTCTTTGACTCCTGTCCCCTGTTTCTAAACAACTGATTACATTGTTGATGTCAAGAGGAATTTACCAGGTGCCTCAATGGCAACAAGACAAACTCATAGAAGAGACAAATAGGAGTTCCTACACTGCATCACTGAATTCAGACTTGTACTTCAAGTTCCTGTATTTTACTGAAATAAGTCTTCACACAGAAGATTGATCAATGCCTGAAAATATTAAAGCAGGTTTTCCAAAAATATTAATCTTTAATTTATTAATCCTTCATTCATTCTAAGACATACTTCTTGAATCTGACAGAAAGAGAAATTAAATGAAAACTGAAAAACTGTACTCAGTCCATAACTGTCAAGGGAAACCTTCAATCTCTCTTGCTCCATCACTTCTCATGGGATGTTGCTTGGTCAAGCAGAAACAGCTTTCAGAGTCTCTTTTTAAATTATTTTTAGAGTTAAAGCCCCCTGAAAATTACAAAGGCATTCAATAAAATTATCACTGGTTTTCAGCTGGTCAAAATATAGCCCAAGAAAAGGAAAGTATGTTTAAGTTTGAAGGGACCTACAGCAGTGATCTAGTCCAATGGTGTGACTGCTTCAGGGCTGACCAAAATTACATCCTGTTGTTAAGGGCATTGTACAAACACCTCCTAAATACTAGCAGATTTGGGGCACCCATCTCTTCTCTAGGAAGCCTGTTCTAGTATTTGATCACCCTCTCTGCAAAGAAATGCTAATGTCCAGTCTGAACCTCCTCTGGTGCAGCTTTGAACCATTTCCCACAGGTCCTATCAGTGGATCCTATGGAAAAGACCTTAGCACCCACCTCTCCACTTCCCCTCCTCACAAGGCTGTAGACAGTGATGAGGTCACCCTTCAGTATCTTTTAACACAACCAACATCAAGTACAGTGATAATATTTTAAAGCTGTTTACATTTTCTCCATCTTCTTTTTTGGTCTGTTTTATTAAGAGTTTGTTTTTATATTTTTCAATGGGCTTCTGTGTGCAGTTGCAATATAGACTTTACAGAGTGTTTTTATAAACCAGTTGTGACATTTTTGCATGTTTCTCTATTTCTTAATAGTCTTCACATTTTGAAAGAGTTGCTATTAAAGTAAAGCAATGCAGCTTGCTTAATATCTCCTGTACCTTTTATGCTCAAACAAGTTCTGTTTATGCTATGAGCTAAGTAACTCTTCGCAAAGGGAACCGTATTTTTTGATTTATTTTCTTGTGTGAGTTCCAGCCATGCCAGTTAGTGGATCTGTGCCATTTTTATCACCCCTGTCTGACAAACTCAGGCAAATAACAATCAAAACTCGTGAGTTTTCTGCCATTCACATGAGAGAACCTCATTTGTTAGAAGCATCCTGCTGGATTCTCCTGGGACTGCCTGGGACAGAATTATCACATTGTAGTGGGTTGACCTAGACTGGATGCCATGTGCCCACAAGCCGATCTATCACTCCCCCTTCTCAGCTGGACAGGGGAGAGAAAATAAGATGGAAAACAACTTGTAAGTTGAAATAAGGCAGTTCACTAAAGCAAAAGTGAAATGTTGCACAAGCAAAAAGAAAAAAAAATATTTTATTCTCTACTTCTCATCAGCAAGTGATGTCCAGCCACTTCCTGGGAAGCAGGGCTTCAGTATGCGTAGTAGTTGCTGCAGAAGGCAAACATTTTAAATGATGAATGCCCCCCTTCCTCATTCTTTTCTTACCTTCTGTATCTGAGCTGACATCATAAGGGATGGAATATCCCTTTGGTCAGTTTGGGTCAGCTGGCCTAGTTGTGTCCCCTTCCAAGGCCTTTCCCACCCCCAGCCTACTGATGGGGAACAGAATGTTGGAGAGAGCACTGATGCTGTGCCAGTGCTGCCCAGAAGATGACAAAACACTGGTGTGTTACCAGCACCTTTCTAGACACCAGTGCAGAGCAGAGCACTGTGAGGGTTGCTATGGGGAAAATTAACTCCAGCTCGCCCATACCCAATACACACAGACTCTGACACAGCTTCAGAGGAATCATCTTATTAGTACAATGTCTTCCCTCACAAGCATTAGTGATTTTTTGAAGTTGTTACTTACTCATACAGTATCAATTTACATAAATTTCACTCTCAGTCTAAAAATTTTTAGTTCCTACTATTTCCTTCTAGTGAAAAAAAAGAAAAAAAAACCTTAACTGACATTAATGTCTGGAAAAAGATACAGTTTAAAAATTATTGTTATTCAAGGTATGCATATTGCCTTAGTTCATTATGAAAAGAGTGCCCACAGATGGACATACAGCCTTTTTCCCTCTACCCTCCCCACTCAGCAGTAACCTAGAATATGGGTAAATAATGAACCAAATACATAGAATCATAGAATATCTTGAATTGTAAAGTACTCATAATCACCATTAAGTGCAATTACTTCTACTCACAAGACTACCTAAATCTTAACTCTTATGACTAAGAACATCATCCAGATGCTCCTTGAATTCTGGCAGGTTTGGTGCCATGATCACTTCCCTGGGAAGCCTGTTCTGGTGACAAACCACCCTCTCAGTGAAGAGCTTTTTCCTAATGTCCAGTGTGAACGTCCCTTGAGGCAGCTTCATTCCATTTCCTCATGTTCTGTTGCTGGTCACCAGACAGGTATCAAGCACCTCCCTCTCTACTGCCTCCTTTGAGCAAATTCTAGACTGTGACCCTTCAGCCTTCTCTTCCCCAAGACGAACAAACCAAGCGACTTCAGCTGCTCCTCTTGTCTTGCCCTCACAGCCTTTCACCATCTTGATTGCTTTTCTCTGCACACACTCTGATAGTTTGATGTCTTTTTCATGTTGAGGCACCCAAAACTGCATACAGTACCTAATGTGAGGCCACACCAGTGCAGAGTAGAGTGGGACAATCTCCCTCAAATGGGTTGTGTTGCTGTGCCTGATGCATCCCAGGACACTGTGGGCCCTTTTGACTGCCAGGACACTGCTGACTGATGTTCAACTTGCCATTGACCAAGTCCCTGAGATCTCTTCCTGCAGGGCTGCTTTCCAACCTCTGGAAGTCCACAGCCTCACTTAGTCTAGTTTAATCAGCAAATTTACTTAATGTACATTCTGTTCCTGCATCCAGATAATTTATAAAAACACTAGAAGGGCACTGGCCCTAAAATTGAGCTCTGGGAAAGAGCCACCAGCCCTATTTACTGTAGCTCTTTGAGCCTGACCCATCAGCTCAAATCACCCAATGTATTATGGACTTGTCTATAAGTGTGCTAGACACATCCAGAAAGATAAGATGAGAGACAGTATCAAAAACTTTGCTGAAATAAAACCCCCCACATCTACTCTCCTCTCTTGGTCAACTAGATGGATAACCTTGTCACGTAAGGAAATTAAGTTGGTTGAAGAGGACTTTCCCCTCAGGAACCCATGCTGGCTATGACCAAAGAATGCATTGTCTCGCAAGTGTTTTTCAAGAACTCCCAGAACAACCCTCTCCATAATTTTACCAAGCACTGAAGTGAGACTGACAGGACTGAAATTACTCGGTCCTCCTTACTCTTCCTGAAAAATAGGACAACATTTTTTAGCTTCCAGTTGACTGGGACCTCTCTAGGCACTCACAAACATTGAAAAATAATGGAGAGGGCCTGCAATAACATCAGCCAGCTATTTCAGTTCTCTTGGATGAATTCCATCAGACCCCGTATTCTTATGTGCATCCAGCTGGAGCAGCAAGAACTGAACAAGTTTAGTGTCAGCTGGAAGTTTGTCATTCCCCCAGCCATGGTCTTGAAACACAGGTCTATAGGGCTCCCAGAGGCCATCACAGGTGTTAAAGACAAAACATGAGATGGTATAGTGGGGAAAAATGCTTCATATAGGGTTACACTTCTGTGAACTTGGTCTCATATTGTTGGAATTACTGAGTATTTTAGCTCACACCTGTAGGTATGTAAGCACAAATGTGTATGCATGTGCATATATCAGTCACACACATATGTCATAAACACACAGAGATACAGAATCACAGAACCACTAAATCATCGAATCACTGAATGATAGAATCACAGAATGGTTTGGGTCTGAATGGACCTTAAGAAACATCTAGTTTCAAGACCCTCTTCCCCCAGTATATGCATATACATGTTTACGTTTACATGCATGACAGAAACTCAAGGATTTCTCTTTCTCAATCTTGCACTTTGTTGAGATTTAGCCAAAGAAAATTTTCTGTAGCCTTAGGGTTGGAGTTGGCTGCTGCAAAGTGGCTGACAAAGGAAAGGAAAAGCTACAAAAAAAATTATCCAATGATAATTTTTTCATCTGGGATAGGCCTGACTGGAACCATATTTTTTTGGTTTTAGTCCATACAAAAATTTGAGTTTAAGATGAGTCTTAGCAATTCAAAATAGGAGAGAGTCAAAACCTAGTATACCGTTTAGATTGGAGCTACAGAGTCTGCTAAAGGAAGGTAGGTTGCACATAGTACTTTCTCTGATATCTGTTTAATCTGGGCCAGGTCAGGAGGTCCTTGGCTGAGCATCAGAATATGTGTAGGGTTATGGTTAGGGTGAGGATAGGGAAGGCAAAAATAGCTGAGGTGCATCTGTAGTGGGGCTGTAGAGGGGCTGTCAAAGGAAGGCTTAGCTTGTAAAAATAATTTCTCTTGAAAACATTTTCAAATGGATCCTTGGCAAATGCTGAGTGCAGGTGTAAAGTTTAAAACCCGTGACATACATAACGGTCCTTGGCAATGGCAATGGTTAGGACCATGCCTGGAATATTTATCTTTAGTGTCTGGGAGAGAAAAAGATCTGATCTCCATTTGGGTGTAAAGTCACTAACTAAGGAAGGCTTACACTGCTGAAAGACCTCCTTTGGCTCAAAAATAGGCCAGATCTTTGGCAAAGAATCCCCTCCTGGGGGAGGATTTCAGAACAACTAGGTAACTTCAAAAGTATAATTCTTTTAAGGAATGGTCTTACTTTGTATTATTCCAATCATTATGCTGATTTATATCTAATATTACATTATTTTATTTCAATATGTATATGAGTTTATACAGAAATCATTCCATGTTTACAAAAAACACCTTTTTTTTGTTTCAAATAGTGTGTTTGAAACTCACCAGAACATACATTACTACTTCTATGGTCTGGGCAACTGGAGGACTGCTTTTCTCTTTTTCTCTGTCTCTTGTTCTTAGTCTGAGGGTGGCATGTAGGAATTAAGGTCTAAAATACCTAGAAAATACTTTGTGCTGTACTTGTTCTAGCTTGACTGAGGAACATAAATAATTCGCCTCAAACAAATCAATTAATTATATTTTGGGTTAGAATGATTTGTCTCCTTACTGGTTGATTGTGGAAAGTGTGTTTTCCTGTCTACAAAAGCAGCAACTTTTTCCCTCTCAGGGTGTAGACTTCAGCAATAAAAAATCCTACTGACAGATCAGACTCTGGAACTATATTTTTCTTTATTCAGAAAAGAAGATTCCACAGCTGGATTGAAAATTACCTGCATCTCAAAGAATGAACGGAAAGGAATGAGCATATTAATCAGCAAAATCCTAAACAATTCAAATTTATTTTTGTTTTTTGACAGAGGAAAACCAGAAATTTAAGGTTTTCTTTTACTACAGTTTATTCTGAGCACATTTCAGTACAGCAGGGAACATTACTGCAAACCAACAAGCAAGTCTGACTTTTCTAAATGTGAGTGACTGGTATTCTGAAAGCTGTGTATGCAGTCTATTCACCTTTTACAGTAAGTCAAGCCATTCCTTTTATTATCCATAACTACCTAATGGTATTTCTGGTGGAGAAGCTTTTGATACAGTTCAAAATATAAGGAATAACAATTACTACATTTGAGGTATGAGACCATGAGCATTTTAACTCTCTACCACATAGTAAGAAGGAGAAAAGACAGAACTGAATTTCCACAAGATTGTGTCATTATTTTTCTCCTCTCCATGTTAAAACTTTATATAATTCTCCAAAAGGTTAAAGGGGAGAAATATTTGCACTTTGGCATTTCTTTTCTAGCACATTTAGGAGTCTGACTTTGTTTTTTACGTTTCTTTGTAGACTGGGTTCCTGAACTGGCCTTCCAAGATGGTTTGCATCTCACAGGATGCCAAATGTTACTGACTAAACAGGTGTGACCAAAATAGTTCTACCCCAAGGTGACACGGCACTGCCTCAAACAAGATACCATGAAACATTACAGAGGGAGTTCTGACTCTTGGTCATTTAAATATTTGGGTTATTCATGTAAATGGATATTTGCCTGAGAAGATTGAAATGCCATCATTTTTCTTGTGCAGTGATAGGACAAATGATCTTATTATGACTTGAGCAAGGAACTGTAAGAGAGGAGCTCTTTGAAGTCACCCATCCCAGCTTTACCAAATAGGCCTCCCTGGTAACAAGTGATTTATTCTGTCTTAAGCACTGTAGGAAAAGCAGTGTCACAGCTGCTAGAGTGGAGAGACATCTGTCTTTGGTCAAAGGAACTTTGTCATGCTCACCTTAACCAGCTGCAACACAGGCTGACATGGGCAGTAGGTCTGTTAAACAAGAGTGTTTGAGTAAATGAGCAATGAAGAGAAGGATGGAAAGGACTGGGTAAAAGCCAGATTGGAATATTTACTTGCCCCTTTGAGAAGACTAATGCTGTGATTATAAATGCCCAAGGCACTGGGGCATTTCTGCTGAAATGATCTTAAATTATTAAATGTTTTCCTCTTAGAATTTATTCTGAATTTCTTTCTAACTCTTCCTAAACAGTAAAATTTTCTTTATTTCCAAGCCTGGAACAATAACATTGTAAAAGATACTACTCTAAGGGGAACTCAGATAAAGTCACTTGTTCTTCCATGTTAATGAGTAGACTTCTGTTCTTTTTATGATTTCATAAAATCACTTCTGTAATCAAAAATGTGCCTTATGCCATCAACAAGTCACGGCAGAAAGTTACTTTTTATTGTCCTGCTTTTCAGAAAGGAAAACAGGCTCCTAGAGATTGAAGAAATTTTCACAGAGATGCCATAATGAATTATACTTGCTGATTAAAACTTTGGAGGCAGTTTTGTCATCCAGCATTTGCACATAAGCTAAATCTTAATTAGAAATTTTACTGAATTAGCGTATATCAATGCTACAACTGGAGAATATTTAAACAGAGCAGAGAATTCAATGTAATCAGGGAGCAATTCAGAGAGTTTTTACCCAGAAGATCCTACACATCTCAAGAAGGGCAGGAAGCTCAATTAGTCACCCTCTGAAGCCAGTGAACAAATTCCCTTTGACTTCATTGACTGCTGCAGAGACCTGAAGGATGAACACCACAGCACTGGGTTTTGATGACTTAATGAACAAATCAGTCATCAAGAAATATGCTTGTGAGTGATTCTGTTCATCGTAGCTACTGGTATATATTTTCTGAGCATAAGCAATAGTTAAGAATTTAATAGTTTAACATACTTTAAGTAAAAAGGTCCATATTTCACAAGCACGGGTTTTTTAACTAATTCATAGATATTTGTAGCTATAATTCCAACAGACATTTAAGGTAATTTTCATGCAGGTGTAAATGGTTCATTGTATTTGAAATTGGGGTTTACAGAAAGTGACAGATCACTAAACCAAGTCTATCTCTAGGCATGTCCTCAGTTTCATGCACAATCACTGTAATTTCTCAAGACTTCTGACTTCTGATCAGAATGCCCCTTCTGCTTGTACACTTTATTGTATCTAATAAACTACATGATAAAACTATATGACTATAATTTCCCCTTGCTAACTTAATCTACCCATATGATGGAACACACACTGAAAATTACAATTTCTTTGGAAATAAACTCTACAAATATGTTGATAATAAGGAACATTTTTTTTAATTGCATTGATTAAGAGTATGTAAGACTACAGCTGCTCTTTGTGGATGCATACTCAGCAACTTGCACTAGAACTGATGAGGGTTTCCAGTATTCAAGAGTCAGAATGCTGCAAGATATCATGATTTAGAATTCTTAAAGAACATACCATATCCACCACTTTTACAACAGCTAGGTTTCCAATCGCCTGATTAATTAACTCCAAAACCACCCCAAGTGTCTCAAATAAAATACTTACACTTTAAACATATCACTGAGGTTTGTATGGGCTTAGGCAGGTGGACCACTCAGAAGTCAGCACAGCTTCAGTGTCTATAGATGAAAATTTCAGATGTCTCCAGAGGGTTTGACATTAAGAATTCAGTTAACAACCTTGAATAACATAGACGCTAATCAAAATTTTATCCAAATATTCCTTTGATGAACTGCATATATCTGAACTTACGATCTTTGTGCCCTCTAGGAAGAAAATTGTTTGAACTTGCAACCCATCTCATCACATCTTCAATTCTGAAAGAGAACTTCAGAACTTTGCTCTAGGAGCGTCTGTCCACTGACTAATGACCATTTGACTTGTCCAGATATAAATACCCATGATGCTGAGAGCTAAATTCAGGAGAAAATCGCCCCTATTTTGCCAATAGAAAGAAGGTGAATTTAGAGATTTTCTTTTTTTTAAATAATTAAAAGTAGACTTAACCCTACAGTCTAGCAAGCATTTCTGAGACATAAGATAGTGTTGCGGTCTGTTGTTTCTGAGTTGGCATGGCAAGCCGCAAACCTTCCCGGAGAGCGCTGTGGGGCTGCATCGGAGAGAGCGGCTGTTGCCCTTCCCGTAGCCCTTCCGGGCGGCCCCGCGCTCATGCTCTGGCTAGCTGCTGGCTCCACAGCACGGTGGCAATAAAGAAGGCAAGAAGGGTCTCCGCATGGGGACCACAGAAGAACTTTATTCACATCGTAACGTGCAGGTTCCCAGAAGCAGAGAGCCCAAATAGCCGGCACTCTGGGGTTTTATATGGGGACGGGGGGGGGCAGAGAGAGCACATGGACTAATGGTCTCAGGGTGCGCGGGCGGTACCTGGGCGAAGCTGGGGTACAGGAACCAATAAGGAAAACCTGAGGGAGTGGCCAGGACTAGGGGCGGGAAAGGGAGAACAATGTAGGAAGGGCAGGCATTTAGCAAGAAAAGGAGTGGAAAAATATAGCACTACAAGACAGCACAAGAGTAAGATATCTTACTCCAGATTCTGTCATACAATAAACAAACTGGACAGTTGGACTCAATGGTTTTAAGGGTCTTTTCCAACCAAAATTATTCCATGGCTCTATGAAATAAATAAATAAATAAACATCTAGTAACTAATTGAAATTTACATACTAGTGAGTGTGTCTAGAACAAATGTAAATTTGGAGTTTGGAAACTCATTAGTTGGCAAGACTTGCCAGTATTTTTGAGTAGCCTACTTCATACGTTTTTTAGGATAGTTCTGGTACCTATAATATTTTATATTTTTTTTCATATTCCAGGACACATGAAACAAACCTGTGCAACTGAAACAATGAAATTCCTTGTTCTACAACATGCTTCGCTGAAGTCAATATACCTTGTTCTACAACATGCTTCGCTGAAGTCAATATATATTGTTTGCATTCAATAAAAAAAATTATCCTAAGATAACAGGAGGGTAGTCTTCCTGTCATTTACCTTATTCAAATCAAAAGGAAGGTCTGTGGAGATGGAGACATACTTGGATTGCTTGTGTTACCACAATATGCATCATGCTGAACAGTGACATCCAGCTGTTTTACTTCCTATAGATGCTCAGCTGCTCTCTTCACCATACACATGGAAACCCCAGAAGTTTGGCAGCGTTTCTGGGTGGTTTATAAAGAAATTCAAAGAAGACCATCAAAAGCAATTCACATGTCACCACCTTTATGTTTTTGGCAATAAACAAAAGCAAATACCTTGTTTTATATAGATATGATAATAGGCATAACATTTTCCAGTAATTTTATTTGCTAAACCTGAAAAGCATACAAACTCTCAACTGTGAATACTGTAGTTCCTTCTCTGTCTCTGTTGGGATAATGTGGAAACTTATTTACATATTTTCATATTTTTATAGTCATGAATCCTTTACTAATTCAGCCACAAAATGATTGGATGATTTGGAAAACATTACATGACATATGAAGAGCTTTCAGAATGCAGAAACACAGTATTGCTTAAGGGCATTCAAGGAATTTATCTGGGTTTTTTCTGAGTCATGAAAATGTACTGTTTTAGCAGGTGGAAGCCAATGCTTTTGATCTGAGAATATATGATAAGAAATTCACTGCCTGATGAGATGGAATGTTCAGTAATTGACACCACAGAAATGTAATACCTTCAAAAAGAATATGCTAGCAAATTCTCAACAGCTCCTTTGGATCTTTCTTCCTGTACAATTTGAACAACATTTGTATATGCTGTTCCTGTTGCTGGTGTCTTCCTTTGTGCAGCTGCTTTTCAATACAATGGCACTACTGGCCTTAAGAAGCAACATACAGTAAAAGCTTTAATTACTTAATATTGTCTGACAAATATTTGGCATTCTTACACTTTCTGTGGGAAATGCTTGTGTGCACTTAAATCAGTGAATCCGTATGAACAAGGCAATAACAATCTCTACAGAGGGAGGAGCAAAAGAGGAAAAGTTTATGAGCTGTTTTGATATTTATTTGCATGAAATTGCATTGTCCACAGAATGGAAGTAGATGACACAACTTTTCTTTAACTTCTCATGTAGGTTCCTTCGACAGAGGTTATTTTCTTTCTGTCTAAATCCAAATGCATGGGTCTCTATATGTATTTTAATTAAAAGGAAACACATGAAGCTCTGATTGGAATCAGTTGCAGTTGCAAACTCAGTATCCGTGAGTCTCTGGCCTCAAACTAAAACTAATTATTGACCTAAGGTTAAACCCATTACTCGCTGCCATTTCAGCAAGCACAGGGATGCAGTAGGTGAGCTGTGCCTCTGTAAACCTTTTGGTTATAAGGAGCCTTCCACTGAATGAGCCATTTTGCTGCACTTCTGTGCTTCTGTTTCACTTCTGTGAAGCCCTTTTGATTTCAGTGTCTCCAACAGTTGTCTGCTTTGCCTTTCTCATTTCAGCTGATAAGCATTTTCAGTACAGAGTTTTCATTACCTCACAGCTCAATCCCTGGCATATCTGCATCTATTACCGACTATACCTGGATGGGACTTCTCCAGAAAGCCCATGAGCTGGCACTGTTTTCAGCAGGCTTTGAATCCAGAGCCGGGATGGGATGCAGCATTACTTTTGGTTTGAGTTAAGAACTCAATCAGACAATTCAGATCTTGCCTCAGTTACATGATTTTCATTCAGGTTACCTCCAAGGTGGCACACAGCTAGCATGGAAATCTCACAGATTTACATATAGTATCTAAAATATTGTGAAATAATTCATCAGCCCTATTTAATGCTGGCTTAAGAATCATAAAAATAAATTTGTTTTAAAAAATGAATAATTTGATTAAACATTGACATTTTTCTGGCTGCTAGATTAATATTTCTGTGAGTGGGATTATTGCTTATTTTTCTAATCTTAATCCCGCGGTCCAGTAACCCACCTATTGTGCCAGCTTTTAGTTAGAATGTACCAGTAGAAGAGAGACATGCCAATAACCATTAGTATTATATTATTAAAGTGTACGTATACAAATATAGATCGTATTTTCATTTCAGTCAAAAGTACCTTTATTTTATGGATTTTCTGATTGCTAAATTGCAAAATGGGTATATTTTAATTTACAGTATGGGGGTTTTTTTCCAATTTATATGTAATAAAATTTGTATTTCCCCTTTTCTTGAAAATAAAACTGTTTGCTAAGGAAGGGAAATGTTTCTTTTTCTCTTTTGAAGAAATGTATTGCAACATTATGATAAATGCATATATTCTTGCTATTTAGCTGTGTTAAAAAGATTAAGGTACTTGAGACCTAATACTGTAAGATTTTACTGAATAACGAAGGGTATACTCTGCAGGTAAACTCAAGTAGTTAATTTTAAATATATTCTGCTTTCCATTGTTCTTGTTTCGCAGCATGAAAACCAGAAAGGGAGCAAAGTAATTTGACAGAACAAAACAACAGTAGTGGTTTGTATGTCAGTAAACACTTTAACAACAACTGGGGGAATTTCTAATACAAAACATACTATCAAATTAGTTTTCTGAGAAGAAACTTGATCCTTTTTTGAATTATGTGCTTCTCTTTAAAAATAGAATTTTAATAAAACACATTTATGCAATGCTATGTCTCATTCTCTCATCTGATTAGAAACAAGGGAATTGTCTTTCAGGCTCGTATTTCACTGGGCTGCATCTTGATATCCATAACTATTATTCTGATTCAAAGCCTCTGGAAACAAGAGAGAAGTTGAATACTTGCACATCTGATCTCATATAAGATAAAAGTCAAAAAGTCATCAAGTTTGATGATCTTCTGCCATGATCCATCTTTAAGGGTGAAAACAAACACAGAAGGACCCCTGTATATGTGAGGCAGCTTTATCTAAAAACAATGTAATTGGAGCAGAAAGGAAGTATATGACCATTTTGGTTCTTTTCTTTAAAAAATAAAAATGAAGAAAATATCTAAGGAAAGGAAGGAAAGAGAAGGAAAGGCCACGAGTAGACAGTGGAAAGGAAAAATATCACCACCCGTGAATCCAGCTGTAACACTTGATCTTTGCAGTTTCAATGTCCATGGTCAGACTGATGGTCGTAGTTTTCATCCATTTGGGGTGGGAGCGGGTGCAGCAGAGTTCTGTGGGTTGTAGACATTCAGGCTTACATGGGAGTGCTCCAGAAGGCTTTTACACTGTCTGACAAAACCCTGTGGAAATGATTTGGGGGAGCACTCAGGGGGCTTTGATGGTTTGTGGCCCCTTCTAATGTGGGTTTGATGGTTTGTGGCCCCTTCTAATGACATGACATGACAGCTGTTTGGACCTCCTTCTTGTGGCTGTCTAGTTGTGCCTTATAGCTAGGGATGAAAGGCTAATAAATAAATGAGTCACCTAACAGATGGAAACAGGAACAAAATTATTATTTTTAAGTGAGCTAACTGAAGGAGAGAACTGAAATATTATTTAGGATACTTTGATGCAGACAATAGGCAGAAGTAGGACAGTAAAATCTATCCACTCTACATGAAGCTTGGCAGGGCACGAACACAGACTTGATGAGGAGTGTTCGTAGTGAGTTTGCTGTTTTTCCCCTATATCTTCTGTTACTAACCCCAGAGTATTTATAAAGATGCTTTGCAGAATATAAATAATTCTCTAGGGGCCATGCAGCTGTTAAATATTGCATGCACTGATAGTAAAGTGGCTTTCCACAGACTGAATGCGGCTTGAGCTAACTAGAATCCAGTCCACAGAAATGGTAAAACAAATTTTCTGCTTTGGAGTGAATTGTTTGCATTTTGTGTCTAGTGCAAGTTCTGAAATCTTATTTTGAAAAGAAAAAATTACATTTTTATCTACACTGACAAAAATTGCAGATGATTCTAGGTTGATCCATCTACTAGGTCTAAGGTGGTAGCCTGAGGGGTACAAAAATCAAGGAATGGTGACAGACGAGGTAAAAGGGTACACTTAAGTAAGTGAATTTTTGCAGGTCATTTAAGCTTGGCTCTATTGGTATTTTTCAACAACAAAAATTCCCCCATATTCACATTCAAGTTTTTCTTTATATTCACTGAATCTTTAAATTGCATTCTGATTTTCTGCTTACTTTCAATTTAATCTAGGGAATGCTCACATTTGTGCTGTGAAAAATACTTGAACCAGACAAAACACATTTCTTTTCCTTGACAGATGTAGGAATTTAATTATGGAAATATTATAGAATAGTGGCTAGATTCAATCACTTGCAGCTTCATCTGTATGTCTCACTTGAGGTGACATTTTTGTGACAGCTGTCTATTCCACTGCTTGTAAGTATAATCATTTAATTAAAGTTTACTCCATAGCTCTGTCTATTAATAACATCATACCAAATACTAGGAATTTTGCCCAAACATGTACTGCAAGTCAGATTCTTAAGCTATTTTGGCGTTTAAACAAACAAACAGACAAACAATCAACCTATCAAAAAGAGTTTTCAAAATCTTTAGGTGTATGCATAATACACCTAAACTGAACACACAGAAGCTTAAAACTTGTGATTGCATCTTGAAATCATGCTAGTAAATTACAGTGCTATTGCATTTATGATAATGTAAAATTAATTGTTCCAGGATTTATTGTCCCTTTCCACTGTTTTTACAGTATGTTAGACAGGCTGAAACAAGTGTAGTAGTGTGTAGATGTCCCTCACTTTATTATATTGACATAGAATCATAGAATGGTTTGGATGGCTTACAGATCATCTAGTTACACACAGACAAGACAGACACACACACACCATGGGCAAGGACACCTTCTGCTAGACCAGGCTGCTCAAAGCCTCATCCAACTTGGCTTTGAATGCTCTCAGGGATGGGACAACCACATCTTCTCTGGGCAACCTGTGCCAGTGCGTCATCACTCTTACAGTAAATAATTTCTTCCAAATATGTGATCTAAACCTGCCCTCTTTCAGTTTGAAGCCATTGCCCTCTTATTCTGTCACTATGAGCCCTTGGAAAAAGTCCCTCTCCAGCTTTCTCACAGGCCCCCTTTAGGCTCTGGGAGATGCTATAAGGTCACTCTGAAGCCTTCTCTTCTCCCAGATGAACAACCCCAGCTCTCTCAGCCTGTATTCATAGGAGAAACATTTGTCAATAAAACATAACACAGTGCTTAACTCATTAATCTGAATTTATCTGCTATTTTATGCATTTCTGTTACTGTCAAGTTTGGCTGAAAACCTACATCATAGAGGAAAGTTAAATGGAAAAAAAGCTTACCAATATTTTTCTCTGTGAAATTAAGAAATTAATAGTTGTCATTATATTAAGTAATCACAAACCTCAAATAGTTAACTCAAGAGAAATTCAGATTTTGAATTATTTTCTCATCTGTAACATACTGAGTTTTAAATGAAATAGAGGCCAGGCTAAGTATCCAGACATCAGTGCTTAGGTGAGTCACATTCAGTTTCTAGATGAGTTAGAAATATTCCATTCATTGTCAAAAAGCAATCCTAACTTTAATCAAGCTTAAGTGGAAAGAGTAGTTGATAATTAAAGAAAAAAAAAGGGTTTGCTTCTTTCCAGCACAAAATTTGTTCATATTTGAACGAATTATTACCTGTGTGTAGTATAAGGTTTAGTAGAAAGCTCCTGCCTGCTCGCTTACTGTTTTTAAAGGATTAGCAACATAAGATTGCAGATTATTTTTCCTGGAAAACCTTTCTCAGGAATTTCATGTCTAAAGGATACAAACTCATAGCAAGTCTGAAGAGAATGTGTTGTGTCACCCAAACCTGCCCCCCAGCACTCAAGGTGAGGCTGCCCCAGCGCAGAGCAGAGTGGGACAATCCCCTCCCTTGCCCGGCTGGCGATGCTGTGCCTGATGCCCCCCCAGGACATGCTTGGCCCTCCTGGCTCCAGGGCACTGCTGACTCATGTTCAACTTGCCATTGCCCAGGACCTCCAGGTCCCTTTCTGTGGCACCGCTTTCCAGCATCTCATTCCCCAGTCTGTCCATACAGCCAGGGCTGGCGCATGTCAGGTGCAGAATCCAGCACTTGTTGGACTTCCTAAGGTTGGTGATTGCCCAGCCCTCTAATCTGTTGAGGTTTCTCTGCAGGGCCCCCCTGCCCTAGAGGGAGTCAACAGCTCCTCCCAGTTTTGTATCATCTGCGCATTTGCTTAGTATCCCTTCCAGTTCTGTGTCCAAGTAATTTATGACAATGTTGAAGAGCACAGGGCCTAAGTTACTTTGTTACACCTTGTAGAATGAATATCTTTTTATGGAAAGAAATTTTATTTTAAACAAAAATATAAATAAGTACAAAATATGATCTTATAATCATGCCAATTATTAAATTTTTTCCGTGATACTGCTAAGGTACTGTTCACTTAGAAGAAACTATAACAATTGTTTTGAATATCTCATGAACACTAATACAGCCTCCTCCAAAATCAGATATCTGCTCACCAGATTCAGTACTGTCCTCTAAACGAGACATACCTTTGTTCATTTTACTTCAATTATTAAGCCTCATTTAAGTAAGGCTACATTGAAGTGATGCAAATCAAAACTCTAATCTGACATATTTTCTAGACATATCTGTACTGATGAAATAATACCTGCACATGCCTCAGGACAAAGCAAATCACTCAAGCAGACATTCCTGAATTTTTCTGTTTTCTACGAAGAGATTCTAGATTGCCATTTTTAACTAAGTGCCAACACTCCACAGCAGCCAAAACAGGCCTGATGATTTACTCTCGTTCATGCATACCAGTTCTTAAACGAGGTTAATTATTCTATTGAGTGAGTGAATCAACTGAGTTTTTAAATATGAGACATTTCAACAAACAGGTTCTCCAGAGTATTTGCAAGTCTGACTTCATTTAACTATGCAGCCTTCAGACCCAGTCCAATACTCTTTTTCTGTCTGTATTATTGAAACATCTTGAGCATTTCATAAATTAATGAGCCAAGCTTAAAGACTAGAGAGTACACTGAAGCAAATAAGTGATTGTTAATATTTAAATGTCTGAATGTTCAGGGGCCAGAGAAGAAAAGCACCAAGCCGCAGAATGCTTCCTATATACTTAGACATTCTAAGTAAAATGTATCTCTTATATTTCAGCAGTTTTTCCTTTGAACCATTCATGAAATGTGAATTCTTTGTGACTGCTAAGTGAAGATAAATTTCAGTTACTATTTCTACTAAATCTTTCTTTTTCTAGTAATTTTTTTTTCTCCTTTTCATTATCTTCTCTGAAGATCATTAATTCCTGATTAGTCCTAACTGGAATTACCTTTTTCTGGCAAAAGTATCGTAAGAATAGAATAATAGGTCAGCTAATGAGTGCAGCAATGAGAGAAGAGGTGGTGGGCCTAATGGAATTTGAGCAGATGCAGAAAGCTGTTGAAGTGAGACATTGCTGGATAATTCCTTGCAGTCTGTGGATATTTACAAGATGCATCAAATACCAATCAGGTGCAACAGATGACATAATTGTATTCTTCTTCTAGGAACATTAGGCCAATATATGTCACCATAATACAAATCCATTCTGTGATGGGATTTTATAGTTCTATGCATTCAACTTTGCAATGAAATATATATTTAATCATTTCATGCGTAATTAAGTATTACCTAATACAATTTTTTTATCTGGCATATTGAAAGTAAAGAACATCACAAAGATTATTTAAATTAAAATATATTTATGATCTTACCATAGAATTGCTTAGGTTGAAAAAGATATTTAAGATCTTCAAGACCATCTGCAAACCTAATTCTGCTTTGTTCACCACGAAACCAGGTTCCTAAGGGCCACATCTACATATCTTTTAAATACTTCAGGGGATCGTGACTCCACCATTCCCCTGGACAGCCTGTTCAAATGCTTGACAATCCTTTTGGTGAAGAAATTTATCTTAAAATCCAATCTAAACCTCCCCTGGAGCAACTTAAAGCCATTTTGTCTTGTCCTTCTGCTTGTTACCTTGGAGATTAGACCAGCACTCTCCTGGCTACAATCTCCTTTCAGGTAGTTGTAGAGAGTGATAAGGTATCCCTGAGCCTCCTTTTCTCCAGGCTAAAAAACCTCAGGTTCCTCAGCAGCTCCTCACAGGACTTGTGCTCCAGACCCTTCACCAGCTCCATTGCCCTTCTCTGGACACGCTCCAGTCCCTCAATGTCTTTCTTGTAGTGAGGCGTCCAAAACTGGACACAGGATTTGAGATGTGACCTCACCAGTGCTGAGTACAGGGGGACAAACACTGCCTTGGTCCTGCTGGCCACACTATTTCTGATACAGGCCAGGATGCCATTGGCCTTTTTGGCCTCCTGGGCACACTGCTGCCTCATGCTCCACTGGCTGTCAGCCCTGTAGAACCTCATACAATTGGCCTCGGCCCATTGATCCAGCCTCTCCAGACCCCTCTTCAGAGTCTTCCTACTCTTCAGCAGATCAACATTCCCGCCCAACTTAGTGTCATCTGTGAACTGACTGAGGGGGTACTCAATCTCCTTGTCTAGGTCATTAAAGATACTGAACAGAACTGGCCCCAACACTGAGCCCTGGAGAATCTCACTAGTGACCACTGCCAGCTGGATGTAAGCCCTTTAACTACCATTCCCTGGACCCAGCCATCCAGCCAGTTATTCACCTAGAAAAGAGTGCACCTGTACAAAGCCATGAGCATCCAGTATCTCTAGGAGAGTGCTCTGTGAAACATTGTCAAAGGCTTTAATGCAGTCCAGGTAGACAACATACACAGCCTTTCCCTCACCCACTAAGTGGGTCATTTTGTCATAGTAGGAAATCAGGCTGGTCAAGCAGGACCTGCCTTTCATAAAACCGTGTTGGTTGGAACTGATGTCCTGGTGGTCCTGCACGTGCCACATGATGGCACATAAGATTTCCATAATATTCCCCAGCAGCAGATCTGTTTCCCAGATTCTCCTTGCAGGCCTTCAATTATCCAGTATTTGTAATGACATTTTTATGAGGTTGCTAACAACTTATTTTGAAATAGAAAATGATTGCTTACTGGTAACTGAAATAATTCATGATTTACAGAGAAATACTTAATAATTCAGACTTTATGTGTGTTTGCTTTTACATTTTTCCCCTTATATATGATAATAACATTTGATCACACAGAGGCATAGTTGAGAATTTTTTATCTGAGATATAACTATTACAAAATATGAAAGTCTATCCTATCTTTTTTTAATCTTGCATTTGTTTTGCTCCTCCATTATCCCAATTTCACCCCACCCTAGTTTGGCTGATTTCAAGGAATAAAATTGTTCTTTGAAAGAAGAATCAAGACTACTGCTTTTCTGCTGCAATCTCAATGAGAAGCAAGCTATATACAGTTTTCTCTTTCTCTATATTCACAAGAGAGCACCCCAACAGGAATGTATTTGAAAGTGATACAGGGTGCCATGAACCCAATATTGACATTGTCTACATCTCATAAGGTTTTGCTACATTTGGCCTTGAATAGTCCTATGGTCCTATTTACAGTTTCCTACTGAAAGTTTTAAATTACACTTTAAATATTCAGAGTCAGATCTATTCCACATCAATGTTTACCTCAATAGAGTTTCAAGCTTTTTGATGGCTGTTTTCATGACTTTGCTGCAAGGAAATGTCACTGTTTTCCCCACAGATGAGTAGAGAAACAACACAGAATCCAAGCACAAGGAAACGAGGCAAAAGCCCCCTTTAATAATTTCTCAGAAGGCCTTTTATATGTTAGTTTGCAAAAGTGTATGAAATGGCATAAGGTAATTGGTTTTTGCCATCCACCCCTCAAGGGGATTGGTCAAGTTCTAAGACACCCATCTCTGCATGTTTTCCTAGTTAGAGCCATAACAATTCTGCAAAACAATCTGCAGCTGCAAGAAGTTTATAAAACGATAACATTGTTTTAAGTTACTTGCATGGGAAAGACAGAACTTTCACAAAAGTGCTGCGGAGAGCTAAAGAAATTCTCTGCTGAAGCTTTTTCAGCATCCATAAGGAAGCAGTGGAAAACTTTTAGATCCAAGGGAAAATGCAGTCCTATATCTTACCTCAGTTTATGAGCTCAGTTGTTAATCCTGATTACTTCTAGTGACTTAAACAGTTTCATTGCATTCTTAAATCAGCCAAAAATATTTTGCCTCTCCTTTTATTATGTTTGTCAATACATTTATCATCGTACATATGCCCACATGTGAAATTCCATTATTTACAGTCATCTTATTTTTGTGCCTGTTGTTTTGCACTGGGTTTTATTTTGGAGCGAACCAGCTTGTTCCCTCTGAGTCAGGTCAAGGACTGATTCTATAAAAGGCTTGTTAAGGAACAGTTCACAACAGAAAGTGTTACAGAGGTATAACTGAATCCCTTTGTCCTGCAAATTCTAATGATGGGCAAATCAGATATATTTATAAAAATGAATTATTTAGTAAGACAAATGAACATATGAAATATAACAGACAAAGTATCTTTCAGATATAAAATAGAAAAATAAAATCAGAAATACTTACTACACAGTATAAAACTAAAAGGACTACTAGTAGATGACAGCATAACATAAAACAGTGCACTGTATCAAGGTACCTGTATTAAAGATAGCAAAAGAAAGACTATTGATTAGGAGTTGAAGGTAACTTATTACTCAAATGAAGATAATGTACACAGATTCCTTCATTTACCCCTGGGGAATGACTGTGAAATAGGAATCCCTATTTTCAGAAAATTTTCAGAAAAATTTATGGAAGATTTCTGCTTTGTGGAAGTTTGGTGTGACTTTTATAGTTGTAAAGTGAATGGCTGTCAGTCGAAAATTCAGCTTATCTTGTCAAATCTCATTTCAAAAGTAGGGTGTTTATTGGCAGTTGGGAGATGCCAGACCAGTCTTAACCTCATGGTGCCAAAATAACTCACTACAATATAGTTTGTACCGCTTGAGTTATTTGATCAGTTAACAAACAATAGATAAACTCTCAGAATGCCGTGCTACACTGGGTCTTTGTGCCCTTTGATGGTACAGGTACAGTCCCTGGCTGGAATCCCTACTCTGCTACAGTGACTTAAGTCACCATCAATAAGTTGTTCCGTTTTCACATGTGATAGACTAATAGCAATTTCTGACCTCACAATGACTTCAGGAGGATGAACTTGAGGGTGGATGGGGTCTTCTGTGCCTGTAATAGGTAGTGACCATCAGTTTTCCGTCACACAAGACACAGATTCATGAAAGGGGCCATCTTCTAGGACAAGTGTCTGCAGAAGAGCTCCCCAGACCTCCAGGGACAGATCTGTCACAGAAGCCTCATCAAGGTAACAGATGCTGTCCTGACATGCCACTGCCATAGCAAGGAACCCTTGTCTCCCTCTTTAGCTGCTCTGTCTCACTCCCCAGCTGGTGGGGAACAGTGCTGTGACAACAGAAATAAAAAAGCATATTAATGCCACTCTCCTGGTGATTGCAGACACGTCAAATGCCTCAGTGGGTAGATATTATGGCGCTGAGGGCAACTATAAATGGACTGATCTTCATCGTTACATTTCACTACATCAGGACACCTACATTTGTAGCATTTGGGCTGTATTCCAAGTGCTCAGAAAGAGGCCATTAATTAAGCCAATAAATGAGAATTTGAATGATTAATTAGTTCACCTAATGCCTTACTGGTATTAATAATGCATTCTTAAGTACTCTCCTGGTTAAAAGCTAGGGACTTGGTAATAAGTAACATATCAACCTGAGAACATTATTAGGCTCAGATGAAATACTGACCAACATGATGGAGAACACCTCTTACCCTATGTAGGAATGAATTCAATAGTTACTTTTGCTGTTGTTGGGTATTCACATGCTTTGGCTGTCAAGATGCATACCCTCATCCAAACCAGGAGAATACAGTGTCTATATGTTCTGCAGGAAAAGGAGGAGGTGAAGGCAAAAAGAATGTTACTGACAGATCAATGCCATGGCCCATTGCACTGCAGAACAGCATGAGGCATTTGCCTGAAGAAGTCAATCAAATAACCTAAGAAGTAGAGGGTGCTTTGCCTCAAGCAAGTGGCTTGTTTTAAATCTCCTTTAGTTTTTTTTCCTGGTTCCTGTGTGGAAAATAACTTCATACAGGGCTCTCTAATACAGGGCCAAAACAGAAAGTACACAATAAAAGTATCAATTCCTGCAGCCTATATTTGTTTGTCACACTGAGGGAACTGCCTCATACAGTTATTGCTGTTCAAAAGGTGGCTTTAAAAGTTTAGAAATTTTAAGAGAAAATGCTGGCTAGAAAACTCTTACAGATTTATTTCTTGGGTTTTTATCTCAGCCCCACACCCCTTCCCCCAAAACCACCCCTCCCCACTCGGTTCAGCTTTTAGGCTTTTTCAACTTTACAGAGTGTTTTTGCAGAGTAATTTGTATTTTTCAGGACAATGCCTTGGGAGTTATGAATTGTAAAGTGGATACTTAAGTACACATTGGAATTGAAAAGCATAATTCTATATGCCAAACCCTGAAAGTAAAGCTGAAGAATGGAGATGTTCAGCCTTGCATTATCTCTTTTCTCTTACGCTTCTTTTTCCTCCTTTGCCCTGCCTGTCCATACATCCCAGCTTTTGCAGTCACTGCAGAGTGGGTTTTTTCATTTTATGATAAAACCTCAACAAAGTGCCCACATTATATAGTCTTACATTTTCAAGAATGATAATGAGTAGTTTTCTCCCACTCATAGTACCAAATTTAGAACATGACTATTATATAGAAAAAATCACTTTATTTGTAGCCATTCCCATACCTATAAATTACACCCTTTTGACTGTCTGCGTATTTTCTGTTTATTTATCTCAGAGACTGAACTGTCAGGTGGCATGATTACATGGATGTTGTCCGTCTTCTGACAGCTGATTTGAGATTCTCAATAAAATATTAATGGCTAAAATATATGCATTCAATAAAATGTCTGGGAAAGCGACCTGGTTTTGGCTGAAGTAGAGTTAATATTCTTTGTAGTAGCTGCTACAATGTTGTAGTTTGGATTTAGGATGAGGATAATGTTGATAACACACCGATGGTTTCGTTGTTCCTGAGCAGGGGTTACCCAAAGTCAAGGACTTTTCAGCTTCTCATGCTGTCCAACCACTGGAGAGGTTGGGGATGCACGAGAAGCTGTGAGGGGACACAGCCAGGACAGCTGACTCCAACAGACCAAAGGGATATTCCATACCACATCGCAGTATGTTCAGCATATAAACCAAGAGGAAAACTGTCTAGGGGGCCACTGTCTCGGAACAGGTTGAACATCAGTCAGTGGGTGGTGAATAATTGCTTTCCACTTACAACACTTGTTTTTCTTGGGTTTTAGTTCTCTCTCTTCTTGTTATTTTCCTTTTCATGATTATTGTTATTATTATTATCATTATAATTTAAATTATTAAACTGCTCAATCTCAACCCACAGGTTTTCTCACTTTTGTACTTCTGATTGTCTCCCCCATCCCATGGGGGAGGTGTGAGCAAGAGGCTGCGTGGGGCTTATAAATGTGCTATAAATGAAACATAATGCAATACAGACAAGGAAGAATAATCTACACTTTCCATAAAAGCTCAGTTTTTAGGAAACTTCTATTATTATAATTCTAAAAGGCATATTGATGTCATGGCAAATTATAGGTGAAAACCCACTTCAAGAAAATTGCAAAATATTCTGCAGTTTATCTCAGCCACATCTCTGGGGTTTTTTGTGGTGTGACATGTGAGAATATCTGACAGAATTTCTCAATCAGAATTATATTAAGATGTACTGTGAGGCAATTAGTATTAGAGGTTGATAGTTCTTCCTTTTCAAAAATAAAAAGGCCTTTCAGAGACTTAGTGGTTTTTACATAATGGTGTTTTAATACAAATTTTGGTGAATTTTTTGGCACTGTAACAATCGCCCATAATCAAAAAGATTCTGATATTAGTTCCAATAGTCAGTCTCTTATATTTTCCAGTGATCGGGAGAACGGGAGAACTATTTTTTATTTGTTATGATAGAGTCTTCAGCAAAATTTTAATAACATACCGCTATAACTAGATGGACACAACCAGTTCAGTCTTTGCTGCATTAACTAAAATAGTGTCCAAAATGACTGAAAACCATGGAATGAGAAAGAAGCACAGGCACCAGTTTTGGAGGTCCATAAGGTAAGAAGTCTGTACTGTTGCATTATATTCTCGGAAAAATGTGAAATTAACATTTGCTCCTAAGTGTTGTGCATAACTCTCACTACTTAGACCAGAGCAAAACTTCAGTAAGTCCAGTGCTCTTTGTACTGGAAAAGGAAATTTTGACATCAGCAAACAGACAAATATAGAGGATCAAAGTCAATTTTGCATGTAAGTCAGGCATATTTCGATAGAGACGCCGATACAACTCCTTTTGAACAGTCACAAGAATATGAGTTCTTGACTGAATAAATACAAGTAGAGCTTCTCTTTTTTTCCTCAACATACTTCACACATTATTTTTCAGCTCTATGGGCTTCAGCCAATTAAGTTGCCTGTTTTTTGTTCTAAAACATTTTCTGATGCACATTCATAACTCACATACACTACTGTATTCTTAGAAAGAAGTGGGATGCATTTGCATTTGTGGTTTCTTTGCTTTGGTTTTCGTACAGTTTATGACGCAGAAGGAATTGGAAGTCTGGTTAATCCTTAAATTAACTACTAAAAAAGAATACTATTAAGATATTTTTAAGTGTTAACCTATTTACCCTCTAATATCTATAAGGTTCTCTCCCTGCTTTCTGTTTATTTTTTTTTTCTTTTTTCCTATTCTGTGATTTTTTCTTTTAGTCTGATGTTATTTTCTCCTGTAAAATGGTGAAACCTATATATTTTTAACTTCCCCACTAAGGATATAAAATGTCTACAAACTTTGGGAACCACAGCTTAATTTTACAGTGTCTTTAATTTGCATTAGGTTATTTCCATCTGTTTTTCCTAATGACCTTAAATTAGCTTCTGTAACAGTTCTAATTAGTTTATTTATTGTGATGGAGCATATAATTTTTTTTTTTTCTGTTGGGTAATATGAATTATAACCCACATGAGACATACTTTTACTGTTTTGTTAAAAATTTCTTCCCTGACACACTAGATGGTATATACTTGTCTTTGCATTTGGTAATGTAACAGATAATTAACTTGGAACCCATGTTACATATAGAACTGAAGATAATTTATATAATTCAAACAGTGTGGAAGACACATGTGTTTGCAGACAGAACTGGTTGCACAGGATATCTTCTGATGCTGTGGCCTGTGCTTTGGGTCATTTCCCTTCACTTTTCCTCCAATACAGCCCCACTGGAGAAGGCTGCCGCACTTGTTAAGCCTGATTTACCACTACTAAAGCCATGTCGGCTATCACCAATCACATTCATATTTTCCATGTGCTTTAGCATATTTTTGAGAAGGATCTGCTCTGCATTCTTACTGAATACAGACTCGGCCACCCAACGGTATCAGGGCAATTCAGTCATGGAATACTGAAACTTGACTTTCACTTAGGTTTCTTCTAATTAAACAAACAAAATTACAGCTTAGACACAATACATAGAAAGGGATGTGAACGTGGCACCATATTTACCACACAAAGGGAACATACTGTCCCAACAGCAAAACCTTTCACAATAAATCTTCAGTACTTCCAAACTTTATAATGGTACCTAGACAAAGTCTGAATGACATAATATTTCAACACCTTTTGCCATTTTCTTCAGGTGGAAAAACATTTGCATTTCTAGCCCCTTTACATAACATATTGGGCCATTGCGAAAAAGAAAAAAGTGCAGAGTGGGCTGGGACTTTTATCTTCTGTAGAGAGTTTGAAATGCATTTTAAATAGTCTTAATGTATTTTATTCCTAGTTTGTTTTTTTGTTTTGTTTTGTTTTTTAGGGGATTTATCAGAGCATTGGGAAGTTGAGGTCATGCTTTTCTTTTTCAAGGTAAGAAGAAAGAAATTTAGGACTCCACCAAAAGATCCTTGCTACCAGCATGAGTTTTTTCTGTGGAGTACACAGAGCTTTGAGTCAAGGAACAGTTCATGCTTAGCTGGACTTCCAGAGATGCAAGACAATAAAAAACACGAAACAAAACAATAGAAGAATTATGAAGAATCTTTCTGTTTAATTTAATACTGTATTAATATGTACATTTTATGCTAATATTTTTCATCTTATCTACATTTGAAGCCTTTTGAGAATGAAATTGCCTTGAACTGCTGCAGGATAATCAAGTAAATAAGCATAACACAGAGATGTTTCTATACCCTCTACTTTTCTACCACTCATGTAAGTAGTATTCAAATCTATCACAGTGATAACATTATTCTAATCAGATCACATCTGTTATGAGAAGGAATAAACTGAAATACATTTTCAGCCTGTGAGGGGACATTTCTAGCTACCAGAGACATCCATCCAGTTCTCTTTTTATTTTTGTATGCAATTTTTTTGTCTAGAGTAGGCAAAAGATTAATTTCTCAAATATGCTACTCAATTATTTACACTCAAAACAGCAGTAATCCTTGTCACTCTGGGCTGTTTACTGCTGTTTCTTTGTTATCAAAAAGTCAGTGATAATTGAATTTACTAGCTTTAATAACAAAAATCAAAACATCAAAACCCAGTTATAATAGATTAAGCAGTTACAGAGATAAACAAAACAACCAATTTAGATAAACTTAGTACCTGTTTCTTGTAAACAGTGAAACGAATACTACTAAGATTTAGTTTTGTTTTCCAGGGAAGATTGTCTTCATCTAAAACTTCAACACTTTATAAACTCCGCTATTTTAAGATCTAAGTGAAACACAGCAGATATTGAAGTAAAAAGCAACGTTCACATTGGCTCGACTACAGGCTCTTAAAAGAAACACAAGTTTAGTTGGAAGACATTTCAGCACTATTTAACAGACATATTACTTCTTCTTTATGTGCCATTTAATGCCAGAACTTTTCCATGTGTGCATATTACAGCTAACAGACTTATAGAAAGCATTAACTCTTTTACAAAAAGAAGAGAGGTCAAGGCTCTGTGCTGTTGGTACTGCTGATGGTAGTATTTAGATTCAAAAACCATTTTGAGTCAGAAGGACCTTAAAGATCATCTGGTTCCAATCCCCCTACCATGGGCAAGGACACCTTCCACTAGATCAGGTTGCTCTAAGCCCCATCAAACCTGGTCTTGAGCACTTCCAGGGGTGGAAAATTCCTTGTCTGTCCTGGACTGGGGAGCCCAGAACTGGACACAGCACTACAGATGTTGCCTCACTGGGGCTTAGTAGAGGGGCAGGATGACCTCCTTCAACCTGCTGTCAATGCCCTCCCTAACGCACCCAGGTTACCATTGGCCTGCTGGCTCATGAACAACTTCTTGTTCGGTTAGCCAGAACCTTTGGGAAGTTGAAGGCTTACAGACACAAATGGTCATTTGTGTCTGTCTGCATTGCCCAAGTTTGCAACAGCAAATTTTTTTTAGGAACAGCAACAGCAAATGTCCCAGAAGTGCTGGACACAGGGTTTGAGTATTTTGTTAAAAAGTTTACTGGCAATACCAAACTGGCAGGTGCTGTTAACTCTCTTGAAGGACAAAATGCCTTGTAGGATCTAGAAAGATTGGAGCACTGGAGCTTTATTAATGGGACAAAATTAAACAAGTCTAATGATGCTGGATTCTGCACTTGGGATGGAGCAATTATGACACAAGTATAAACTGGGAGGGTAGTGGCTGGAGAGCAGTCCTGCAGAAAGGGATCTGGGGGTGCTGGGTGACAGCAGGCTCCATGTGAGTCAGCAGTGCCCCGGCATCCAGGAGGGCAAAGCCCATCCTGGGATCACAAAACCCAGCATTGCCAGCCGGTCAAAAGAGGTGATTGTCCCACTGTGTTCAGAGTTGGGGCAGCCTCACCTTCAGCACTGGGTGGAGTTCTGGGCCCCACCATTTAAGAAGGATGTAAAGGAGCTTGAATGCATCCAGAGGAGGACAACAAAGATAGTGAAAGTACTGGAAGGTACATCCTATGAAGAGGGGCTGAGGGCTTGTCCAGTTTGGAGAAAAGGAGACTTAGGGGTGACCTCATTGCTCTCTAAAGCTTCCTGAGGAGGGTATGGGAAGAGAGAGGTGCTGATTGACACATGGTTTACAGGAATCCATTCTACAGAAGCAACTGTAACCCAGGGGAAAATATCTACCAATGAATTGGAATCAGATAGTACACGAGATGCTTTTGTTTGGATTGCTAAGTACTGGATGAGTCCCATTACACATGATGTAATCTGTTGACATGCATATATAGAAATCTAAATACCGGCATCATATTTACTGAATTTTATTCCTGCTGCACTTTCCCATCACACAAAGCATGTATTTTCTGCTCACACTGGAAATTCTCATAGTTAGAGACCATGTTTTTAATCTGTACTGCACCAAGGAAGCTTGTCAGTATTTAGACTCTTTGGGACTACAGTATATAAATGTTTTATGTACCACATGCTTGAGGATAAAATGATCCAGCCTTTCTTTTTTGTTAACCTCTCAACACTATAGCATAACAGAGCATAAAGGCTGTTGTGCAGAGGCTGACCAGACTGCTACATAATGCTGCTGGCTACCTGCTCAGTAATACAGCTCGTCCTGATAATGGCTTCCCACAAAATTTTAAATCAAATTTTAATCTGCTGTTTCTGTGATACTCCAATATCATATAATATTGATATAATATTCTATGAGTTCTGCCCACTGCTTTACTGATCAGCCTTATAAAATGCTCATGGTTTGTCCCTTAGTCTGTAACACACGGAGAGACTGAAAAAAATTCATCTCTCTGTTGAGTTTCATAGAGTCATGTCAAACAAAGATTAGGATCAGTACCATATTTTAACTCACCTGTGGCTTTAATGTATTTTGCAGTCAGAAAAAAACCTCTCAGTGGGAGTTCTGAGGACAGATAATTAAACTGAAGCAAAGCCGAAACCCAAACAGTTTGGGGAGAGAAACTAGAAGCATTATGAGACATTATCCAATGTGTTGCTTAAAATAACAGGAAACTGGACTAGACCCAGGCAGTCCTTTGCATTCTAGATTTTCTAGTACATTGCTGTCATGAAATACAGTACACCTGTATATGTTTTCTTTCCAAATTTCTTTTCCTACTGTACTTAAAAAACAACACCTATATATCCTCCCAGAATCTTTTATATTTAAAATTCTCTACCACTCCACATCATAAGTAGACCTTGTAAGAATAAACATAAACTTGTCAGAACTCCAGACAGCCTTTTTTTTGGTTGTTTGTTTGTATAACTGCATAGATATTGTGGTCTCTGGCTCTCAGAATTAAACCAGTTATTTCTAGATGTTTGTTCACATAGTTGGGTATAAAAAGAGGAATTATACAAGCACCAATAATAAAACAAACAATGAACAAGGAAAACTTGATTGATCTACTGACAGAGAAATAGAAATACTTTTGATAAATTAACAGAACTTCTCATCTTATTAAAACTGAACTTTGTCCCAGATATAAAGGAGTGCAAAAAATCATGGGAAAATTCAGATGGGAGGGATTCTGCAGGTCATTTGAAAGCAAGGTTGGCTTCAAAACTAGATCAGTTTGCCATGGGGCTTGTGTAGATCAGTTTTGGAAGCATCCAGGAATTGTTATGCCAAGGCTTCTGTTAGAAACCTGCTTCAGGACTTCACCATTCTCATGGTGGAAAGCTGCATCCCTATGCCTAGCTGCAATTTTACTTCTTGCAAGTTGTGGCCTCTTGTTGCAACGTGTGAGCAGCATCTTACCACATCCTCTCACCCTGCACCTCTAGGAAGAGTCTGGTTCTTCCTGCTGTATAATCTCCCTTTCTATAGTGGAAAACGGTAGAGAGAAATTTGTTTGAAGAAGGAGGTGCTGGTCTATGACCAACCTGGCCAGAAAGGCACTCAGACTCTGTGAAGTATCATTTAAACTGTTATTTTGGAGTTTAAGAGAGAATAGCACAGATAATCTGATATACCCCAAATTTGTTCTATAACTGCTCAGCGTACCAACCCATTGGCAAGATAAGGTTTGGGTTTTTCAGAAATGTTGTGCATGAAAAAAAAGACTAAGTTTGGGGGTTTCACACTTATTTTCTCATTCTGAGGGTTTGGGTCTCATTCTTTTAATTCAGTGAGTCAGTATTTTTTATAAACAAAAAATCTTTTTATTCTCTTTGGGTGAGAAAGCTTTATAGTCTGAAGGGAGTAAAGGTAAACTGACATGTTTTTATATTTATCATAGTATTAATATTAGTAAATGTCCAATAATTTTGTCATTAAAACTCTACTAAGGAAGAAGTATAAACTATTGCAGGGACTTCTTTTGTCATTTGTTTTGTCATTATATGTGCATACTATTTACTCTCTTTATCCTACATGGATCTAGAACATTAAATGTTGTTAAACAAGTTAAACTGGCTTCAGTTACGTTTTTGAGACTCTCTCAACACCTAGGATTTCACAAGGAATTTCTGGAAGCTTAAGTTCATTCATTTTCTGTCTGTTGATTTTTCTTTTTCTTTTTTCTTTTTTTTACCATTCAGTATTAATGTACAAAGTGCAAAATAAAGTGATCAGTTAGCCACAGGAGATTGTGACCCTTTGGGATTTAAGGTGCTTGACAATCCATAAACTCTACCCCAGAATTACTTCCCTGAAATCTTTTTCATGAAATGTGGATATTGTATAAAATTAAACTAGGAGTGAAAGTCTTCTCTTGCCTTACTTTCCAGTACAGTTTGTTGTAAGATTAGCTCTTTTACAGCCAATAACTGAGCAGCTCCACTGCTCAGTTTTCACAAATACATTATGATTTAAATTGTTTACCATTCATATTTCAGCTGTCCTGGGTGTGTTCCCTCCCAGCTCCTTGTGCAGCCCGAAACTGTTCATTGCTGGGGTGGGGTGAGGAGCAGAAGAGTCCTTGATGCCATATAAGCGCTGCTCAGCAGTAACTAAAGCATCCCTGTGTTATTAGCACTATTTTTGGGACAAATCCAAAACACAACCTCATACCAACATACAAGAAAATTAACTCTCAGCCAAAACCAGCACCATATATCATTGAGAATCTGGCCACCAGAGAACAAGATATGAGTGTGCAGCCAGGAAGCCTATGTGACGCTGATCTTGGCTCTACATTTCCTTAACTTTTTACCAATTCACTTTGTAGAAAAATATTTTGCAAGGGTTGTTAAAGATTACAGAGAGGAACGCAATGGGATTTAAGTGCACCTAGATACCTAGTTCCAATTCACCTTTACTTCAAGTGCCTTTAGGTTTTCCTGAAAATTCTAACCCAAAAAAATTCTCCAACTAGAAACAATACAGCAACACATGCAAACTTTGACAGAGAAAAATAAAATTAAAGTAGAAAATTTCTTTTTATCATGCAAAATATAATGGCTTAATGTTTACATTTCTGCTTTTACTTTTTTTATAGAAAAATATCTGTTAATTTTGCGTCTACTGCTGTCCCTGCCTTTTTATTCTTCTTCTTCTACGCTGCAGTTATTATCAACCATCCAGAATCTCTGCTTATGTTGAAATACTTACATAGCCTTTACATATTGAATACATGAACCTAAATCCCTATTTTTTTTCTGATATGGTCTTCCTTTTGCTGTGAATCATAAAGCAGCCACCCATGACATCAGTCTGCAGTCTAGCACTGCAAATCTGTACAAACAGTATTCCTAATAACATGACTCCTTCCTGGGTTTCAAAAAAAAAAAAGGTCAGGAAACTAAAATTAGGTTTGACTTGACTTTTTAGCCATCACCAGACAGAACAGTCCCAGCTCTCTCAGCCTTCCCTCATAGGAGAAATGCTCTGTCCCTCTATTCATCCTCAGGGGCCTTCACTGGGCTCTCTCCAGATTATCCATGTCTCTCTCTTGTACTGAGGAGCACAGAGCTGGAAACAGAACTGCAAGTGTGTCGTCACCAGTGCTGACAGGGAAAAGGCCATCTCCCTTGATCTGCTGGTAGCACTGCTCTCAACACAGTCCAGGTTGCTGTTGGCCTTCTTTGTCACCAGTAAGCATCCCTGGGTCACATTCAAACTGGTGTTCATCAGATCCCCAGGGCCTGCTTTGCCAAGCTGCTTTCCAGCCAGTCAGTCCCCTTCATGTGCTCATGCTTGGGGTCATTCTTCCCTAAAGAGCAGAAATTCTCAAGCTTGGAAAGCAAGTTCACACTGTTCCATTTCAAATCTTGACAGTCTTTGCTCATTTTGAAATTCATCATCTACTGGGTGATAGATTTGATCAAGATATTGAAACCAATGAACTATTTGTATTGGTAAGCCTCACGCATGTGCCAAGATAGATAAAAGAATTTTTATATATCCTTTGGTTTCATAGAATCATTGAATACCAGGTTGGAAGAGACCTCTAATATCATCTGGTCCAACCCTTCTTGGCAAAAGCACAGTCTAGCTGTCCAGCTGAATCATAAAATTTTCCAGCTCTGGGGAATCCACCACTTCCCTGGGGAGATTATTCCATGTCTGATTGTTCCTGTTGAAATTTTTTTTCCTACTGTGTCCAATCAGGAACTCCCCAGAACTAACCTGTACCCACTGCTCCTTGTCTTTTCCACATGATTCTTTGTAAGAAGGGAGTCTCCATCTTCTTTGTAACCATCTTTTACATACCTTTAAATACTGGAACACAGTGATAGATGTCCTCTAAGCCTTCTTTTCTCAAGGTTCTCTTGTTCTGTGAACAAACATTCTCTCAGCCTTTCCTCAAATGTCAAGCTTGCCAGTCTTTTTATCCTCTCTATGTCCCTTTTCTGGACCCTCTCCAGACTGTCTACATCTATTTTGTGGTGGGAATGTAGCTGAAATAACGAATCAGAATAAAATTCAGTAGACCTATGGATATTATTAAAAGGAACAGAACTAGTCTACCAATTTCTCCTCTTTTAGAGTCAGAGTAGCTCTAATGCCACCTGATGCATTCAAATTAATCATGAGTGGACACAGAAATCCGGTATAAACTGCACTTATGTATATATGAGTGTCAGTCTATGTGCAGACACGCAAAGTAGTGTGTACTTTCTTCCTTAATGTGCCTAAAACAATTATAGATGGTGAAGCTAAAGTGAGTCTGTTTGAATTAATTCTGTTTACTAAAAGATTCAGAGTTCCAAAGAACTTATACAAACATACTAGCATTGTATGCATCCATTTTTTATCATTTTACAAGTGTTTACCATCTGCACATCAGTAGCAATTTTTATATTAGCTTCCTTGTCACTAATGACCATATTGGACAGAATCAAGACTAAAGCAATCCTCTTGGAAATCTCCCTCTTGAGACTGATGTAATTGTTCCATTTGCAGTAATATTGGAAATCATGTAGTCTATTCTTAAATATAGCATATAGTGCCAGTTCTTTATCATAATGCCATGTTTTACTAAGTCAGTGTTTTTCAAATGTCTGACTCTTTTCATTTCTTTTTTCAGAAAAACTAATAATTGCCAACCACATAGTCAGATTTGTCAAGGTTTGTTTCCCGTACAATCTCTTCCATCCTTTAGTTATTTATTAATTTCCTGTTCTATCTAGGGCTGATACTACATCATGAATCTTTTCATCCTCGTTTGCTGAGTATTGACAGTAGTTCAGTACAGTACCAATCTCTTCATGTCTTCTGGAGTTGAAAGTTGGCATCAGCAGAAAGGAAATAATCTAAATCAACTCTTTTACTATACGAAAAATGTTTATCAGCTTCTGCTTACAAATTGCCTCCTATGTACTTCTGTGGCATTCATGTGGTGGCTTCTGCATGGTTCTGTTTCTGTAAAGTAATGTAGGATATGAATGAGATGCTTCTGCCTGCAGTATTTCAATTGTCCCAGTCTGATGAAGTGATGATAACAAAATCAACTTTCAAATGCTAAAGTCAGATTATACATTCAGAATCAAAGCCATGTGATATACCTTTGCAATAGTATTCTGCTGCAGTCTGTAGAACACATATGGAAATTAGTAATTTGATATTGTTCTGACCTCCTAGTGTTTCAGACAGCTTATACAGAAGGGCTGATTTTTTTCAGTAGATTACAGATATTCGCAGGAATTCATTCTGTAGAGTAAGAAGTTTCCTACAGGATTGTTGGTATTATGAAGTATTCAACATAATGGATAATTTACAGAGCAGACGAATTTAACCTTTATGAGGAGGTGACTTTTTTGACCTCTTTCTTCATAGTCTCTCAGCTAATGAAGGGAAGTTCTGCTATGTCTGGTAACCTTATGAGGAAGTTCAGTGGTTGGAGATCCATGCCCTTTTATTCCATTCAGTCTCTCTCAAACACAAAGATGCTGCACGTAACACGTGGGATTTTTTGTCCTTTTGTGCTGACATTATGCAGCTCCACAATCTTTCCGCATCTTCATTCTTTTAACTGAAGAATGATCTAGTCATACCTGAGAAAAGATCATTAAGTACCAATGTATTAATATATTATAATTCTAAATAGAGGTGAACAATAAGTAAAAAAAAACTAATAGGAAATGTACACAGATGGCTTTATATAATTCATAAATCCATCTCAAATTTTTTTACCTATTTCTACAGAAAAAAACGTGTCTCTCATAGCAGTAAGCATTGATAGGAAATTTTAACATTTCAGCAATTACAAGTCACATTTTCATTTATAGAAAAACAATCTAATATTGGTCAAAGCATGTTTGGTTTTAGTCTGTATCTTTCAATATCGTTAGATAAGAATTTGAGGATCAGATTTTGTCTTATTCATGGTCTTTGATTTTTTCTGCTATGATAAGAGATACTCTAATGTCAGTGCTTTCTATGTGCACAACTTTATTTATGGATATCTTCTTAATGTTCCTTATTAATTCTTTTGTTAATGATTGATTTGATCACCTTTTTTAGTGTAGACCATGAAACTGGTTTAATAACTAAAAAAATAGTCTTTGCAACACTGGACATGAAGGGCTGGGAAGAGTATATAAATTAAGAATTTATAATATAATTTAATTTAGGGACACATTAAAAATTGCTTGTGTTCTAATGAGTCCATCAAAGAAAATGGGTCTTGGTACCTCACTGATCTTCTGTGAAGATTGCCAGGGCTTCAGCTTTAAAGAAGCACTTTGTAAGGGTCATGTTAATTACTGGAGCAATTTTGGTGATATCAGCAGTGCCTGCCATCAGATGCAGTTGGTCATGTCTCAGGGTGCATCTGGTCTTTTCCTGATCACCATAATACAGACAGGAGACAGTGACACCAGCATGATACTCCTAAGTTTGGTGTAGCTTTGGTCTCCTTTGAGCTAAGTCTCAACATCTCCTTGATGGAAATGAACAGAGCCTTAACATTGTGCAGGCATATGACAAGGGGAGTGGCAGCATCAGGCAGTATTTGGGAGAGGTAGGTTGCATCTCACACCTTTCTTGTTCCTCTGATTTTTGGCATGGGTAGATTATTGTAAATGACTATTTGATGAGTACGTACTGAAAGGAGAAACCTGCTGAAAAATAAACTTATTAAAATATTAGTTTTACATTATGTCATGAAAGCTAATAGTACTGGCCATGCTCCTCACTCTTAATTGCTCTTCATTTCTTAGATAATACAACTGAAAAAATGACCCCTTTCAGTTGAAGAAGAGCTCTTTAATTTTGTTGGTGCACTGGTTTTGAAATTTAAGTTGAAGGGTGCACAATTGATCACAGCTGACAGTAGTTTTACTTTGGTTTCAGCACAGATGCTCCTCATTTATGTAGTTGAATGTGAAATCAGAATTAGGCCCTCAGGAGTATTTCTTCATTGAACAAGTTCATTGTTGCAAAACTTGCAAAGTTGCCCATCAGACAGGGTGGGGGAAGTCATGTGAAGACAGAGTCTGGTATGAAAATCTATCTGAAAAAGAATCAAAATACATGTATTTTTATATGTGGAAAATATATATTTATAACTGTCTTCAATATACTTTGGGAGAACGTAACATTTCTCTGCTGAGTAAGAAGGATGGAGTCAAAGTAAAGTAGCCTTGAAATTCAGTTAATGCTACAATTACTAAACTTTAGTTAAACTAGGCTTCTTATCTCCATTTCAGTTACAGGCTGTCAATAAGGAGGAAAGAAATGGCTAGCAGATACCTACTGTTTGCTGTAAAACTGGAAATCTAGATTCAAGGATTCTTATTTAAACTTTTTCACTTTTCCCTGGCTTGTCAGGAGTGAAAAATGGTGATGAAGGCTAAATAAATCAATTCAGCTGTAGACTGCTCCAGGAAGTGTGACAGGGTAGACAGTCATGTACCTGTTAGATATCTATTATGTGACTGGTAACACCTATGGCATAAAAGTGGTATTCCTGCTGCTAGCTTGATTTTTTTTTCATACCAGCATCACCCTTCACAAATAAAAGTTTTTATTTTCCTAAAACACCCCCATGTTAACTGCTTAAATTATACAACTCCATAGTCAGTGGCACACGTTTTCTGTTTGATGTTATGAAAACATCATGCGTGTCCCAGATACTGTAGCTGGACGTCTCTCTTCCTCATGCTTCATACTGTAACTCACATAAGGAAGACACCACTGGCATTACATTTTCATTATGTTCTCCCAGAATTTACTGATGTTGTGGTTCTATTGTACCCAAAAGTGTTTTGCATGATTATTCTGGGGATGATGTATCATTCCACTCTCAGACACAGAGAGACTATGATTTCCAGAAGCAGTAGCAGTACCATAGCAAAATTTTAAGACAAAATTTTAGTTTATCCCTGAACTTTGACTCCTGCCTTTGTGATTTTCTGGTTTCTGTTTTTCTCTTCAACCTCCTTAGCCACAAGTTGCCTCTGTCAGCCCAAATTTAATCAAGGCTGAATAAAGCTTCTGATCTCAGCCTCTGTGTGCCTCTTTCCCCTTTCCCTATCCTTGGTGTACCCTATCCTGCATGGAGACCTCGCCTCTGCAGGAAGCACACTGCCACTGAGCGAAATGCAGGAGCTGCTATGTCCTTGCCTCTCACCCTGCAGCTGGTAACATCCCCCACTTGCCTCTCCTGTGCTACCACTTGGAGGTGTTTTTCACCTTGGCACTCTTTGCCTTCAGTGAGCTGCATCCTTTCCTGCATGTCACTGTACCTTGCCAGCAGCTTCTTTCTCTCCTGCTTTTACAGCTTTCTTCCATCCAGCTTCCTGGCTTATGACATGCCATCACAAACATTTTATGCTCTCCATTGGGGCTTGCATTTATGTTGCCCCTGCTTATATCTCTCTCATTCTCTATGCAAGTGCTCTGTGCTCTGATTGTTATCATCTCAGTGCTACTTTCATCGCTTTTTGTTTATCTCTATCACAGATGTCTTATACACTTTATGACCTACTTGAATGAGTCCTTTATTCCAGCCTGGACAAATAGTCTCTCCAGGGGTGCTCACCAGGTTGCCTCCTGTCTAATTGCATTTCTCCCGGTTCTTTAGTCTCACAACCCGTTTGACTCTGCTTTCTTGCTCCTTTGATATCATCTAACAACACTGAAAAGTAAAACCCTCTTGATGGGACTTTTTTTCACAGGGACCATACCAGCCATATGCATGCTATTATATACAAAAACCAGTAAATAAAAGCAAATCTAGTGTTTCAGTATAATGAGAGACTGAACAAAAATGGTACACTTCCCTGTTTGTGTATGGAATTTGAGGGATAACGAGTCCTAATTAAGTTAACTTAAAATATTTTTAATATTGTTCAAAATACCATGTGATATCCTCAGAGTTTAAAGAAGACTTAAGTGTTTATTTTCATTTTTCATACCTAACGTATAATCTTTAAAGTCAATACGGAAAAATACCAGCAAATGAGATTTAGTTTTACTTTATCCAGAATCTCTGAGAGTGTCAGGACACTTGAAAAGGAAGACTGTGCATATACCAAAGGAAGAGTGACAATGTGTGTGAAGAGATATCTGGTAAAGTCTGAATCTATTCATTGTGATACCGGAGTCTCTTTTTCCTAGAAAATTAAGATGGGATGGGAATTTATTAAGAGGATTATATAAAATTACAGGATTTGTTTTAATTTCTGATATAAATGGGGTGAATGGTTACTATAGAGAACAAAGATACATGACAACATCAAAGACCTTGGGAAATTATTGTAGTCGTGTTGAAATATTCATCAGGCAAGAGCACGATATGTTTATTAATTATATTATTATAATATTGTGTCATAATCTCTTATTATGTAATTCTGTGATTGTTACAAGCTCCTTTGTTTAATAAACTAAGAATATCTTTATCAAAATCAAATTCAATGTAAGTATTTCAATCTTCAAAAATAACAAGGCAAAATAAGATTTTATCAAACAGCAATAGGGATAATCAGTGTCAATTTTCATCTATTAATCTGCTGACAGACTTTCCTGACCTATTCTATTAAAAGTGAATCTTGATATATTTGATCCTTTATATCTAAACAATACAGTTAATTTTGGAAAAGAAAGTTTACAGTACTTTAGCAAAGCATAGTGATCTAAACCAGCAAATGGATTAGATAATTGAAGAGAAATCCATATTTACATGACGAATTGTTTCTAAATTAATTTTATATTCTACATGAACTGCATAATGAATTAGGAAAGTAAAAGTTTTGGTTAATGACTGCAAAGTGAATTAAATACGGAATGTTATTTTTTCTTCAAGTCCTGAATACTGTTTCATTTAACTATGTCTGTACTACTAAATTATACATGGCCAGGGAATTTTGCTTCTGGAATTTCTGCATCTTACCTGACGAATTTTTTAATGGTGCCTAGCACAGTCTAGCCCAGAGAATGGTACAAGAACTATCAGTGGTTGAACAATGATGTGGGGACATCAGAAATGCTGTGCTGGCTCAGAATGATTCATGTCACACATTATTCTGTTTGAAAAAAAGTCAAATGAGATGGAACAAGCAGGCAAACCTGAATGATATTTTTAGACAATTTGTTTCATAATTTCTCTAGCATCCACAATCTTTATATTAGAAGTTTTGGAAGGTTTATATTTCTGTCTGTTTAGGGACATATTAGTCATTAAATTTCTGATCTTTTCTGAAGCTGCAGATACTATCTACCTTCACAATCTCCTGTGCCAGTGAATTCTGGAAATTCAATGCACAGTGAGTGAAACAGTAGCTTTTAAACCTCATTTAAGCCAGTATATTCCCAGCTTCAATGAGCGCTCTCTAGCTGTATAATTCAAGGGTTGTGATCTAGTTATATATTCATACTCACTCTTCAGGATTTTTTAAATCTCAATTGCACACTCTTCAGAATTCTCTGGTCTCTCTTCATGACACAGTAATTCCTTCCGTCTTCTATTTTAGCTGCGCTTTTGTGTTCCTTTCCTTATGTCCTTGTATGTCCTCACCAATTAACGGTTGGGACTCGGTCACCTTAATCTGAAGGATAAGAGGATTTAATGGGCTATTTCAATCAGGAATGGTCTTGAGACAAAAGATGGATTCCAAATATTGTAGGAGAAAAAGAAAATATATAACATTGAGCATGTGGGCCAGGAGGCAGCCGCAGCACACAGTGACAGATCTCCCAGTCTTGCTGGGAGTGAGACTGAAGGGCATGCTGGAGAAAGCTAATGAAGGCATCAGCTTTCATCATCTAACTGATGACCTTGACCTGGTCATCAGCTCTTGGAGATCACAGTTTGAAAGACATCACTTTCACTATATCATAAGCACAAAATATTTCAAAACCTCAGAGCACCAGCAGCATAGACAAGATAGACCTTCCAGCAAGAGCCAAAACAGGGGGCACGAGGATTTTGACCACCGTGAGAAAATCATTCCCATAGTGACCTCAGATTGAGTGATTTCCACTGTCTATGCAAGGAAGATGGGAAACTGATTCCAGAAATGGTGCTCCTGTGAGCATTTTTTCTGGAAACAACTCCCTTTTTGACTTAATTCCACTCAGCATGCATGAACAGGAGATTTCCCCAGGGCTGTTTCCAAATATAGAGCTAGAATTGCCTTCTGTTGTTTTGTCATCTAGGATTTCTTTTTTTTCTTTTCCTAATCGGATGATATTATTTACTGTGGATTAATAAACAAGGTCTGATTTATCACTAGAGACTCCTACATAAAACATCTAATTGAATTCCAGTTCTTTTTCCCACTGGTATTGTAAGAGGGCGTGCTGTTTTTTTCAGTTTCGTGAGATTTCACTTTTCAGCACTTTACTGGGATGTAATATAACTTAAAAGAATCATTTGCTTTTAAAACATTGACTGCTATTAATAGTAAGCTAATATTTATGTTGCTGCTTAAATACAGTCCTCTGCATACAGTTGGAAAAAAGGTATCAATGACAGCATAACTTTGAGAAATTTTTCAAACCATTTATTGTTTTGGCATTATGCTGTATTAAATTTCTTCCAGAAAATTGCATAATTCCTGAGATATGATCTCCTTAAGTTTTAAAAAAAATACTGTTGCAAAATATATGATATACACTGTGGCCTGAATTAGCTAACCTGCAACTGCCTCCATGTATAAATTTTGTCCTTGCTGTAATCACACCTCTCTCTTCCCAATTTTTGTTTTTCAACATAAAACTTTGACTGATACAATTCAAGTGTGCAGCAAAGAAGGGGGTTTTGAGGGCAATGAGATGTGAATAAAAAGCCTTTGCTGGAGCTTTGGAGGGTAGAAAACTTGAGCTTATTGTGTTTGGCAAAAGCTGTTCTCATCTGAATAGTCATTCTGTTCTAAGTACCGCTCTGAAAAAGAGAACATTAACAGACTATGTTGTAAATTAATGTATTACATTTTCGAGATTATAATGGCATGGGTTTGAAACAGACTTCAGAGAACCATACTTTCATGTCACACAATATAGCAATTAATGGAAACATCTTAACGAGGGACAGTGGGTTCCTTTTTTCCTGTTATGTAGATCAAAGGACAATGGGATTATTTTTTTTATCTACTTCCATGCTTAGGCCATGAGTGGGGTCCAGAGCTGCAATTCACTAGCCCAGGGATGTAGCTAAAGCAATGATGTCTCTGCAGTGTTTGTCAGGATGGACTGCTCTTTGTCCTGCTCACTGCTTGCTCCATGACCACTGCAGCAATATCCAGTAGCTTCTAAGAAGGTTTTGTTTTTTTTTTTTTTTTTGCTAGTATTTGGAAAAGCTTTGCAAAAAATGGTGCTGAAGATGGCTGGAGCTCTTGAAGTTTCTGGGTCTCCAGACACTGAAGGCTTTGTAGAAATAACAGTGAATTTTTGTACCTACATAGCACTTTATTAACACTCATTTTTCAATTGTCAGAAACTTTCTCTGTGTGTTGTTGTCACAGGATGGATAAACAGAATGAAACACATACATTAAGCCAGTATTTCTGGGACTGCTTGTGCCCACCTTCTCTTGTGAGTAATGACCAGTGCCGCTTAGCTTGTGCAGCCGTCCCAGCCTCTGGAGTTTGATACCCACATCAAGTGTTCAGGTTTCCCACTGTGACCTGTCAGTCCTGACAAATGAAACTTGTGTCAGGGTAGGGGTCAATTTCTTGCTATTGGTTCTTTGTTTATTGTGCTGGAACCACTGCCTCTTACACACTGAAACTTTGTCTCCTGGTGTCTGGAGGACCCCTTTGCCGGGAGAAGGGGCTGAGCCCACATCAAGAGGCTGGCTGTTCACACCCAACCAGGGCACCTCTCAGGGAAGAGGGAACACTACCCTGTGCAGCTCCAGCTCCGTGGTGGCCTTAAAGTATCAAAGGAGTCATCGGTAAGATGTTTCCCCTACTTCAGAAGTTCACACTTCTGAATAAATTCTAGCCTTAAAGCTTTGATTTTCCCTTTTTTAACACACTGGCTAAAATGGCAAATTTGGTATGCATAAACTTATATTTTATAAGAATTATTCGTGCAAGCAAATGGTGTGTTAGTCTACTTTTGTTTCATATTTTGGTTTTAAGGGTGCCTTGACCCACAGAAATTTGAAGTTTTTCATTAATAAATTCATGTTAAAAAAGTAATTTCAAAATTTATGATATTTGGAATTTAAAGCAAGGGGAGCAGTTATTAAGCACAATTCTGAAGGACATTAGGGCATAGAACATACCAGAGAAGGATCACTTGTAAATTAACCTTAATTCAGGCAAACTGATGCTAAACTCTGAAAATGATCCTAAGGGATTATGTTAGTACTCCTTAGACTGCTGTACTGATCTCTAAGAAGTTAGCTCATAGAGACACTAAGAGATTGACATTGTTCAGGCTTTCCTTGCTCATGAAAAGAATATTCTAACCCTAATCTGTTATGGATCATAGAAACCTAAAGATCAAAGTATAGCTCAGATCTAAAACTGCAGACACTTACTCTAAGACTCTTACCATTCCCAAAAGAGTTTTTTCAGTGCTGTGTTTATTCTCAAAGAGGATTGGATGAACTGCAAACGTCATTTCCTCACGCGTGACTTTACAAAGCATGATTGTCAAGGTATTGTCATATGAATGTTATGTTTGCATGACCTTGTAAGTAGTTAGCTCAGGAGTCAATGATTTCCTTAAACGTAGATTTTGGGAGCAATGTTAGCACTATTTATTGCCTAGGCAGAGACATTAGCACTTCTCAGCTTAGGGAGGGGAAGTCAACAATCCTACAGGCACAATGTTACAAACTGACATTCTGAAAAGGTGATGAAGCACCAGAGAGCTGTGGAGCAGCAAGGATAAATGTCTGAGCAGTGATGTAGCCTGCACAAAGAAGATGGGCATACAAAGACTGATGCATCCCACCATTCAGATTTCCCTCAAGAAAAGCAGTATCCAACGTGTGGATCTTGCCCTACAAACAGATTTCAGCAAGTAAACCATATCAGCATGGTTACGGTTTGTTATCTAAGTGAAACACATAGACAACCTAAAGTGCACTTACTGCTTTATATGTATCTGCCTCCAAACACTGCAGTGCTTTATCTTGGTTGATTCTAGGGTTTCTGAAGATTAATTATCTACTTCTACTTTAATGCTGTCTGATGCAGAAGTGATTTTAAAGAACCAGAAATCCATGCCTAGGGTTGAAGTGATTCATGACACACTTTCACAGTGCTAAATGTTCCATCAAAAGTTACACAAGGTACCAAATGGCTTGGGAATATTCTCTTCTTCTTTTTATGGCATGGTAACTTTGCTATTGGCATGGCAAAAAAGTTTCTTCCAGGGGGAAATTCTACCCAACATATATCAGGAATGGTACAAGACTGAAATTGGGCCTAAATTTCAAGGATCATTGCTGGTCAGCTCTTATGGCTGTCGCTCATGAAATCTCAGTAGGATCTAACTGCAGTAAATAGTGAAGTGGATTTCTCTCACGAGGTTTCACCTCTATCTGGAGGCTTATGCACTCATCTAAAATGATCTACTGGACTTAAGCCGCCCTAATCCTGAGCTGTCTTCATGCATGGGGTACCTGCTTGGTTAATTGCATTGTCCCTCTACCTGTGGTTTTTTTAGCACTAATTCTAAGGAAAAAAAATGTTTGTTTTCATCCATGGCATTAAGAACTGTAAAAAATAGCTGTTATTTATAAAAGAGTACATTTTTTCTGTCTGTTGCCTTTAGTAAAGAATTTAATAATACAAGAATTTGAATAGTTTTAACTAAATGCTTCTGTAATTCAAGTTGTATAGTTAGTAAAGGCATTTGTTAGTGAGTGTCCCTGATGACTTCTCTACTTTTAAAAAGCAAAAAGGTTATTTTGGTAATTGGTATTTCTAGTATATCATGCACTGTACTTGTTTACAGACAAAAAGCAAGCCCTCACATGGAAAAGCTTCACATCTTTGTATTTGTCCTTACAGAGCACTATGTGCAAGATACGAAACATGGAGTTGTTCAAAACATTTCTGACAGATTACCTATGTTAAAAGATCTTGGTTCATTGAACTAAACATATATTCTGAAACACCGTCAGTTCCAGAAATTCTTACAAAAATCAGAACAGGTTTGGAGGAAATCCTTTGACTGAATCCCAGGAAGACTGTCTGGGATGAAATTAGTTGGAAGCTGTAGATCCCAGAACTGCTTCCTTGTGGACCTTTTTTTAACAAGGATGAGGGATTCCTCTACAATTATCTGCTTAATGGAAGGACACAATTCAGTTTCTTTTCCAGTACTTCCATTTTTCCAAACTTTGCCAGCAACAAACCTGAGAGAGAGGTCATCAGTTAATCAAAGCAATTGACTGCATTCCAGTTCAGAAAAGTTAGAAAAATGTGGCTTCAGTTTAACCATCCCTTAGCCTCCAGACTTGTGAAATATCAATTCTTTGATGCTGCTCTGAGCATGCCTCTGAGCTGATAGTGTTTCCACCTTTCTGTGCACAAATTTTTCTTTTATTTCATTTTATAAACATTTTGAATGTATTGATGTATTAGCTCACTGGTCAAATATAATCCGTAATTTCTCCATAGCAATTACAGAGACAATATATCTGTTCTTGCTGTTAAAAATGTTGTATTTTATAAATATATCTGTGATCCAGCTAATTATGGGTCAAATCCTTCAGTAACTCTTAGGCAAGAGCTGCGAAGAGAACTCAGTTTCATGATGCTGGAAGGGGTGACCCAGATTTTACTAGAGGAACAATCAGTCTAGTGATTTCTGGAGAAATGCATATATCAGTCTTGACAAAATCAGACCACCTCTTGGGGTACAAGTCGGGAAGATCTAGGAAACACCATAGAAGATGGTTAGCATACATAACAAATGTGGTCAGAACAGGCTGTATTGTCCAAAACACAGCATCAATTTTCTGCATCTGTAGTAATAAAAGCATATATGAAGCGCCTTTCAGTCCTTCATGGTTTTGTAAGTCTGAGTCCTCAGAGATTTTTTTTCCCCTTTATCTTCTCGGTACCTCTTGAAAATATTTGATTTTCTTATTGTCTCATGTTGGGACATGAGTATAAATGTCTAAAGTATAAATGCAATGCCTGTGCCTAAAATGGGGCCATTAAACAATTCGTAACTGAGACACATGTGCCATTGTGGCAGATTAGCCTTGCCTGGCAATGAGATCCCCACCCAGCCGCTCTCATGCTTCTCAACACAATAATGAGAGGAATTAGGATGAAAATGTTCATGTGTCAAGATGAAGACAGGGTGAGCACTCACCAGTTACCATCACAGGCAAAACAAACTCAGCTGTGCAAAGATTTATTTAATTTGTTGCCTTTTTTTTTTTTTAATAGAGTGGGATAGTGAGAAACAAACGCAAAACTAGAAACACCCTCTCACCTATTCTCATTTCCTCCTTGGCTCAACTTCGCTCTCAATTCTTCTATCTAGTTCCCTCCCCAAGCACCACAAGAGGGATGGGGAAGAGGGGTTGTGGCCAGTCCTAAACACTTCATTTTTTCCTCTCCTTCCTCCTCACACTGTTCCCCTGCTCCAATGTCGGGTCCTTCCCACAGGACAGTCCTACAAGAACTGCTCCAGCACGGGTTCTTCTCACAAGGCTGCAGTTCTTCAAGAGCTGCTCTGGTGTGGGTCCTTTCACAGGTACAGATCCCTCAGGAACAGATTGCCTAGAGTGGGCTCTCCATGGGCTGAATTTTCCTTCAGGGCACATCCACCTGCTCACATATGGGATCCTCCATGGGCTGCAGGGGCACAGCTTCTTCATCTGATCTGTACCACGGGCTGCAGGGGAATCTCTGCTCCTGCATTTTCTTCCCTTCCTTCTGCACTGACCTTGGTGTCTGTAGAGCTGTTTCTCTCACATTTTCTTACAACCTTAAGAATTCAGTTTACATCCCTGTCCATTCCTGTTTGATTCTTATGTCATTCAACATATTTTTATCTATTGATATTTTCTAGTGCAGCAGCTGCTGGAGTGTGGTTGTGTAAGTTGCTGCTTTCATCTGGGAAGGCTCACATAAAAATAATTTCAGTTATAAAGACGGAATGGAAAATATTCTGAAAAACAATGGCTTTTTGAGATTAGGTGTAGGTGATATTTTACACTAGATTACTCAGTGTAAATGCCTACTGTTCTTTTAAGCCAAGTTTATGTGTAGAGCACCACTGAAAAATTTCTCTTGACATACATCAGTTACTTACAAAACAAACAGAATAAATATAGTACTCTTTGTCTGCTCAGTTAGAAATTGTTCTCTCATTTCTTGTAGGATGAATTATCTCCTGATTTAATTCTACGAAATCAAAAGTATGCCCCTACAATAGAATGCTTTTAGTTCATCACTGCCATGAGGTTTGTCTGGACTCCATAGCTACTTAAGCACAGTAGTTGATTGAAAACAGTTTGGATTTATGTTGTAGAGAAACGCATGTCAACCTCCAGGATAGATTTCACGCTGTCTTAAAATGGCAAAAAAAAGTCTTGTATCTGTATAAAAAAGCCCTCCATCCAATATAGTAAATACAAATATGGAAGCACTCATAGCTGCTAGCATATATATTTTGTTAAGAATAAAGGGTAATTGGTTTTCAGCAGGTGAATAGAACAGAGATCTGAAGTTTGCCTTCCATGGATACATGCCACTCAAGAGTACCTCCACTGAGTTAAATCAGTTAAAAAGGAGGCAGTAGTTGATACTAAGTCTTTATAATAGGCTAGAAGAAAAGTGCACACTTTTGAATAGGTGGCCTTAATGAGAAGTTCTGATGTCCAAGCTGTGTTCCCTATGTAATGGAAGGAAAGTTGAGCTGAGGCAATGAGAACACCAAGCACTGCAAGGACTCTTAGATCCCAGATGGTCAAAGTCTTTTTTCTTACTTTTGGTTTCTAATTACTAAAGAGCTTCCTATGGGATTATCTCTTTGCGCAGCAGCTCTTCCTACTGGTGTAAACAATATTGCTTACATCACATGAAATAGAACACTGTCATACTCAGACACAAAAGGACCACACAGACCCAGCTCAGTCAGGTAGAGGCCGAGACCCTGAAAGAGGGCTCGTTGTTTGTTTGACATCATATAAATCTGCTTCTGGGAATGACCATGGATTGGAGGATAAAGTTAACATCTCTCCAACCACACTGGTCAAAGGAAAAGATCATCAAACTTTCTCCGCCTCAGGAGAAGGAATGAAAACAAAAGAGAACATTAGCTAAACATAACTTAGGTTTACAGAAAGTGCATGAGAACTTAACTCTGTTTACAGAAAGTGTGTGAGAACTCCATCACAGAAATGAAAACATCAAAAGACTGCAAAACTCAGGGTGACAGAACACTTGCATAAGTCTTTCTAGAACTAGAGATGACATCCACTGGTAGCTTATAACGGGATTATTTTGATGCAGTATGCTCAAGTGTAATAAGTGAAATACGCAGCAAAGGAGCTGTGGTTTCTGTAGCATATAAATTAAAGAGATATAAAATTAAGAAGCAGGATAAAGATTATAGTGAACTGAATTAGTTGAGTGCATGAAGACACTGTTTTTAGCAAATATACCATTGAATGGAGAATGGGATGGCCATTTGCATGAGGGCAAGGATCTGGGATGAGAATTCAGATAAGTTTAGCATTGACAGATAGTCAGGATCTGAAATGGGGTCTGGGACAACATCAAAGCAAACATTGCTTCAATCCAAAGGTACCATAACCTATAAGACCACCTTCCACTTCTGAAAAAAAAATGCAAAACAAACCAAAAAGAAAACTTATAGGTCTTTTAAGCCTGGAGCAGTCATTTCTTTTTGTCAGTCTTATGAAATGCTGTCAAAAATTGCTGCCTGTTGAACTGCACCAACAGATGTGAATGGTATGGAAATCCAAAGCCAGTCTTCTCAGAAGAAGCTGCTGAAAGACTTGGAGGTGTTAGTATTCCCTCCAAAGAAAAGGAAGATTTGGAGAAGGCTCAATAATGGGTAAGAGAGGAAGAAATATTTTCTAGGAGCCTAAGTATTTTAGGTTGATCAATTTGTTTTTATTATAACTATTTAAGGGGTATTAGATTTTTGAAAGGCATAGACATTTTGCTAGTTAATAGAAGACTGTAGTGTCTATTTGCTAGTATAAATTGAGTAATAAATTTGATGATCTGTCAAGACATTAAGTTTAACCAAAAAAGTTGTTGTCTTGACAGCTTAGCAGCCAACAAGATATAATACGGTAGAGTCATTGGAGTCTGCATGTCTGGCAGAAGCCTTTAAAATAAGGAAAGATTGTGTGATGTAATGTAAGTTCAGTCACATGGAATCAGTTACCTGGTACTTTGCAATAATTGTCAAGTTTTATACCAGAAATAGTTACCTAAAGGATGCATGGGAGATAAAAGGGATATTAAAGGTTGCTATTTTATAATTTTTCCTCCACTGAGACATTGTGATGCCTGTCAACTATATTTCTGGCAAGCTGAGTTTTTGAGTGAAATTGCATGTGAATTTTGTTACTATTATTGACTTTGATTTTCATCTTGTTCAGTTTTGGCTGTGAAAATTGACAGATCAACAAGAAGGTTTTTACATTTCAAGTAACAAATATAAAAAATTAATCTGGAATTGAATTTGGTTCACCTTTTCCTCAGCAGTCTTATGACAATGGCAATGGCTATTTTAAGGTAGAACATCAGATCTGAACTTGGATTTAAAACACAAGTGGAAAAAAGCAGAGAGAAATAATTCTGTATTAGAAGGGCTTGAAATAGAGCAACTAAAATTTTTCTGGTTTTCAGCTGAACATCTGGGCTTCGTACCTGTTATTAGGTTTTCCTTTAAATTTATTTATTCATTTATTTTATTTATTTTTCTGGAATCTTGTTCTAACATCTCTTTTTGTATAAAACAAATTCTGCTTGTTAATATCCTATCATGTAAGATGCTGAGTCAATATGCAATGTAAAATTATCTGATGAGTCAGCTCTACATTATGAGCACATGTGTGTATGAGTGTGTGTGTGTAGTAGGCTTACACATTATTTGTTTTTGTGGATGTCCAAACTAATAAATAAATTGTGTAAATATTTGTCTCACAAATGCAGTCCTTGACCTAAGTATCTTCTTTAAGGTCATAAATATTTTATTGATTTTTAAGTACATATAGAAAATAATACAAACAGGAAAAGTATCTTTCATATTAAAGCTTTAAAACACTATATAAACAGAGAAATTAATAAGAATCAGTGTGTTAGAAATGTTTGGAAACCTGTTCTGTCCTCATCTCCTTTTTTTCCACCAGAAAATTATCATTTAAAGTACAACTGCAGAGTTTATTTTACAGATATCATTAATGAGATTTTAAAATTATGAAAAAAAATCCAGGATATTGCATCAATTAATTTCAGTAACTACTTTTTTTTCCCACCCACAGCACTGGGTATTAATCAAAGTATGTAAACATCATAGATTTTTTAGCTTCATATATTACAGATGTCAAAAGCAGTTAAAAATGTCTTAGGAGAGCCTGGAGCAACAAAAATCTGAATTACTCACTTGGTTGGTGATATGTAGTTCCATGAATTACAGCATCCCAACTGTCACAGTTTAACCTCAAACATCAACTAAGTACCGTGCAGCCACTCCCTTCCTCCCTCTGGTGAGATGGGGAGGAACAATTGTAAAACCTGTGGGTTGAGATAAAGTTTAATCCTTGAAATAAAGTAAAACATAATAATAGCACTAGTTTATATGGAATATCTCTTTGGCCAGTTTGTGTCAGCTCTCCCAGCCATGCTCCCTTCCAGCTTTTTGCCTCACAGGCAGAGCATGGGAAAATAAAAAGTCCTTGATTTTGAGGGTAAGCACTGCTTAACAACAACAAAAATATTAGTGTATTATCAACGTTATTCTCAAATTAAATTCAAAACACAGAACTGTACTAGCTGCTAGGAAGACAATTCACTCTGTATCAGCTGAAAACAGGACACCAACACTTCCAAATTTTCCTAAAACTTTATGAAAAGTATGTTCTTTAAAGAAGAATCGACTGGCCATGCAGAGGGTAAGCGAAAAAGCCATTTCTGTCAATAAATCAAATTTCTTAAATACTTTGCTGGTTCAAGCCAAGAGGAAAGGAACATATTCACAGGACCAATTGATGTTAAATACATAGTTATAATGCCAAAATTTAATCAAGTTTTTATTTGTTCTGGTAGCAAAGATCTGAACTGTAATTAACACCCAAAATATTTAGCAATTTTTTGTTATATTTATTTCAGTGTCACTGATGCAATAGAAGTCGTTTATGAGAAATTAGCTATTTTATTGATTTGTTCCTATGAAATTGTTATTATATCTTATATTGTATTGCTTGAGTTTTCAAGCCTTTGAACTTAATTCTTGCTTTTGTACTTATTCATGCCAGTAAGGCTAAATTACTTGAAAGAATGCTGAAAGCAAACAGCAATGTTATTGTTATAGTTCTACTGAAATTTTGAATATATATGGATAGTCAAGGGGACTTAAAAAGATGTGGTTTGCCTGTTCTAGTTCCCTCTACACTTCTGAGCGGTGTCAAAGGGTTTTAGATGAAGTTAGACTCCAGCTCTGAATTTTTTTAAGATCACAGATGTCAAAGTACAGCAATATGAACACTTTCCTCTACACATAAATGACTGCCTTTCATAAGCTTAAAGGCAAAACTTTACAGATGCTGGACTGTATAATTACCCAACTTTTACTTTTATGAAAGAAAAAATATTATCTCACTATTTTTCAAGCACTTCTTTCATGACATTGCAGAGAATGCAATTCAATAAATTGCATTCGATCTAAAGGATATAACAAATTTCTTTCAGCTTTGTGTCTGGTCGTTTTTTGCTTTCTGGCAAGCTTACTGAACCTTTCTTTGAGAGCCTGATATAAACTACCAAAAAACCAATGGGAAAAGTCCAACTAAATATAAATTCTCTCTGAATTAGGCTCTTTTCAGAATCCTAATTGGATTTCCATTTCAGTTCTGAACCGATGATTACAACTGATTGAAAAAAGACTAGAAACCTCAAATTTGAAAGATTTGAAATTTGATTTGAAACAGAAATTACAATTATTCAATACCTCTGAGAACACTGCAGAGGGACTTAGTTGTTTTTGTACATTCACTGCTGAACATGCCTTGAATTTACAATATTTAATACTGAAGAGCTGCAGGAAGACTTACCAGCTCATCACTGGACTGAATTCGCTACAGGTTACGTGCTTTTTACATCTGCAGCAAATCAACAGAAACATCCAGAATTTTTATCCAAGTACAAGTATCAGAGACCTTCTTTAACACATCAAAAGCTCAGATACCATGAAAATATTAATAAATGAACAAACTTTTTTTTTATGGAACACCATTTTCATCCTAAAATGAAGTTGCTATCTTGCATTCCAAATAAACTCTACCATAGTTCAAAAAATAGGCGTCCCATGAACCTGAGTGCTATGGCTCATCTCTCAGAGTGTGGTTTTTAAAATAGCCTCTAAAACACTTCTGTTTGAGAGAATTTCAGTTTAAGCTACTTCTTAAGAGTCTGCCACAACTATGCCTCTAATATAAATCACTTCCTGATTTCCTGAGGAGGACCATCTGTTTAACACCATAAAGTATTTAAATCCTTAAAACATCAAGGCAAAGATGAGCTTGAGTCTTAGCCAGACGGTTATAACATATCCTCAACAGAAGAAACTCTTAGATTTGGTATTATTCACATAAATTTTTAAGATAAATGGAAAAATACGGAGTGACATTCACTGACACAGTTCAAGGCTACATATCTGAAGTGGCACACAATATAAGGTACTTGCGATGTAAAAATATACAAAGATCAAGATGTCCCTATTCCGCTTTGCTTTGTTTTGATTTCTGTAAGCTTAGTCAATAGTTTAAGTTAGCAGATTCTTGTGGTCCTCAACCATAACTTCCTTGCAAGTGTCGCACAGGAAGCCAGCAGGACTGGGCATCATTACTTCTGTGAAACAACATTTCGGATGACCATGTGCTAAAATGGGCTACCAGATATTTCCAAGGTCACATCATGACATGAAAGTTTTCTTTTCTCCACTCTCAGATGTACGATTATTTCATACTGAAAAAGTAATTCTTGTCTCATACTCTTCACTTCAGACATGGTGAAAAATGTGCTTAACAAATATATAACCGATTCATAACATGTCTGTACATAGTTCAATTCAACTATAGTCATCAGTCACTGTGCTTGAGGAATGCTTCATAAGTGAGAAGATGGTTTTGTGTTTCACGCCAAATCCTTCTCACATGACCCTAGGAATGAATCTTGTTATTTTCTAGTTCACAGTTCTATCATAGGTAGAGATAATATTACTATTTTTCTGTCTTTTGAGATTTTAAAATCTGAAAGGGGAAAAATAAGAATGGATAAACGGCTAACATGGAGTCAGTCTCTACCTTATAGATATTTCTAGGGAAAAATCACACATTATAAAAACTCCTGGAAAGACGTTTACATTAATCTTTCTTTTTATTGAGGAAAAAGAAGGGATCAGAAAATAAATCGGATAATTGCTAAATTTCAAGTGGTTGTGATTTTCTGCTGGAAGACCATAAACAATCTAAATAAGCAAAATGTATTAAATCTCTAATTTAGAAACAGTTTAAAACATTAATTTTTGAAGAGCTAAAAACTTTTTTTAACAGATCAGAATGGAAAAATCTAAAGAATAAAAGTAATGACTACCTGTGAGAAATGCTTAAAAGATAAGCACAACTAAATCCTTACTGTGGGCAGAAATACAGGATGAGGTCCACACTCCATTCAGAGGGATCCAAAGGTAGCCATCATCCAAATTTGCCTACTACTCACACTCTTAGATTTAAAGGACTGTCTCCAGCACAGCGGCTATGAGAACCTGCACACTCTCTGATGACTGCATGCCAAAGAAACTAATACAACATTTTATAAAAAAGATAAGGTTGAGAAATTTTTGGGCTCTAATCTGCCATTTTTTCTGGCACTAAATGCTCAAGGACATGAGAGACCTGATTCCCAAAGCTGAATCTTTTCAAAAGGTTATCAAAAGAGCACTGAGACATTATTTTGTTCATCTGTTCATTCCAGCAGTCTTCCTCAGCGCTACTACATTTATGCATTTTAACTGATGCACAAAGAAAAAAAATTCTACAGAATTCTTACCAGTTATAAAAATCTTCTTTCCTTTTGTTCAGCTTCAAAATTAGAAAAAGCTCAGGTGATAGGAGTAGCTAGCTTTAAGAGAGTGCAACACCAAAAGACTATTTAATTCAAATTACAAGCCACAGTACAGCTTAAGAGTTTGCTTAATGGGTACTGGCTTGGAATCACAAATTGTCCCAGTTAGTATTTAGTTAGAAAAACAGCAGGAAGAAGTTCCTTACTTATAAAGTACCCTGGCTCATGCGAATTTGTTGTTTTCCTGTCTATAAATAAACAGAATTTCTGTTTATGTAATATGACCATTAACTTTCTGGCTACTCACTGTATGTGAATGAGCCATACTCATCTTTTTTTACTGTCTTGAACACATGTAATAAGTGCTATCCTGTGAACCTGCTTGATTCTTTGAGAAAATTAGATGCCTTGTGAGGACAAGATAGGTCAGTGACACTGACAATATCAGCATGACAAGGCCAGGCCCGGAGCTGGACTATCACTGTAGCCAAGGTAAGTGATTAGGAGAGACTTGACATGAACAGAGCAGAAATTTTGAATTAAACAGAAATGGAATTCTTTTGGCAGAGGAAGTTTTTTCATGAAATTGTCAGCAACTGGAGTTTGCAGGCACCCCTGCTTAAACAGAAAATTGCTTCTGCCATTTTATATCCTGAAGTGCAGTGCCTACCAAGTTGCCTTTGGCAAACTTTGTCTTCATTAGAATCATTAGCTTGTATACTGGTGTGGTGGGTTGACCCTGGCTGGATGCCAGGTGTCCACCAAAGCCATCCTCTCACTTCTCAACTGAACAGGGGAGAGAAAATATTAACAGCTCGTGGGTCAAGATAAGAGCAGGGAGAGAGATCACTCACCAGTGACCGTCACGGGCAAAACAGACACGAATTGGGGAAATTAGTTTAATTTATTACCAACCAAATAAGAGTAGGATAATGAAAAATAAACCCAAATCATAAAAACACCCTCTCCTCTCCTCTCCTCTCCTCTCCGTTCCTTTCCTTCCTCCCTCAC
>VZTD01002801.1:83439-100616 GCA_013397725.1 Rhagologus leucostigma | reverse complement strand
CCAAAACAAAAAACCCCCCTCCCCTCTCCTCTCCTCTCCTCTCCGTTCCTTTCTTCCCAGGCTCAACTCTTCTCCCAAATTTCTCTACCTCCTCCTCTACAAGTGGCACAGGGGGACAGAGAGTTGGGTTTGTGGTCAGCAAAACATTATTTCTGCTGGTCTTTCCTCCTCAAGGGGAGGACTTCTCACACTCTTCCCCTGCTCCACAGTGGATCCCTTCTATGGGAGACAACTCTTCATGAACAGATAGCTCCAGCATGGGTCCATCACAGAGTCTCAAGTCCTGTGAACAAACCTGCTTCAGCACGGGCTCTTCTTTCCACAGGAACACAGGTACAGTGCAGGCTTCCCACAGGATCACAGCCTCCCTCAGGCATCCACTTGCTCCAGTGTAGGGTCCTGCATGGGCTGCAGGGGCACAGCTGCCTCACCACAGGCTGCACCATGGGCTGCAGGGGAATCTCAGCTCTGGTGCCTGGAGCACCTCCTGTCCCTCCTTCTTCATGGACCTTGAGGTTTCTCGCACATTCTTGATTCTCTCTCTGGCTGAAGTTGCTGCTGTGCATTTTCCCCCCCTCCTTCTTAGCTGTGTTATCCCAGTGGTGCTACCGTCACAGTTGAATGGCTCAGCTTGGCCAGCAGCATGTCCATCCTGGAGCCGTCTGGCATTGGCTCTGCTGGACATAAGGGAAGCTTCGGGCAGTGTCTCACAGAAACCACCCCTCCCTGTATTCCTCCACTACCAAAGCTTTGCCACGCAAAACCCATGCAGTTGGATATACTCTATGGAGCACAAATGTAGGGGCTTCGTTGAAGGCACGAAAGAAAATACGAGAACTGAATTGAGTTTCTGAATGACTTTTAGAATTAATGTACATTAGAGCATAACTTGACCCATGCAGTTTGTGGCTGCAGCAGTGATGAATTCAGTAAATGCACTCTCTGATGCAGCTGTTTTGTGTACTGTGTATGACTTTGGGCCAAGAGGAGGCTGACTGTTCCTATTTATGTCATGTGACTGGAGTGTTGAAGTGCTTAAAGACCTTATATCGGCATTCAGACTGAATTCTCCTCCCTTCTCCAGCTCTACTTAAACACACATATTATCTATATAATGCTTCAAAATACCCATTTAATGTCTGTGACCATCTAGAATCAAAAGTGAAGATTATTGATGTCATAATGTATGGGAACAAAATCACTAGAAAAAGGGAAGAAAAAGATATTTTGGTGCTCTCCCCATCACTGAACATGGCAAATAGAAGAATGAACTCCAGTGAAACATTTCTTGACTGAGTAGTTCACCCATTCAATCCTAGCTCTATCTGTTTCTTTTTCATGCCAACTGTACAGGTAACTATACCCTTGAAAATCAGTTTTCCATGTTGAAAGGTATCTGTATAAATAAGGTTTGATTACTTCTACACTATTTGCCCAGCAAATCTTCAACCTTTAATAGACACCTCTCTGGTATTTGTCATGTGAGGTGGAAAATCAGAGTGAAAAAGATAGGATCAACTGCTCCTTGTATACTTTAATTGCTTGTGAAGTTTCCAGAAGAATCTGATTGAAGATGCTTTCAGTGATGAACCTAGGCATGCCTTTCAGGCCTCTGTGGTCACGAACAGTAATTAGTTAAAATAATTGATCAATAATTAGTCAAAATGACAAATCAAAACCCACATTGCTAAGGGGTTCATTCCAACTTTCATCTCTTCTCCCTCTCCAACAAAAATCACTTTCTTAGTGGTTTTAAATTTCTTAGAACTTCAAATGATGGCTGCAGTTAAAAGGAATTAATAGATGATATAGATTTATCTTCTGAATGTCTGTCTTTTATTTTTACTTCCATGTTATGCTCTCAGCAACCAGGTTTTCTGAAGTTTTCCATGCATACAAGATGATGTCTTATCTATCTTCATCTGAGTGTCCTTAACACTTTTCAGAACTAGGGGATTGGGGAAAAACTTCAGGAAACATAAAAGGACAGAGATGACTTAAGTTCAGGACTGTAAAAGAAGAAAAATATGCTGCTTTAGACAGCAGAAAGTCTAGATGATTTGAGCTCAGACTTCCTCTTGCTCCAGTTCCCATTGAACCATAAATGCCTTCCCAGGGCAGAGAAATAAGGGGATATGAGGAGGCTGCATTTCAAAGTCATTCTATCCTTACAAAGAAAGAATAGCCACTGATTCAGACACTGATTATACGTGGCAGTTTTGTACTCTAAAAAAAAAAAAAAGAAAATCCCTACAGATTAGATATAGCTACACGTATTTTTCATTTCCAGTAGGCAGGAAACTAGGTTGTCCTAGATCATCTGTCTTCCACTTTATTCCATTCCTACCCGGAGCCTGGAAAAAGAAGCAAACAAACAAACATAGTCACGGGAACATCAGCCTTGTCATGATTAATGAAATATCATTTTAAATGTCATCTAGCCAAATGTATCATGAACATTTCTAATCTATCTAAATACTAACTCATAGATTGTTGCCCTAGGTAGAATATTGCCTTGCATTTAGGACAGCTAATATGCCATTGTCTATTGCAGCAGGCTCATCAGCACAAGAAAGGCATTCTTGAGTCTGTTTTATTTTAGTGTGTGGTGGAAATAACCCTAAAAGCATGTCTCCATTTCAAGGATTTATTTTCAATTAGGTAATAGTTTTGTAAACCTCTCTTTCCAACTTAAACCACTGAAAACTTTCGGTATAGTCACTTGTTTTCTGCACTGTTTGGTTGAGAAAATAACAGCTTTTCCACTACAAATAGCAGGTATAATAGAAACAAAATTGTGTCTTCAAGATGTTGGTAGCTAGAAAAGTTTCAAGTCCAGTCCTCCCAACATTACACACATACTTATCTTCACTTGTATGTGTAGTTCGATTGAAACTGCTGCTTTGTGCACCACTCAGTGTATAATTGCATCTGCTCAGGGAGGATGTAGTATTTTGGGGGTGCTTTCCTGCCCAAAGAAACAAGGGGTTGTAAGAAGTAGCTGTATTTCTGGTCTGTCTACCTTCTATGTCAGTGTTCGATGTTGTCTTGTGGAAAGTAGAAAGCATAGAATTAAAACATTATAGAACATGAATTTGCCCAGGAAATTACATTTTTACACTCTTTTCCTTTCTGCACTAGCTTTGCTGAATTGTGTCTTGTGTTCAAGATAGCAACAGGGAGCAGTAAGTAAACCAGACCTTTTATTTTCATGTCTAGTAATAGTACATAGTTTTCATTTGATACTACAAAAAAGGGCTTAATTTTGTTTCCATTGAAACATGAAATAAACATTGTTTGGTTTGGTTTTGTATCATAATTATTTCTCAATTTTCCAATTCCTGGAGGTCTGTTTAAACTGGTAGGACATCAGATAGTCTCTGTACCTAATATCAATAAATCTTTCTTGGTGCAGGTTAATTATTCAGTGATTACCTTCTGCTCTATAACAGTCTACACATAAAGCTCATGTAATACTAGGATATGTGTATCTCAATATCATTTTATCCAGTTGAGGTCTGATTGAAATATGATTGCTGTTGGGGGGATCTTTCCTCTGACTGAGTCAGGCAAGGTCAACAACAAAAGGCAAGACACTGCAGTAGACATAAGCATAAAATTTTTAGTAGGTCTGTGGTTTTTTCTTCAGGGAATTTCCTTTTTAGAAAAAAGAGCACACTTATATGAAATTTTTATGCTAAAAATAATGCTTAGTCTTCTTTGTCCGTTTGTCTCTGAACAGAAAGTATTCTACTGTATTTTAAAAATGCCATTTTTCTTCTTTTGTTACACTGCCCTTGAAGAATCTCTACTTAAAATATCTAAGAAACTAAACTTTATAAGTTAATTTAGAAAAGGAGGACTAATAATGGAAAAGAGCAATCACCTGTTGCATTGTTTCTCTTCAAAGGAAACAAAACGTTCAACTTCCTTTTATCCCTCAGGCAGGAAATGTAATAATGTTAGAAGTTACATAAAGACTGTCAAACAATACAAATTTTATAAAATTGAAAACGTATATAGAATAGGTCAAATTTATCCCGTATGGAGCTCTATTGACTTGAACAGGCTTACAGCATGCATTTCAATTGTGTGCTATACAGTAATTCAGATGGAATTGTTTGTGCATCAATTGTTTCTGAGAGCAACTGTCCTCAAAACCTCAAAAATGCTGAGGATCTCAATTTCATTATTCCCAGCTCCATTGATTTCCACTGTTATGTTTTTTTTTGAGAGAGTAACTGGAGTTACATTTCAATGCTGTTATGCATAATTTAATCATTAAAGTGTATTTTCACAAGAGACTGTGATAAAACCTATGATGAGAGAGACAAGCTGCATTTTCTTAAAAACACAGCAGTAATTTTATAGTGGTTAGTGAACAGCCATGCTGAAATAGACACATTAAATCACTGAAAAAGGTATGTGATTTTTTCTTTCCAAAGGAAAGGAACACTTGGAACTAGACTTTATCCTAAAGTCCAGATACCTAAAGCTCTTTGAGTTTAATTGCTCTCATGGGAGTTAGGATTTTAGACAGCTTTAAAAATTTTCACATAAGAACCAAGGAACCACAGTGATGCTGAAATATTTCAGTTTCCTTTGAAGTCAGTAGAAATCAAGCAGCCCTTAAACAATAGCCTGTACTTTGAAGGTTTGAACTGTTACGACAGCATCTCTTTTTTAAAAATTACATAGTTTAAGTAAAATGAATAATAAGAATTATTTTTTTAAAAAAATCAATTTAGGCGTGAATCTTTACAAAGAGTTCCTTAATATTCCATCTTGCCAGAATAGGGAAGCACAATGCACTTAGAGCAAGACATTTTTTCTCTAACTAATGTTTCCCACATCATTCCTCATTTTCATAATTTCTGAATTGCTTTTTGCAACATGGGAAAACTAAATGAAGTCATAAACTAAGGGAATTTCTATAAAGGTACCGGTGTGACACTGCTAAATGTTTCAGTAGCAAATATTTTGGAACTCTTGTCACCAAATGAAATCTTCTGCCATAAATTCAGTGGTCAGATTCCTAAAAAGAATAAGGGAAAAGTAAAAAATCCCCTTTATATGAAACAAAAGTATTCACAGAATCTAATGATTTGAAAAATTTAGAAAGAAATACAAAATTCTCAGGACATGCACCTATTCTAGACCAGAATGCAGTTCAGCTACTTATTGTTTTTTCCCCTCTCTTTGGAGATTTGAGACAGGCCTGTGCCATCTTTCACAAAGATCACAATTCACAATGCACACAAATTGGGTGGGTGTATCAGTAGTATATTCCCCAGGCTGAGAAAAAAGTGAGCATCATTAGAAGTTGTTGGCTGGGGTGTTCATTTGGGAAAACCATTATCATACTTCAGGACATATACTATATATATCTGCATTTTCAAGGCCCCCCCTCATTTCTCTGTTCCCAAGAGATTTTTATCCCATGTTACCCAGCCCTATTACAGACTTCAGTATGGAAGGCTAGAGACGACTTACGTTTTTCCCACCCAAAACATTTCTTGCTGACTGGAATTGGGATTTCTGGCTTAAGGAATGGATGTCCCCTACCCCTACCTATTGTCAAAAGCACCTCAAAACAAAAACACAGCTAAAGATATTATAGGCAACTGAAACCTTAATATGTGAAGATTTTAGGGCTTCAAGTTGTGGGTAGTGGTGGTTTTGTTCAGTACAAGGAAGGTAAGTGTTCACACCTAGTAAAGGGAATATAAATAAACCTAAGCAGAATTTAGATTATTTGTGTACCAAACACCTGTGTAGCCCTTAAGATATCAGATATAGGCAGTTAAAGATCAGGGAGTTTCAAGGTTCTCAAAGGATGTTTAAAGTTAATAGGAGGCTGAACACAATTCAGTGATCTCACTATCAGAGCCCTCAGTATAAAACCAATTATTCAATATTATAAATATTATAAATATTATTCAATATCCAATATTATTCCACATTATTCATCATTTTCAAAATTATTCAATATTTTAAACTGGTGTAAGCCAAATTAAGTATATCAGTTTCCTTCTAGGAGTAGTAAAATCAGTTGAGGAATCTATGTATCCTCCATTTGAGTTTATCGTAAGATTGCCAGTTAACCTAACAAAGTCATTTTCTAAAATGAGAAAAAGGTTTCAGCATCTTCTGGTCATAAATACTAAATCAGTTCCCACACAAACACTGCAGAAACCTTAGCTGACACTTTAGATCAAAATTGTTGACACATATCGTGCCCAGAATGGATCATAAAACAGCTTCACATGATTTAACTGACTCACATATTGGCTTAAACAGGGCTACTGCTTTATCTTTAAAACATTAAGTTTGATAAGTAGGAGGCTGTAGCTGTTATCATCAGCTCACTCTTAGGTACAGAAATCAAAATAATTCTAAGTAACTCAATAGATTGCCTAGAAACACCGATGTTCAGAACTGAACATGCATGGAAAGAACAAGAGAAAAGTGATAAGTTTTACTTAAATAATTAGCATCAATAAACACGAATACATATTTGAAAATCATTGACCTGCTTAATGATCTTTAAAATGAATTAGAAACTCTCTTAGGGGAAAATGCAAATGGAGGCTGTACATTAGCAGTGTATGACAAATAACATTAATATGTTTTATTGCTGGAAAAATTCTGACTGAAGGTAGGTTGAATACTACAAAGTTAGCTCCTCTGTCTCATCTAGTGAAACCAGTTATAATTAATTTCCTCACTGAACCTTAATTACAACCATTAAATGGTATGGGAATATTTTGCACCTGAAGATACTTCTGGGCCACTCTTTTGTGATTATTCTTTGCTCCTGTTAACAATGAAAATTCCTAGGCTCTTCTCTAAAAATACATGCAAGACAATTGAATTGGATTGACCTCCCAGTTATAGACACACATTAATACTCCTGTCTATAATTTTCAAAGACAATAGCACAGACTGTAAACACTTCATTACTCCTTCCCACCTCCCCTGTATGCTGTCAGTCAAACTCATAGCATTTGATAACAAAATCAAAGGGTGGCTTTTCCATCTAAAATTTCAATATGCTTTTATCAATTAGCAGTTCAGACTAATAACTGAGGACTGACAGCAACCAAAACAGAATAAGATTATACTTCATCCCTTTAGGCTGATTCTATAAATGATTTCTTGAACAGAATCACATATTTGCAGTCCAGCACGATGTCATTTTGTTTTGCACTTGGGACTGAAGGGATCATGGCTGGGATTCAGCATCACTGGTGTACTTTTCTGTCTTTCAAGACATGAGCTTTCTTTAAGCTGAAATTTTGCTATAAATATTTAACCACTGGCTGGATTCAAGAAAAGGAAGACTTAGTCAAACAGCTGTAACCGTAATATCTTTTTGATAGGAAAAAAGAAGCCAATAGTTGTGTGTTCTATTCCTATATTTGCCAGATTTATTGAAAACAATACCCTTGATTCCAAGGTCAGCATTCCAGATTGTTTAGTCGACCTTTCTGCTGACAATACTTATTCCTTCAGCTTATTCTTCCTTCAACTTGACTTATTTAGTTTATAAACTAAATAATTGCAATATGTAATTATTTACGCATAAACCTTGAAGTACCAGAGGGTAGGGAGCACACCTTTTTATTAGGAAATGAAAGAAAGAATGGCCACGGACAGTTTTTTTTTAATTCTTTTTTTTTTTTTTTTAGGGATTTCAGAAGTTTAAGCAGCCCCAGAAAGAAGAAAGGAGTTTGGTCCCATCTGTTATCAAACAAAGGAAAGCTGAGATACAATGAATGATACAGTGTATTCATTTTTCTCAAGGACATTTCTGAAGTTACTGAAGCATGAGAACAATATGTACAGAGTAGAACTGAAAGAGAAAGAAAAAAAACTCCCTCTTGGTGGTGTGGATGGTTTCTGCATGTTGGTCAGTCACGGGACTGCCTTGCTACCAGGAGGACTTTTTCATGCAAGGTGATGCAAAGAAGCTTTTTCATATTATTCAATAAAGATTTTTGGTGAGGTTGTAGAGAACACATATAAAGCCAAGGGACTGTGTACTTGCTTGCTTAAATAACTTTGAGGATTTTGAGATTGTCCTCTTCACAATCCCTGAACTGTGATTGCCGTTTATTGGACTGGTAAGGGAAAATATATGGATAATGAATATTTCATATCAGAACATTAGAATTTTGGTAATGACATTTATTACTGAAGTGGGTTAATATAAATTATTTTTTATTCATATATTTAGATCTATGGTTCCTTTGTTTTTCCACCTCAGTGCTGTTACTTTTCACTTTACATTATTAGTACTCCTTATGATACACTCTTACGATTAAAGAGGAGTGAATTACTACTCCTTCATTGTTTCAGGAAAGAAATTTTGAGTAAGAGCTGGAGCTAATGACAGCTGTCTAGACAGGATGACTGCATAAGTATCCATATCTTTAGCTGACTACTGAATAGATGGCTACACAGAGAAACCACATAGTGATAAAGACTAACTAATAAAGAAAGGAACTTACTACTGCGCTTCTCACACCATCTTTTCCTATCTATTCTTGTTGTCTGCATTCTATCTGCAAGTAATCATGTTAATCTTCTCCATGTTGAAACTTTCAGAATCCATACCATCTTCAGAATAACAGCCAACTTCCTAAAATGTCATCAGATGAAAAGCTTATGACAGGTAAGAAAAAAACAGACATATGCTGCAGTGTAATTTCAGACATCATATCCAAGCTTTTCTCCAACCCACACTGTATTTTTGTTGCAGTCTCCTCTTTTGCAAGCATATGTAAGTTAGGACCCTTTATCCAGACTGACCCTTTAGCTTTACCAAGTAAAGTGAGTAGAAGCAGAAATAAAAGTAATCTGAACATATATAAAAATATATACATTTGTTACAGACCTTGGCATCTAATGCAATTATCTGCACCCCTCTTACAGAACTGATGTTTCCAAGGGCAGTTCCATTTACCCAAAACAGGAGTCTAACATATATCAATCATCATTACTTCATATCTATGCCTCCATTGCTTCTACTGGGACTCAGTTTTGACACCATTTCCATGCTTATTTCCGCAATAGGACATTCTAATATGTTAAGAGAAGAATATTTAGTTGTTCTTATATTTCAATAATTATAATTTTAAAAAAAAAATAAAGATAATATTACAGTTGAAAAGTAAAGAGTGAGAAGTGGGATATGCTACTTTGCATCTTCTCATTTTAATGCTTTTTTAAAATCTATTTATGCTATTTAATGAGCCAGGACCATTCCTTAATGGTCCTATAAAGCATTATAAGATAGCTTTAATATAATCTTATCTGTTGTTTTCACAGAAAATATATTCAAAGACATAAAACCAGATAATTTGAATAATGCTAGAAAGAGAGAAAATGGATATTGTTCTGGGATTCAGTGACCGGTGGAGCCGTGAGATACATCTCCATTTGAGTTAGTGATCTAGATTGCTTTTATAGCAAACACAAGAAAACATAACTGAGATGTCATAAACTCCAACCCCAAAGCCAACAGATGACTCACACCCCAGCAGTCCTGCAAGCTCTTCTGACATTACTACTTCATTTGTAGATGTCTTCAAGATAGACACCTAACATTTATGCTTTTGGTACTCTATGGCTTTGTCAGTATAAAGATGATATGACATACACTTTTAAAATTAAAGAGGTTATTTTACTCAGACATCTTTATTCTGTCTGAGCATTTTCTGGCATGGTATTTTCTGTATGTAAATCAGTACTGGAAGGCAGACCTGAACATTTAACAGTAGTGACATATTTAGCTATTTAAAATTAATCTCTCTGATGTTAAGAGGGGAGAAAGGGTGAGTGAGCTTCCTGATTAAGGTCTTCTGGCCAGCTCAGAAATTTCAATTATTTTTGAAATAGTTTTTCTCCTCCTCTCCCAGATGTGGAGGATTGTGAATAGAAAATCACAGTAAAAATAATTCTACTTGGAGTTATTTGTACATTAAGAAAAATAAAAGCTGACATTTTAATCCCAGAGATAAGCATAATCATATTCATAAACCATTTTTTACACTGATCAAACAAATTTGTTCATTTACTTCCTTAGTTTTCCTCCTGGTAATACGCTGTTTCAGCGCTTAACACAACTAAAATTTGTGGTGAAAACTATTCTTTGCCTACTACTCTTCAGTTTAAAAATTGAGGCATTTATCAAGCTTGCTATACTTATTTAAAAAAACAAAAAAGTACTGATGAATGTTCAGATGAAAAAGGAGAAGAGTTCCAAGCAGGCATGTATTTCTTTGTCCAGCAGCCAGGATTTCTTGGGTAACCTGGAAGGAAGCTGGATCTTGACCTGCAAGTTGCCTGTTCATATGTTCAAAAGGGTAGTCCTGTTCTGAGACTTTCATGTAGAAGATAAAATTTTTTAAAAAAGGTAAATTGAGAATAAATAAATTCCCAATTTTTTCTGAGGAGAATAATGAAAGTACCACAGAAAGGGCCAGACATTGATACTCAAGTCCACTAAAACATTAGTACCAACACTGCACAGACTCAGCCCTCATGATGACCTCTTCTCTATCTGCAATGGCCCAGCCTCAGCAAAAGCCTCATATCTCCTTCAAGCAGCCAAGAAGAGTCAACAGTCTGGGCTTTTGGCTGACTTGAAAGGCACACCTGTACCCCTATACTCAACATTAGAGAATGAACACTAGCTTGCAATCATCTATCCTGTTAAAATGTTAGAAGTGCCTGGCTTGGTTTTACAGGGCAATAAACAGTTACCCAGTGCTGTTTAGGAGTCAACCCTGTAAACTTACAGACGGGTAACTTGGTCATGGTCATCTCACTTAGAAAGCTAGGAGCATAAGTAGACCATTTCGTCTCAGGCTTAAATCCAGAGGGCAGATCTTGGTACATTTAATCTCGTGTTACAGACTCAGGCAATAATTCCAAGCCCTGAGAATCCAATCAGATATATGCTCATGTGGGAGAAATTCCACAGGGTTTTCTCTTTAATATCTTCAGAATTTAGTCAATGAAGGAATAGTGGAACAGGAAGTAAAGCTGCCTGCTAAGCAGGAAAAAAAACCAATAAAAGGATTCCCATTTCTATATTTTGTTGATATTTTTTTTTAATTAATTAATTATTTCAGTAGCCATTTCTTCTGCTTACAAAAAAAAAAAAAATCCATTGTAACAGAGACTTGAAATAAGCTAGTGACTTGTAATCTACATGTTTGTTTTCTTTATTTCTGTGGACACGGAATGACATTATAAGGATACTTTGCCTAACTTTTAAATCCAAAAACATGGCCTGTGTTTAGCTTCCTTGCCTTCCTCTGAGTAGTTTTGCCTTGGGGTATAATCCAAAAAGTACTTTGTGTGCAATCTGCCTTAATGGACTTCTGACTATATCTATAGTCTATATAGTTTTGAACTCAAGAAAGTGTCCTAAATGTTTTCCATCCACAAAAAAAGAAGTCTCTAGTTCACTTGGACCTTAGATTAAGTTTTAACTTTAATCTTCCGGGAATATTTGGACAGCATGTAACATTGCATGGATGTTAAAATTATCTACCATTTTGGACCTGAGCAAGAATATTTTCAGGTTATGTTGCACTCATGTGAGTAATTTTATAGACAGTGCATTAAAATTATTGCAAATAGCAATCTACTGTGTATCTTTTACCTGTTCTGCCCTTTTGTAGTTCATTGCCCCTCTGGTGCTAAGTGCTTGCAAATAATTTCTGACCCCCTTTTCATACCCAGAGTCTGAAGCTCTGCAGGCTAACAAATAACTCTGTCGTCAGAAGAATGCATGTTTCCTGAGTGAACTCACTGCATTACTTATTTCCAAACACATATTTTGGTTCCCACAAAATTCATGATGCCTTTGGAAGAGGACTTTGGAGGTGACCTTATTCTGCCTGAAATTATCCTCTCACCTGTGCAGGCACACACACACAGTCAGTTACTCATATCAATCTCTGGTTCAGTGCCCTGCAGCGATCACCATTGTGTCTGTATGTGTATGTGGATAATTTTAAGGTGACTCCAGACATCCCACTCTCAATGCATACTCAGATCCACCAAAACATGTCATGCATGACCTAAGTAAGCAATACTTTAGCAGTTCCTCTGTCTTCCACTTGAATCAGTGAGCTGCTCTGGCTTGTGGCTCTGATCATTCCAGTGGGCAGCTTCTTGAAATGAACCTTAACATTACTTGTTGGCTTCTAACCCTCTTCCGCTGGTGCCTTCTCCAGGGGACTCCATGGTCCCTGTGTGGAGTAGATGAGTAGGGCAGGGAGAGAGTGACAGAAGAGCATTTCACAAGAAATCAAGAAAAGGCATGAGCTCTGTATGTTTGGGCTCCACACTTGAGCTAGGAGGTCTGGTGTGCAGCATGCCCAGGCCTACAAGCACAGGGGAAGCATAATCCCCAGGTCAACGAAGAATCACAGAATCACAGAATGGGTAAGATTGAAAGGAACCACAGTGGGATCATCTGTTTCACACTAAGTGCTCAGTCAGGGTCGTCCTAGAGAACACTGCACAGGATTGTGTCCAGATGGTTCTTGAATATCTCTCAGCCTTGTCACTGGGCAAGCATAGCAATGGACACAGGTTGGTGAAAAACACACACCATTTTACTGCCATAGAAAAGGTCAGGCAATGTGGTGCTACACAGGTTCCTGACTGCTGCTGTAAACTACAGGATGTAGACCTTGCTGCAGGTTGTTGGCTTCCTTAGCTGAACCAGCAGTGGTTTTCCAGTCCTGGGCTGAGCCATGTGCCTTCCCTCTGCATGTATCTCTGCTCACAAAGACCTTTTGTTTAGTTTATCAACAACACAAAATGATCAACACCAACAAAGACCTGAAATCGAAAGTGACTTGTCCTCAGTAAGTCAGGCTCTTTTTGCTGTGAGTGTAACATCTCAAATATTTAATTTTAATTTTAATGAAGTTGCTTTGCTTGAAAAAGGTCAGTGCTGTCAACAAAGAAAAATGTTGAAGTTCAAAGTAGCTTGTTTGCTCAGAAGATTGAACTGTTGAATTGATGATATATATTAATAGCACTTAGTGTTCACAATAAATACACAGTAAGATGAAATTCACTAATCCATCCTATTTATTAGGATTCTGAAACAAATCGTGGAGGCTTTCAGATAAATGTCTGTGAGGGTTAGTGGGTCGGGAGCATGTATCACCAGTGGTTTATTTCATCATAAATATTACAGTTTAAGTTTCTGTATTATTCTACATTTCTAGGAACTAGGAATTAATTTCATGATTTATGTATTTACAACTTTTGGAGTATGAGTTTTTTAAAATAGTTGCCATGAAATAGTTGCTATACTTGGAAGTTCAAAGAGCAACTTTTCTTAGCTTAGGTTTTATAGAAATAGTGTCAGCAGACCCCTGTCCTGTGATTTCTGGATCCTTTAGCCAATGGTCAGATGGCTGGCTGTAGCTATGTCTTCATCTCTCAGAATTTCTGCTCTCACTCTGTGTACCCACACTAATCATATGTGTTCTCAATGGGGACTGCAGTGCAGGGCACAGAGTAAAATAAGGTTAAAACAACACATAAATCTCATAGGAGATGTTGGCAAACTGCTTCCACTATAACTAACTTACACATCAAGGAAAATTCACTTGAGCCACAGAAAGAAACCACAGTGAGGAGGTGAGTGAAAGGTTAATTGGACTGACTTTCTATATAGAAAATGGGTGGCTATTATTCTAGTTACTTACAGAGGTCATGATACAAAGAGATCATTAGATACTACATGTAGATGAGAAGCCATTACATTTCATGTTTCCCCTTTAATGAAGCCAGTAACTTGTCTCTGATCAAACCATTACTTATTTTGTGTTAAACAGATGGACAAATGCTTAGCGTAAGTTCAAGGTGTTGAAAACAAAATTGAGAGGCACTAAAAGACACAAGATTCAAAGAAACCCTTCAAAAGATTAAAAAAAAATAAAGCATTTGAACAGTGCTCTCAGGCACATGTTGTGATTCTTGGGGCTCCCTTGTGCAGGGCCAGGAGATCCTTGTGGATCTCTTTGAACTCAGAACATTCTGTGTGATTCTTTGTATGAACTCTTTAAAAAGAACTGATTGGAAGAGTCATTCTTTGTCAAATATGGCATTATCTGTATCCAAATCATTGACAGCACAGAAGGCATCATCTTCAATATTTGCGTATTCTATCATATGATGTCAGAAGTATACATGAAGTATACTATAGTAGATACTTGATTCTGGCTGCTACAAACCACCAAATCACACTAGAGAACAGAATGTTGGTTTCTCAAACCTCTACCTGTGATGGGGCAGGGGGAAAAGAACTGCTGATATTTTGTGACTTCAACCTGAGTGACAAGAGCCTTAGTTCACATGCTGCAGGTACTCAAACAGCCTTACTATATCTAAATATCACTGCTGTCAGTTTTCGAGTTGAGGAAAAGTTACAGCCAACAAACAGAGTTTCTATCAATCTTCTCTTATAGATAAGGAATTTGATCAGAGCAATTAAATTTGTAGTAGCTCAGGACCAACAAAGGATGATCTCTTTATATTTTCTCTGATAGTAGGAAAGAAAACAGTGCATGCTTTTGGTGTGCTAAATGTGACACTTTCATAGAGCTGGAACAAAGGATCCAACATATACAACTTAAAATGGAACAAAACCTCATTTTAAAATAACTTCAAAATATTAATTATATTTAAAATAGAAAAAGAGAAATTTGATTCTCAAGACAGGCTTCACAGCTATTTTTCCTTCAATCACTCTGTGAATATTCCCTCCGACTAACAATCGTAACCTGCAGTTATTCAGAATAAAGCTTATTCTGAGGTATTTTCCAGATTTTGAACATAAACGTACTCATCAAATGATCATTCCTCTGATAAGTGTAGGAGAAAAACCTACCACCAAATTCAGATGTGTCAGCATGGTATCTTTTAAGACAGCTCCTCAGTATGATGCCTTTCCATCCTATACCTCATTCAGGATGGAAATCCTCTGCTGAAGACCTGTGCTGCTTAAAGCTTCTTCCATAGAAGACTTTCACATGATTTTTTACCACCCTAGAATAAATTATCTTAGGGTAGTTTCTAGAAGCTGATAAAATGGCATACATTGTCTCTTATGCCAATCAAAGGGCAAACTGTAGTCGTCTAAGGTCCTATTTTACTTTTTTTTCTTTCAGATTATAAAAACACTTTAAATATTTTTAAAGTAATATTTTTATCATTAAAAAAATGGCCCATTTCAAATAGAGATTAATGTAAGGCAGTCCATATATGTCCATAATATGCACACAGTCAAACTAGGTGACCCTATGGGCATTTTCTAGCTTCCAAAATCATAAACTCCAAGTATCCTCCAAAAATGCTAAAACTTCAAATTGCAGCATCACTGCAAAAAATCTTCCATTCCCCTTGATATTTTGTTCTAACGGTTCATACCACTAAAATGAACATCTTATTTTTTATTTGAACTTGTTTGTTTTCCATAGTCTTGGTACAGATTTTATCAATAAATTATTGCCCTTACAGTATTAAATATTTCTGCTTTGTGAAATAAATTCTTTCCTTTAATCAAGTCACTTTTTCATCTTGATAATCTGAATTGAAGCCTTCTGATCTCCCTTTTGAGCTCTTTCTTCTTTGACTGGTTTTTGGTTTGGATGTTTTTGAGGTTTTTTGTGATCCTTTTAAATGTACAAACTCTGGGAATGGTTATGGTGATCTAATTCCAGGATTGATCAGTCCCAACCATTGTTTCAAGACTTAATGGCAAAGGTCCATAAAAATCTATTGTTCATGATACTCTGTTCTATTTCCATTATTGCTTTTTTCATGACTTACGTTCAAGTGGAGGAAAAAAAATCATAAGGTGGTGATTGATGTTCAATGCCAAAAAAAATCTGATAAGATGAATAGGAACACAAAATACACTAGCAAAGCAAAGTGAGTTTTTAGTTTATAGCCTAAATAGGTAGTTTTGGCATGGGATATACAAGAATCCCTTCTAGAATTGTACCTGAAAGGGAGCAGTCATGAGAAATCGTTTTTACCCCCTGAGACCTGGAGGTATAGGAGATGCTACATTATTCCCTTAACAGTAGCATGCCTCATTATAACACTACCCCAGGCTATACTATAATATTTTAAGGAAAAAAGGACAAAATGCTGAGTCAAACTCTTTTTTCTTGCCATAAGCAGCTCTTCTACTCCTCCACAACTGAGAACAGATGACAAATTTGTCTGTGTGAAAGAGAAAAACTAAAAAAGGTAATTAAAACTGATCTAGTGCTTCTATTGTAAATCTCCTTTGATGTTACCTTCACAGTGCTGTAACATCGATCCTCTCAAAAGTTGTGTCTCAGAATTTCGTCTCTTCATTGAGGGCATTTGCCAAGTTTCTTTTTACATGGCAGTTTAGCCATTAATAAAAAAAACCAAACAGTGAAGGAATCTAGGAATATTGGATTTGCCATGCTGGGTCAGTGTACTTACCTATCAAATCAAACATCCTATCCTACAGGATATGTAATGAAAATAGAGGGTACCTCATAGAAGTTACCATTATAGGTATTCTAAAGAGAGAGTGAACAGTGCCCAGTATAATAGAAATCCTACTGCAACTTGTTCTTTTGAAAGTGAGTTTTAAACGTACTTAGATATGTATACCTTGAGCCTCAAATAATTAAAAAAAAAAAAGGCAACAAATATTTGGTACCCTTTTGTACCTTATAAGGTACCCTTTTGTACCTTAATCAGTTTGATAGCTTCACAGATAATGAAGACAGCAAGGGCAGATGTGATCTATCTAGATTGATTTCTTCTGTAATTTATATTAGAGTTAATTTTTTGGATTATTTCCCATTTCAAGCACAACATAACTCTCAGAAATATTTCAAGACAGAGGGGATTTTTCACCCTTAGTCATTATATTTAGATATTTAATGAAAATGTCATTGCATTCTTTAATATAATTTGAACATTTCAAGTAGTAAAAAATTATAATAACAGTGTGATCTAAAGCAGCCTTACAAATAAATTTGTGGCGGGAAGAATAAGCAAGAACTGCTTGGCAGTTCCAGAAAAGTGAAGGTCTCTGTTGAAAGGTTTCTCTATCATTATTCTCAACATAAAAGAACACCAACACC
>VZTD01002801.1:0-83433 GCA_013397725.1 Rhagologus leucostigma | reverse complement strand
CCCCCCCCCAAAAAAAACCCAGAACACCACACCTCACATGGATTCAAATACTCGATATCTGTAAAACTGTTAACACAGGCATTTTTCCCATTTAATCAGTGACTTCAGTGATAGCCCTGCCATCATTCTTCCTGATGTCTCAACCTTTAGGCACAAGGGAAAAATAAAACTGTCCTCAAAGAGCTGGTAAAAATTTTCCTGGCCAGAAAGCTTCATTTCAGCTACTTTTGTCTTTTTACATTGAGTTTGGCAGCAAGGAAAATTTATGGCAACCTCTGGCTCCTTTAATTAATTTTCCATGTCAAAACTGAAATTTAAAAATTCTATGATTTCAACATCCAATCTAGGGAACTATTTAGCCTATAAATATTCTTCTACTCATGTGAGAAGATATAATTTCATTGGGACTATATTTGCTACAGTAATGTGAATCTGGACTGCTAGGACTGATAAAATAAATTACCATGGGAGAGAAACACCCTGTGACTCCTAATCAACAGAATTTCCTCTGTGATTCATTCCAAATGTCCCAATTTCTTTGCCTTTTTCATACAGAATAAAGGCACAGAAAGAATCACCGGGAATGCATATAAACCATCAGGATACACTGCAACTGTACTTATTCATATAGCATAGTAATGGTTCATGGAGCATTTTAATTTCTTTTTAAATATTTTGATGTCAGTAGTTGTTTCACTTGTATCTTAGGAACTAGTAAAGACAGTCATTCCCTAATAATATCCTCTGATTTACATTAATACTCATTGTTATTCTCAAACAAAAAGAAAACTCCAGAAAGTAAGTCTTATGGTCATCTTTACTTCACATCATTCCCATGGCAATCAAGTACTAAAAGACCATTTCTAGGACAAGTGTGTTTATGAGCTAGGGTACGACCTAAGTGATCTGGTGTTGTCATTATGAAGTAAATGTCATATTTGTACAATCCCATAAAACTAGAAATATGGAAGTATAGATCTCAAGCTTGTTATGTAACTGATTTAAACACATATCATAACAGTGAATTTAATAATCTCTGTTCCTCAAAGTATTTAATCAATAATTCAGTGGAGCTTTGATATCTGTTCCCAATATACATGGAAGTAGTTTTGATAGAATAGGTTATTTGTAATTGACAGATGTAGGTTTAAGCTCAAAATTAAAATAATATAGGCATTATTTTTATTGTTTTAATTTGGAGCTCTGTGTGTTACAAGATGCTTCTCTATATCCTTCATAGATGAAACAGAAAGTCAGGGGGGTTGTTGTTGTTGGTTTTTTTATTGTTGTTTTCAGTAAATCTACCAGGAATAATGTATTTCAGCATAGCTAAAGGAAAGAAAAAAGGCTAATTTCCAATCTAGTAGGTCTGTTGAAATGTTGAAATAAATTAATTTAAATTGAATCTTTAGAGAATGTGGTGAGTGCATGGTTCTGTATTTTATGTTGCTTTATGAAGAAAGTTCATTCAAAATCAATAGATATAAAAAGAATGAGAAAATGTGTGGTTATTTTATTTTCCTCAATCATATTTCAGAAGAAACTCTTAAAGTTGCATATCCAGTTTTACTACAGAAAATAGGAGAAATAACAACTTTGTGGATAAAGTACACTTCAGCCATGAAAATGTCCTTATCTTGAGGAAATAATTTACCATAATTTTATTTCATTTACCATAATTTTATTTATTTTGATAGATATAATCAATTTACTTCTGCCAGGAGGTTTCAAATAAAACCAGTATTTATGAATCCCTCAAATTCTCGAGCTGTTTATTGTCAAAAAATAATAGAGATGTTTGGTGGTTGATTAGGGTCATGGTCAATGGCAATGAGCCATGGTCAATGGCAATTGAACATGAGTCAGCAGTACCCTGGCAGCCAGGAGGGCCAAGAGTGTCCTGGGGGGCATCAGGCACAGCATTGTCAGCCGGGCAAGAGAAGAGATTGTCCTGCTCTGCTCTGCACTGGGGTGGCCCCACCTCGAGTGCTGGGGGGCAAGTTTGGGTGCCACAGTATAAGAAAGACACAAAGCTGTTGGAGAGTGTCCAAAGGAGGGCAACGAGGAGGGTGAAGGGCCTTGAGGTGAACCCGTATGAGGAACAGCTGAGGTCATTTGGTCAGTTCAGCCTGGAAAAGAGGAGACTGAGGGGAGACCTTATTGCAGTTACAACTTCCTTGGGAGGGGAAGAGGAGGGGCACACCCCGTTCTCTTCTCTGTAGTGACTGGTGACGGAATCCAAAGGAATGGCCTGAAGCTGTGGCAGGGGAGGTTTAGGTTGGATACCAGGAAAAGGTTCTTCACCCAGAGGGTGTTTGGGCACTGGAACAGGCTCCCCAGGGAAGTGGTCACAGCACCAGGCCTGACAGAGCTCAAAAAGCATCTGGACAGTGCTCTCGGGCACATGGTGTGACTCTTGGGGTTGATGCTGCTTAGGGTCAGGAGTTGGACTTGATGATCCAACTCAGCTTATTCTGTGATTGTATTATAGCTGAATATTTATTAATATAGTTGATTCAGCAAGTATTCTTATCTTCATCAAATGTTGCTCAACTTTTTTTACTCTGTCCAGGCCATGAATGCCCACTGAGCTGCCACAGCAGTTTAATCTAGCCAAGTGAGTGTATCTCAGATAATTTCCTCTAAGGGAGGTACAACATTGATGTTAAACTCAAACTAATGAATCCCAGCATCCTCATGGGTGTTATTTTCTTTATATTTTCTTTCCTAAACCTGATGTAACCCAGTCTTTTTTGCTTTACTTGCAAGAGTTTCAAACCAAATGCTACAAAGGCAGTACAGGCTGTATCTTGAGTTTCTGTGTATCTAGAGTTTCTGCCATAGTGTTATGACTGAAAGGTGAGCAGGCAAGGTGAGTATTCCACACCTTCCCTTCAAGTCTAAAGCTGGATCATTAGAAAAAAGATATACAATTTTTTTTTTCTTAGTAAGTTCAGACATACAGAACATTGTTGCTCTGCAACAGGAACAAAAGTGTTTCAAACTTTAACTCTTCTAATTCCTAAAATCATGTAAACATTCTAGCCCTGCAGAGCCTCTGACTTACTAGTATTGCTGATTCCTTTGCTTTGTCAGGAAAACAGGGAATAAAAGATATTTGATTTAGGGAAACATTTTTTCCCATTTATTTTTCTGGAAGCAATTTACTATATTTTTGTAACTTATCTATATAGTTATGTAGATACCTAGTATGCTGAAATACCTTACTCATCAGGTTAGGCATTAAATTTATATTGGTTCAGCATGAACAGATACACAGCAGCAACCAAATATTTTTCAGCCCTAATCTGACAAGAGTCTTAAAATGTTTTAACTTCATAAACACCATTTAAATTATGAAATTCATCTCATGTAGCATTCAGTTATTGATTGCATCTCAACCAGTAGTCTGGCTGTCTTCTTTTTTGTCAGCATGAAGATGTCATTTTCAGAGGCTCACATGGAACTCTCTGTGTTATCAATGTCAGTATTTCTTCCAGCAGCTGTCTCTACTGATATTAAAGAAGCCTATCCTAGATCTATCTCTATTACACAAATAACAGAATCCCTAGTTAGTTATGTCTTTCAATAGCTTGTTTACTTCCTGTTTCAATGAAAACTGTAATATAGGTAAAACCATCTAAAATAAAGAGTTTTCCCCTGCTAGATCCTACAAATCCTCCTGCCATGCACTGAACAAAACCCTTTGTTTGTTTCCAGTGATCCAAGATGTCTGTTTTATCCACTCTTTATTCAGGTTTTATGCAAGTTTGGAGTGTACAAATTAATCTAGAAAAGTAATAATTTTAATTGGCTCATTGCAGGTCCATCCAATAGTACTACATCCCACATATCAGATTTCTTCACTGATCCTATCTTAAGAGTTTTCTGATTGTTACTCCAACCAGATGCAGATTATCATTATCTCACATATACTCATACATTTAAAAGGACTTTCCCAACTTGCTTCTGCCTTTCACTTCTCTTTTCTTCAATACAAAACCTAAGATCAATCTTTTCCAAGCTCATTCAGTTGTCTTTTTTTCTCAGGCTTCCACAGAGGAAACTCTCTACAGAGCTTGCTTTCCCAGCAGCTCTTTGTCATTGGGAAGCAGATCATCTAATCCAGACCTATTTGCTTACTAACAGTTTATCCTGGGTTGCTAGATGCAGTTTCCAAAACACCTTGAGTCAAACCTGTGACAAACTCTCTAACCTAGAGCAGTCTTATCACTGAAGAAGACTATGAATTTAGAGATATCTTAAGGGGAAGACTGGTAGAAATGTTATCCTTTGCTGTCTGTGGCAATTTTGACATTACTTAAGAAGAAGGAAAGCTACTGTTGTCTTTCAGTGAAAATGGGGTACACTTGTTTCAGCAAACCTGCAGAAGAAAAATCATAAGGAGAAAACATTCACTTGAGAAGTTGCAAGGACTAATGTCTAGAACTGTACTAAGTCAAGTAACACGGATTTGCAGGTAAGGTTTAAAGTGAAATTATTGATTTGAATATGTTGAACTAACCCGTATTTCCAGACATTCTTATCTTATTATTACGTTTTCCATCCCTGTCTTTATATTCCTGTTCTTCCTGTTCTTTGATTTTTCTGCCTTTATTGTCCTCCCACTTCAGCACTGCCTGGTTCCTTCTCTGGAGAGAATCATTAGCTCAAGTAAAAGCTGCCAAATTTTACATGCTATTATTAGTCATATTCTATAGTCTGAGTTGGACAGGAGGTTGCCACCCGGAAAATGCAAGAGCAAGTTTCTGCATTTGTGTTAATGGGCACAAGAGACACAGTCTGTAATGAAGCTGTGCTATGTGCCTGTGAATAAGGATCAGGCCTTGTGCGTCTACAAATAATATTTTCTCCATGTATAATTCACTTGTTTCATAACAGCAAGTAAAGTTTTAAATGAAATTACATGTACTATAAACCTTCCCACACACCAAGTACTATCTCTCTTATCTGGCAGTAGATTTTTATAATATTCCTTTGTTAATCAATGCGGTAAGAGTGAACCAATCCTTCTGAATGAATTTAAGTTAAATTATGTGAGATAAAGCACGAAACTCTATATGGAAGTCTACATAGATACTACAAACTATGTATGCTCCATAGCTCCCATATTTTTGCTATATGCACATAGACATAGACTTATTTTATCTTTTTAGTAATTGATGACATCTTGGTTAATTCACTTGTTGAAGCTATTTTTTTATCATAGTCAATGTCCAAATACTATGTATGCATGCAAGACTTATGGAATGGACACTAATTAATTTATCAGGTGTACCCTGTAGGTATGCAGTCAGTTGTGAAGAGACTTTCTATCTTCACAGAAAATCAGTGATATACCAGACAATGGAGATATAAAACGATAATCTTCTGTGTCCTGTATCTAATCCAAAACCATAGAAGAGTGGAAAGCAGATAAAGAAAAAACATTTTAATTTTAAAGAAATCTCTTGTGCCCTACAAGCTGCTATGACATGCTCATTCAAATTAGTGTAATTAACACTGAAAACTCATTTCTTGTATTAATGTATGGTTCTATTTAGTAACTTTTCATTATCAGTCTCTTATGCTAGACTGAATATGCCATTGATTTTTCTGATAGGAATATAAACTAAACCTCTGAAAGTGTGCCCTAGATTTCATATTTTGAATATAGACTTCAGTTGATATTTAAAATATAACCAACCCAAAGTCTTACGCATAGTGATGATTTGTGAGAATTCTTTTAAATTTACGTAGCAGGATTAGGATTTGAACCAAAGGCTGTTTTCATATAGGTGATCTCACAAGCAGTTATCAGCTCTGTACTTAAATGCACTGAATTCCCAGCAAGAGATTTTTTGCTGGCATATATTCTAAAGTAATGATTTTTTCTTATTGCACTGTTTATTTTGAGGTAATTGAGTACTTGTGAAGGTATTTTTTTTTACTGATAGGGAAGCTAGTCCATTATACAGTTGATTTTAATGAAAAAGACATTCATTTCTGATTGATACTGTTCTCAGAGTGAAGGCACTGTTCCAAACCTTGATTTGATTGATGTGAATTATCCATTTGTGTTGCCTGTCTCACTCCAGTGACTACAGAGGGGGCTACCTTACAATGTTCCTCTAACTGAGGCGTCTCAGATAGGTGGCTTAATTAGAGAAGTAAAGTCATATTATAGCATTTTCCACAGCACTTCTCTGTAGATGATTAATGTTTGTTTTGAGTAGCACTTCCAGATTGACACAAAGGTTCAACCTTCATTTTGTTAAATGAACACATCAAAGGACTGCTATATTTCAAACTTTACTAGTGAGGAACAGAAAGAGGTTAGGAAACATAAACTGAATTACATCCAAATAAGTGGAATCAATAGAATTCAACTAAAGTATCCAAAGTTGCAGTTCTACTGCTTCTATTCAGCTGTCATATCTCTGGAGGCTCCTATAAGCTCTAAGTGCTCTCACTTTTTCAAAATGCATGGATATGTTACCATTTTGCTTCTAGACATACACAGAAACATCAGAGTTGTCATGGTCAAGCAATCCAGTGCCTGTCTCAGTCGAGGCCTTCAGCCAAGTAGCTGAAACAGTAGAAGAAGATGTGCTTCGAAACTCAGCTCACAAGCCAACAGCAGCATTACGCTATTCCTTTTATAATTAAGTACTGTACAACCCTGAAGTCATAGATGGTCACAGCTGTGGCTCCATACACAAAGCAGATAAAACATGGAAGAAGCAAGTAAAGAGAAGTTTTTTATACAGTAAATATGCGAATTAAGTGCTTTTATCATAGTATAAATTGCAAAATAGCTGAAAGGCACAGGATAATGTCCAGTCAAGTTATAAAATGTGTTTGTTTGGTTTGGGTTTTTTTCTTTCTGAATAACGAGGTAACAAGCAAAAAAACTCAAAACAACAACAACAGAAAACAATAAACAAACAAAACCCCAAACCTTCTGATTTACTTGTCTCTTCTTTGTCATCTTTGCATTGTGTTGTGTCTAATGCAATATTCATTATGGAAAATGCACTTCTGGGAAGAGTTTTGTTATGTTTATCATAATATTTGGGTGATATGACTTGGATACTGCATTAGTCCTTTGGGAATACTCATATGGTTTTACAGAAAGCTACTAGTACATCTTGTGTCTATTTTAATAAGAGATGATAAAAAGAAAGGAAAAAGAATAGGCAGCTACTCCTGTGATTTTTATAGTTATAGACAAAGATTATACTAAACTGTTTGATGTGTATCTTGTTTCCTTATCGTTTTTTAGCCTTACAACAAGATGTCCATCAGAAGTTTGGAAGCAAAGCCTGTCCCTTTCCTGTTGTGGTGGAGTACATGGGGATTCACTGCTACACAGTGAGTTGCAAGAGGTTAGATAAGAACTGAGTAAGATTTGTAGTTAAAATAAAGAAATAGTATTGGCTGAGGTTTATCACATAGTACCATAGAATGATTTGGATTGGGAGGAGCCTTCAAAGATCATCTAGTCCAACCCCCTGCCATGGGCAGGGACATCTTTCACTACATGAGGAAGCTCAAAGCTCCACCCAAGCCGATCTTGAATATTTCCAGGGGTGGGGAATCCACACCTTCTCTGGACAATCCATTCCAATGGCTCACCACCATTATCCTAAAGAACTGCTTCCTTATATCTTATCTCAATCTATCCTCTTCCAGTTTAAAACCTGTGTCTTCTGTTCTGTTGCTACAGGCCTTGATAAAAAGTCCTTCTTTATCTCTGTTATAAGCCTCCTTTATATATTGAAAGGATACAATATGGTCCCCTGAAGCCTTTTCTTCTGAGGGCTGAACCACCCAAACTCCCTCAGCCTTTTGATACAGGAAGGGTATTCCAGCTCTTTGACTACTTTCCCAGCCCGTTTCCAACAGGTCCATGTCTTTCCCATACTGAGGACCCTGGAGCTGGATGCAGCGCTGCATATGGGGTCTCACAAGAGCAGAGCAGAGGGGCAGAATTGTGTCCCTTGACCTGCCTCTTTTTCTGCAGCCCAGAATACTGTTGTCCTTCTGGGCTGCAAGTGCACATTGCTGGCTCATATCCAATTTTCACCCAACAGTATCCTAAAGTCCTTCTCTTCAGTGCTGCTTTTAATCCATTCACCATCCAGTGGTGAATTGATAGAGTGTGGGCAGTGTGGAAAAGGACTGGCTCAAAATCGATCAGAATAAGCACAGACCTTTTTTATTAAATTAAACTTAGACTTGGAATAAACTCACATCTCTTGACTGCCTCAATCTCTTGACTGGTGTATTCACTGTCATAATAAGGGCTTAATAATTTTTATATTAATGCTGTTCTTAGGTGATCAAACTACAGCTGTATACAGAACTTTCTTATAAAATCTCTACAGCTGAAGATCCTAGAGAAAGACTTGAAACCTAAATAAGAATAAAGAATTATTTTTATCTGCTATCTTGATTAAAATACTTAGTAAGCAAAATATTTTGCTTTGACAGATCAACATAAAACGACAACAAAACCTCATTCAGAGAATCTGCAGAATAATCAAAGGCTACAAAAACATCTGAAATTAAAAAGGAGTTGGAGGTTGTTTTTCTCTTTCCTCCACACGCTCTCAATGAGCATGGATGTCAATTACAAAGGTAGTGCTGTGATGTTTAAGGTTGAAAGGGTTTTTCTAATACATACTGCTCAAAGCATTATTCTCCAGAAAACAAATTCCTATGTACCACTGTGTATAACTCAATCAAGCACTTCCTGACAAGGTGCAAAGAGACAGTGTTTTGATGTTTCCTCCCTTGGAGTATATCTTTAACAGATTTATCTCTATTTCTTGTACATAGATTTCTTAGGTTTGATGCTTTATCCTTTGTGAAATGTCCTGCCCTTTCTGAATTCCTTTAAATCCTATAGTTATTCCATAGAACTGAGATATCTTCTTTTAATCCTTTAATCTTCTATTGTCAATCACACCATTTGGCTTTGATGTGAAAAATACTCATAAGTCACTTAAAACATGGTTCAATCATTATGTTAAGTGACCATGTTTTTATTTATATGTATGAGGCATTTTTTTTCTTTAGATGGGTTCAGTCTTCCTTTCCAAATTCTTACCTTTTCTAATAATGTTACAAACTCCCTCACAATGCGAGACTTTTTCATTGCTGTGAAGTCTTTGTGACTGAAATGTAATATGTGAAATAGATTTGTCTGTCAAAATAACACCAGTCACTCAAAAGTCTCAAGGGATATATAATTGGATATGTGATACTTTCAACTTATGACACAGTTTCAACCACCCTAGGTGAGCACTGAACAATTTTTAGCCATTTTTTTTGTGTCCTAGATTGATGGTCTCAGTTCACTTCTTAGACCTCATGTGAGACAGCATTGTGGTACACTTAGTGGTAGGTTCAGCTGAAAAGAATTGTGTTACCAATCATAGAAATAAGAATGTGTTGTTCACGCCTATTTTACGAAGTCACAATGGCTTCACATCTGGGGCATGATGTCTAGTTTCGGACTTCACACCTCAATACAACTATCTCCTTCTTGTGTAAAAGTTTGTTTGATAAAAAGCTCTCTTCCAACTGAAGGAAAACTTTTCATGTACAGCATCTACAGAAAAACTCCACAAAAGTAGCCACTAAAGCTTACAAAAATTCATGAGTATGACTTTAAATACATACATAAACTGATACTTAACAAATAGTTAATCGAAATAACTACTGTTTTGTGGAAGTAAGAGAAGGATTCTACCCAGGAAAACTAATGGTTTATCTGAGACCCAGTGTAAATCACCTGAGAATGTTAGTGAAGCCCAAACCATAACAGTTTAAATCTTGAGGCACATACAGTGTCATTTTAATAAAATAACAAATAAAAGAAATTATTACCTCTTGCATTGAAGAGATATATTATGCCTCAAGGTCAAAATGAAAATTGTATTGTCCTTACATACTACCATAAGAATTCCTGGTACTTTAGCTAATCTCTTTTTCTTCTGAAAAGTGAAGAGATTTACTTATCTGACTGTACACCACTGTAGGACAGCCTTTTCCTACTGAATGTATAATAGGTAGAAATAACCTCAGCTATCCTTAGGTATTCAAAAGTGAAATGTCTGAATTTCAGCTAGGCACCCTTGGATCCCTTTGTGCTCTGAAGCACAAATCATGCTACGTGATCCAGACACGTAAGGATGAGATGAATCACCCTACCAAGGTGCCCATTTTTCTCTGCTGTTGTGTTACTATTTCCCGGCTTCTGTACTTCTTTTGGTCAGGGTTCTTATTAAAGAGATGGGACTATCATGGTTATACACGATTTATTACTTAAAATAACAAACAAGGCATCAGTCTCAGAGGCTGTGAGGTTTAGTAACAATTCGCCATAACAAAAGATAGTCACAAGTTTCAAGGTTACATGGCAATTTATAACTTTTTGGTCCAATAAGCAATTAACACGAAACTCTGTTTTGACTTGATAACCTATCACCTTTGGTACTTTTTACTGCAATGCGTCTATTTTCAACCAATTATTTGCTAAGTCATGTACAGTCATATACTTCTATTATAACATCTAAATTCTTAACTTAAACTATAAAATCACATTACTATACTTAAAACCCTTCACCTTATTACCCAATACATTTTCTTATTTATAGCTGTAGAAACATAGGTTTGTGATTCTCTTGCTTAGGGTCTATATATCTTTGTCATCATATTAACCCGAGTTCTTTCCAAGGCTGTAAATCAAATCCATTATTGCTTTGGGAAGTTTTAACCCCTCGGTTTCCCACACTGCTGTAGTCTTCATTGTCTGAATTTTAAATGTAAAAAAAATTTAAATTAAAAAGAATGGGTTCACTCTAACTCGGTTTGTTGCCATGTTTATAGCTCATAAGTAGACTTTGTATTATGTTGCTTATTCTGTAGTCAAATCAAAACAAATGGTAACTTAACAGCACTGAATCTTTTAAGACATCTGGTTGTGCTTAAACCACAACACTGGTATTTGCCATTTCATATATGTCTGCAAGTTGCATCATTTCCTGTCTTCAAATTACTTTGTCTTCAGAGGGAAAAAAAAAGTGCAATTATTATTAATGGTTGTATGTAGGTGTGGCAGTCTTTTAGCAGACCATTAGGACAACACTACTAAGAAAGGGATATAATGTAGAGCAACTATCAGGCTCCTTTTTATGTTTTCCTTTTTTTTCTCCCTGCTCTCCCTACAGGTTTTTCATTCAAAGTGCCCCTTCATAAATATTTCTCAAATATTTCCTTTATTGAAAGCAAAAGCAATGTATATTTAAGTTTCTAAAACCAGAATAAAATTGTTTTTTTCCTTACTGTTCCTTGTGTCCTGTCTTTGTAACCACTCTTATGATCTCTGTAATCATTGTCTAAAAAATAACCAGAGCTGAACTAAAAAAATGTTTCTTTGATTATGTTTCTGTCCAATATGTCATGAGTCAAAGTTGCATCATTGTCATGTTTATCTTACAATATTAAAAATGAGCTTTGGCTTTCTCTTACCTGCCTCACAAAGCATTAAAGGTGGCCAGTGTCTCAAATTTGCTTCCAGAGTGTTGCAGATTTTCTTTAAATTTGTCTCTACTTATTTATTATCTATGTTCTTCTCTGCCCATTCTACAGCTATGGGTAAAAACTCCCCCAAACCTCAGACAAGCTACTAAGATTTTAAAACAAGCAGAAGGTTCATTATGACTAGCATAAATTTGAATACAGATAAATATCAGTTATGTCTTTCTAAATTTCCTAGTGAGCTTGAGGGAAAAGGAAGCATGCTCCCCCATTTTGCTTATTATTGGTGTTTGTTAAATTTTGCACACAAAAATATCTACATAACATTTGTTTCTTAGTAGACACATCTTAAAACATGGTCACAGAATAGTTTGAGAATGCAAGCCACCATGTAGTTGAATGCTTAACACCATCCTTGTCATAAAAGACCATCACAGAAATTCTATTGTTTGAACATATGTCTTCAAGCTGTGGAAGTATAATCAACCTATTACGGAAGTATTAAAGCTGTAGTATTACTACTGATTCAATGGGATTCTAAGCCTGTACTGCAATAGTTTATTTTCTTGTTTATGTCCTAGCATTTGTTGTCCTTCTTAGGTGGCAACTATACACAGCAAGGTTACAATGCACTGTTGAAATGCTGCTATTTCTAAAATGCATCTTTCATGAAACTGAAAATTGCATATTTTCATTAGTTTTTAAAAAATGTCTATGCATAATACTCTACTGAGCTTTATCTGATTACCTGACAACGTCACATATTAGCTCTCTACCTTCCTTTAATTTATACTTTCCTGCCATTTCCTATGTATATTGGGAGACAGGTTATTTGTAAATATTATATTTGTATTACCAGCCTCTTTCAGCACTGATAATTGTCACCCAGAAATATTCTCACAAAACTCCTATGTTTACGTGTCATCTAATTCTAAAAATGTGAGGAAGCTCTCAATTACTGCATTGTGAAGAAAAATATTTCATCCTTTTCACAGATGTTGAAAAATAATAACACAATAAAACAAAACAGAAAATCCTGCATGAATCCTAGTTGTCACTGTTTGTATATTGGAGTACCCAGTGGCTTAAGAACCAATTAAGATAAATGAGGGAAATATATGTATAAAAAAATCCGAAGGAACCTAAAGATTTTAAAATCTGAACAGCTGCATCTAGCGGTTCCTTCAGAAACAACTGTTACTTTACTTACTCAGAAAAATAATCTAGACACCAGCTTCATAATATTTTAGTTCTCTGCTGTAACCTAGGTATGACCATACCTTTTCAGAAGAATTTTAACTCTCTAAAAATTAAATGCCAAATACAATTCCTTTTTAAGCAAAAACTGTTTTAAATAATTTTGAATAATCCGATTGCTGGTTTTATCCTAGTTTAATCCATTGATTTTATTCATTAACCACCTCTAAGGTGTCTTCTTTAACTCCATGTCAACCAAAACCAGCACACTAGCTCAAGTTAAAATTCTAGTTACATTCACACTGTGAAGTTTGAGACGTGTCTTAGAGTGCTATAAAGGGAAAACAACGAATCTTTTCTCTATTGTGAGTTATACATTATGAATCCCTGATAGTGAAATCAGCAGAATATGAGCAGGGCTATTTACTAGCAACAAATAAGTGTTCTATAATACAAACCAGAGAGATAAGACTAATAAAGGGAAGCCATAAAATTCAGTAAGACTTTGAACTTGCTTTTCCCTGAAAATGTCTGCATATTGCATATACACTCATCAAGATATTTTATTTGCTTTTAGAATGGTAAAAGTCAATCTCTACCAGATATCGTGATAAATCCTCTAGATTTGAGCTTTTACACAACCTTCTCTTAAAATATTTAAAAGTGAACTCAGAGGCTTAAAGTCACATCAACCTATTCTACAATGAATTTAGACAGGAATGCAAAGAAACATTTATCACTTTTTCTGCCATAGCTTCCCTGTGTGGAGAAATAACCGGCAGCTTTCTTAGCTGTTCAGTTCTTTCTATAGTAATAAGGAAACTGATTTGCTATCTCTTTCTCTGTATGCTTATTTTAAGTAAGCCAGTTAAATATGCTTCAGCTGAAAGTGAAAATGCCTATAAATCATACTAAAAATATTTTCTATATGTAACTTTCTGTTTTCCTTCTATCAAACATAGAAAATTTGCAAGTACCCTCTTGCACAGTCCAGCCAGGAAGGTATGCAAGTAGACAAAAATAAAGTTTCAATAAACTCACATCAGCAAAAACACAAGAAGATTGTGCTGGCCAAAGAGCCAAAACTTCAACAGAGAAAGTATTTGATGTATGAACACAAAATATATGAAACAATGCATTAAGCTTGTCTATCTCTCTCACTATGATTACTTAGCTGCTGGCCAAATTTTTACTGGTGTTGTAATGCCTGGAGACAAGACAGTTTTTACATCGCATCAGTGTAATACTGTTTACTTTATGCCTACATGCAGCAACATACTGATGTTGCTTTTAAGGGTTATAAGTCTAATTGTCCTTCACAGCAACAGCACCAACAAAGACATACGCACATAATCTTCCTCTTTACATGAGCAGCAAGTGTTAAAGAAGCAACTTGATTCAACTACAGGTTCTGACTCAGAGCCTTTAAGCTGTTGCAAAGTAAAAAGGGAGAGATTTATGGCTCCCTTCCACCTTCCTCAGTAGCTTACAAAAAGACCGGGCACAGGAAATCAGTGTTATGGCCAGCTGATGAAAGGAGTGTGCCTTCTGAACCTCTCTCTTTTCTGCTCTTCCTTTCGGGATAGAAGGAATCTTCAATGTGTGTAATTCACCACTAATATCTGCCATTCCAAATGCCTTTCAGGATGCTAAAATAGCTAATGGAGCTCTTTCGACAGAATAATTCTTCCTGTGCCTTTTACTGGGCAGATGTTTGGGGCACAGAATTAGGGCCAATGGAGTTTTCTGTGTAATCTCTGAGCAATTCACTGTTCACAAATCTTCACTGTTTGTAATTCTACAACATCTCAGAGATATCCAGTTTGTCTCTTTGAAAATTCTTGAGTTTAACTGATGAAAATTATCACACAAATGATAACAAATATAGTTTTTCCAATAAATCAACCTGGGAAAAGGTTAATTTGCTCTAGTGAAACCGAAGAAAAAAGTACGTAGTGGTGTTAAAATTCTGCTCAACCCTGAGAGTCTAGTGATAGCAGCTGAAATGCTTAGCTACTCTCTGCCAGGAGCAGAGCTTGAAATCTCTCAAGGGCTTTCAGTTTCTTCAGCAGCCCTTCACAGACAAGTTCACCATAGTCTGGCAATTTACTACCTTCTCCTTATCAAGAACTAAGTCGGCAAGAGAAGGGGAATTAATCTAATATATAACTAAAATAGTAATTTAGGCTAATCTTTTGAATAAATTGTAATTTTTTTATTAGCGAAAGTATGTAGGTATTTTGATAGTGTTTTATGAGTGATTGAAGAGGCTGAATTTTGACTGGCTAAACACTTTGTGCCTGCACACTCAGGATGTAACTGTTATCCTGGAAGGTATAAATCTTCCAGAAAGTGTGTTAATAAATGTATAGAAATCTCACATACGCTGGTGCTTTTCCTCTGCTTTCATAATAAATTAAGAAGCAATTAAATGAATTTTTAATTAATCATAGCTGGAACAATAGGATCCTCTTCCCAAGGTGCAGACTGCTGTGGAAAAGTCTGAATGGAAGCTCAGCCATGTAGTCTGAAAAGTTTCCTCTGAGACTTTTTGCAGTTGTGATGGCTTTGGCAATGTTTTGATTACAGCTGAATACCTGAGTATTTGTGGGATGAATCAGAAAGCAAACTGACAGGCAGATACACAGTGTGAATTTGGTCTTGAGAGAAATAAGGATTCCTTTCAGCACAAGACTGTTTGGAAAGACAGTCTTAATTTCTAAACAAGGGAACTTCTGGGTTTTCTTCTTTCTTCAAAAGTATATGTTATAAGCTCCCTAAGAGCTTCCCTATTCTTCTATGGTAGAAAACTATGATAGAAAGCTTTTGTGCTTATATTTGCTAGCAGAAAACTGTCCTCTCTCCTCAGCCTCCCTGTTAGTCATTCTCTAATCACCCAATTTGGTTAGCTGGAAGTGCATAGAGTTTCTGATTGGATACCCTGCAAATAATCCACATGGACCCTAGCCACTTAAAAAGTGCTCCAAAAGAATCTTCAGCTTGGCTTAACATGTTTAACATGGTGATGCCCTGGCACAAACCAAGCCAGGGTTTTAAAAAAATAAAACAAAATTTAAAAAAACCACACTTCACAGAGTGAAAGTAGAAGATACCATTCTGAAACAAATAAAATTAGAAAACTGGTTCTTTTATTTTGAAAGTATGTATCTAGAACAGAGGCTAAAGACACTGCTAAAGACAAAGGGTTGGCAGCCTTTCTACTCTGCTCTTACATGATAGTTTCAGAGCAGTCACAAATATAAAACTCAGATATTAAACGGAATATTAATGAAAGCTGATCATTTTTTAGGCTTGAAATAGATCACTTCACAAAGCTGAATTTCTAATTTCTTTAATTTTAAAAGACAAGAGAAATCTTATGAAGGCATAGAATTTGATTAAAATAAAATTTTCTAAGGCTAAGCTATCCATTTAAAGTTCCCTTTACACATGGTGAAGAAAAACATAGCATGAACCATTGAATGGATTCACAGATAAGACAGAGAAGGAGTCTATACTTTTTCCTGGGAATAACTGAGAAAAGGACCTTTGAATATTGAGTAACTGATAGAATAATTCAGTGTAGATTAAATGCAAAACAGAGTGAATGGGGGAAAAAAGAGTAAACATCCACATAGTGATGGTCCTGCAAACTCAAGAATGAAACTTTTTCTTTGTAATTGGTAATTCTATTGAAATTCCAGTTCAGTGCTCAGTACTGGCCAGAATACTAAGCTTTATTAGGAGAGGACTAGTGAAAAATAAAAACCTAAATCAAAAAACAAACCCAGTATTTTTACTGAATGTACATTGAAATAAAAAAGATCAGTTATATTCAGTCTAAAAATTGCAGGTATTTTAGGTTATAACTGGAGGAAGGAACCAACATAATTAACACCATTCCTCTGGAAAGGAAAAACTTGCTGGCTGGTCCTGCCACTACTTCTGTTTCCCATGTGGACGTGCCTAGGAAAGCTGGAAGAAACGCACCTGAAAATTTCCTCTTGGGTAGATATGACTCCTGTTCTGTGTAAGAGCAAAGTACCTGTTAGTGACATGATTTCACCTCTAGATCATGTAAAAGAGCACAGACAAAGAACTAGCCTTAAGTTCCTCGTGTGGGATGCAAAGTAAGTGTATCACAAGAACCAAATGCCAATAAATACCAGAATATCATGTAGACATATTGTAGCAATAACTGTTTTTATATATGTATGTGTGTACACAACAGAAAATTGAATCATATCATATATATTGCTGTCATTTAAAGGCTTTATGTAAGTTCCTCATTATCACAATTTTTGCCACATTATCAATCACGCATATTCATTGTCTCTTTCTTGTTCCGCAGGATAGAATATGCTTAGATTGTTCCATGATGTGATCTGTATCAACACTGTTTATATGGAATGGCCCTCTCCACTCTGAATGTTGTTTCTTTGATATGTGAGCCATCTGTGCTTGAATTATCAATGTTGAGGGTTACCAACAGGCTTAGCTGTGATTTGAAAATTTATAATGTAAATAAAATCACAACGGGTAGGTATAAAACAGGTGCTTGAATTACGAGTGAAAAACTATTTAACTTGGAAATTTTATGTGCCCATGTATTGCCTATAAAATGTATTTTTCCAGTATTATATGTGATACTATATGGTCCATTCTCTGAGTAAATATGTTATGCATAAAATAAAAAAAGTTCTTACGATAGTAAAGCAACACACCCAAGATTCAAATGTCAGAATATAAAGCAAGTATAGGCAAATTCCATCAAAAAATATAGTCGCCCAGAAGGAAGTAATTCAGATGAAGCTTCTGCATAGAAATTAAAACCAACTGTAAATCATGTGATATTATTTTGCATTGCTCCTTTCAGCTTTAATCACCCACAGCAATGAGAGGTGGCAGATGAAAATGTAGTGAAGTGGAACTAAGAGGATATAGCTCTCTCACTGATCCTGCTTGATACGGTCTGTCTGTTCAGGATTTCTCAATGCCAAACAGCCCATTTACAGTCATAATAATTTTGAATGTGCTGCATGGCTCCCAGAAATCCTAGGCAACTGTTCATTGCATGTACAAGCTGATCTGAAGATCTGCAGTATGCTTAATCTGTTCTTTTTGTATTTAGTGTGAGTTCTCTGCAAACGTATAGTCGGCACCCTGTGCACACCAGTAGTCACGCAGTCCTTGTTAGGAAACAGGACACATGCCCAAAGTTCTGTTCAGGTTTACTCAGAATTAAAATCATCTCAGAACATGATTAGCTTCCATGTCATGTGCTTCAATCTCTAGGCAAGGATCAAGGTACTTGTGTTCTGGGTGGCTGGCAAATATACGAGGTCATAAGAGGCAAGGTAATTTGTTTTGTTTTTTGCTGTCTTCAGCTACCTAATGGAAGGGCACAGGAAATGGAGCTAGACTTTTCTTGAAGGCACACAGTAACAGGAGAAAAGGTAAAAACCACAATTGTGAGCAAGGAAAATTCCTCTTAGAGATAAGGAATTATTTTACCATGTGAAGAGCAAAATATTGGAGCAGGCTGCCCAGAGGCATTGTGGAATTTACATCATTGGAGATACTCAAAACTTAGCTGAGCAATGTCCTGAGCAATCTGATCCATTGAGCCTGCTTCAAGCAGGAAGCTGGATTGGATGACCTCCAGAGGCCCTTCTCATTTTACATAATTCTGTGAGTCTATAAATTGCCTGAAAGAGACTGAAATTGGCTGCTGTTTCTAAGCCTGAAAGTCACACGCTATCACCTTGCCATCTAGACAGTGTCTTTGCTATTGCTTATCATAAAATAAATGCAATACAAAGCTTCTGTTCAAGATTTTGTTTATCCCTTTCCCTTCCAACAAGGCAATAATTTATTTCAGAGACTCGCTTCATTCTGATAATCATCCTAGAGTTATATTCCTCTTCTTTCCTTTGTTATTTCCAAGCTCACCAAACCTGTGTCAGATTCCATCCTGTTTATTCAAATAAAATCTATTCCACTAGAATTACTGTGATATGAAGTCCTTAAAATTTTACAGTGGATTTGGATTTAATTGATTGTATTTGTATAAATTAGCATTGAAAAAATTATTTTAATTAGGAGTTTTAGAAGATCAGTCCTTTTTTATTCATGCAGGCTTTTTAGAAAGGACAGGCAGGAGAGATGAGGAGGCAGTGTAGCCCTTTATGTCAGTGACATAAGTGGAGTGCATGGAGCTCTGCCTGGGGATGGATGAGCAGCCAACCAAGAGCTTACAGGTCTGTAATAAAGAGAGGGCATGGACAGGGGACATTATAGTGGGGATCTGCTACAGGCCAGCTGACCAGGAAGAATGAGTGGATGGGGCCCTCTACAGACAGGTAGGGGCAGACCTATATTCACAAGCCCTGGTCTTCATGGGGAACTTCAACCACCCTGACATCTGTCGGAGAGGCAACATATCAGGGCATAAGCAGCCCTAGAGGGTCCTGGAAGGTGTTGAGGGTAACTTCCCACAATTTGGGGGTGTTGGTGGATGAGAAGCTCAATGTGAGCTGGCAATGTGCACTTGCAGCCAAAAAGCCAGTCTTACCCTTGGGCTGCATCAAAAGCAGTGTGGCCATCAGGTCTGGGGATGTGATTCTGCACCTCTACTTTGCTCTCATGAGACCTCACCTGGAGCACAGCACCCATCTCTAGGGTCTCCAACGTATGAAGGACATGGACCTGCAGGAGTGAGTTCAGAGGAGAGACACGAGGATGATCACAGCAGGGTTGGAGCACCTCTCATGTGAAGACAGGGTGAGACAGCTGGGATTGTTCAGCCTGGAGAAGAATAGGCTTTGGGGAGATATTAAAACACCTTCCAGTATCTAAAGAGGTCTACAGCAGAGCTGGAGAGGGACTTTTTACAAGGGCATGTACTGACAGGACAAGGTGAAATGGCTTTAAACTGAGAGTTGGTTTAGATTAGATATTGGGTAAAAATTCTTTACTGTGGGAGTGGTGAGCCACTGGAACAGGTGGCCCAGAGAAACTGCAGATGCCTCATCCCTGGAAGTGTTCAAGAACAGGTTGAATGGGACTTTGAGCAACCTAGTCTTGATATAGGTGTCCGCCCATGCCAGAGGGCTTGAAGCAGATGATCTTTAATGTCCCTTTCAATATAAACCATTCTACGCTTCTATGATATGATATAGAATTGCTTGCTGGATTTTTTTTTCCCAGTAATTTTATTCATTCAAAGTGATTATTACAAATATATTTATTTGTTTCAAATAGTAAGAATGCACATAGGAGTGTCCTAATAAATCTACAGCCAAATATTAGCAGAACTTAACTCATCAATTTGCCTTCATTAACATACCTCCTGCACATTCCTTACATAGTATAGAAACAGCTTGCCCCCTCAAAGTGTAATTGATCAGTAGGAAATAGAATCTAAGGGCATTTTTAGGCACACAGTTCCCAGTGAATTTTAGTAGAAAATTGAAGCTCTGTTTCTGATTAAATGAACAGCAACATACAGAGTCCGAATTTGGACAAAAATACAGGGATCAGATAATTTAGACTGTATTCTCTCTGATTATTTTCCTTTTTCATTTCCTTAACACAAATGATAAATTGTTCATTCAGTTAAGTGTTAGTGATAACTGAACATAGAAAATACATATATTTGTACTCATGGTTCTGATTTTCCATCTGTATGACATTTTGTGAACAATAGTTGTTGGTACTAGTTTAGATTCCTTCCCCAAGATATATGCAATAGATTCAGTGGTTTTGATTCAGCTCATGACATTTGGGAAATTAGTCTTAGGTCAACATTGCCAGTTTAGCAAATATTCATGACAGTATTACTTTTTAAATTATCTTTCTTCTCAAAAAATACACCACACTAAAGAAGAGAAAAATGCCCAGAGATTCCTTTCTTGCTCACAGGGAATATTCTGCTGCTTTTTTGCAGATATAAACATTGTATCTGCAAAAAAAACCAGTTTATACCAACACAGATAACAGCAGAGAACATTACTCAACTTGTCTCTGTGGTACTCTTGGGGTAAGTTTCTACATAACAATCACATCCCATTTCATTGCATTTTTTTCCCCCAAATCTTTGCCACATATTTCTCAGTTATCTATTTATCCTGAAATGAGCTCAGTTGGTTAAAGCGTGGTGCTAATAACGCCAAGGCTGCAAGTTTGATCCTTGTAGCGGCCATTCATTGAAGAGTTGAACTCAATGATCCCTTCCAATTTAGAATATTCTGTGGTTCTGTGATTATAACTTTAAAATTGCAAGTGACCAATGAGGCAGTCATTAGTTGGTCTAACATATACAATTGTTTCTAAGTGTGTCTGTAATAGGATCTGGTTTGGATCCTGATATGGATTATTTTCGCAAAGCTCTGGGTCCAGACAATTTTTGTTACACTTGAATTACTTGACTTAGCCAGAATATTAAGGGAGCAGGCTAGCATTTTCTAGGGATGTATACAACTTTTGTCAATGTTGTACGACTATTTCAAAGTTACAGTTGTGTGGTAGCCAAAAACTACATACAAGCAATATCTTCAAGTGCCGTAGGAAATCTAATCAAAAGAACCTAGTAGCTATGGTTTTACTTTTGTTTTAGTTTAGAGCTGGTGCTCAAATCTGTTTGGTTTTTTGTGCTGTGTGTATATTTAGCAGATGCACCCTGTCAGTAAAAAAGGGCTCCTCGGAAGTTGCCCAGTCATTTTATAGTTTTGGATCTGAAGTACCAGAATATGTTCCAGCCTTAAATAACCAAGCTGGAATTCTGTCTGGCAGGTAGCTGCCATAAACTCAGTGCGTCAAATACCTTCTACTGTTACCTCATACTGGGACTAGAACACGCTCCCAGCCATGCATTAAGTTTAACAGCTGCTGGGGCTCTGCTAATATGCCTGGGCATGTTGAGACATTTGGGCACAGGCTGTCACCCTGCCCACATTACAGGAGGAGTGCATTATGGCTTTGTGTATTTTCTGCAAAGGTGTCCCAAATGGGCAGTTGAGATTTGGCACTGAAACACTCAGGCCATCTTGCTTTAGCCGTGGCTGTGTAATTTAGTGGCACTTTTCTGCAAGGGTTGTATTTCTAGTTGAGGAGACTCAATGCTGACTGGAATCAGAGAAGCAGCAGAGAAGCACAAATGCTTACTGAAATAGCCAGTAAAATGCTGTTTGGATAGCAAATCTTTTTAGCTCATTAATAATAGTATGATGTGTTTTATTCTGAATTTGTATAGTTAGAACTCCTAGGAACCAGAGCAATGGAGTTGATTCCTGCTGTATTAGTGTATACTAAAATAAAAAAAGATCAAGAAAAACAACCAAAAGCAAAAAAAACCAACAACAAAACAAAACAAAACCAAAAAACCCAAAACCAAACAAACAAAAAAACCCCACTAACAAACAAAAAAAACCCCAAACCACAAAAAAAATCATGGCCTCTGCTCCAGCGACTTACAATCCAAGGGCAAAGACAGTTACAATCTTAGGACGAAACAGAATACTGGGAAATTGGAAAAGAAGGTAGCAGAGAATAAATGCAAAAGTTTACAGGAGGTGATATGGGGGAAAAAACCCTATTCATTTCTTAGATCCACCCAGGAACATATACAACCAGCTGCATATCATGATCTACGTAAGCAACATACCCTACCTCCTACCAAAACTTATTAGGTTAAGGAACAGGTTAAGGATCATTATGTACTTACTGGATATATATCCCTAAGGATGGCTCTTGTACAGTCAGCTTTGAATCAGGGCAGAAGCTGAACCTATTTACACTGTGCCTAAACATTACAGATATAGATATAGATATATAGATATAGACATAGATGATATATACATGAGAAGCCATAATCTCAACAGCACAGATATCAAAAAGCAGATCAGAGGAGGACTTTAAAAAAATACTTGGAAAAAAGTAACTTTGCAGACATCTAAAATGATTAACAGAGGTCATAGAAGCTTGTTTGAAAGTGTTAACACGAGGTTGGAAGAGACTAACATCAAATATTGACCAAGGATATGAAATGATCACTTATAGTAATCACTGGAAGGTTAATTTGTTCCAAGAATAAAGTATGGAGGATCAGGAAAGTAAACGCAAATAGTGTCTGGCAGATGAGAACTGGTGGAGGCATGTTTTGCCCCTTGCAACACGGGGCAAAAATGCAGAAGACAGGTGAAAAAGTTGTTAGGGTAACTGAGAGGGAGGATCTTTATTATTTAACCAACAGAGAGGTGATAAAAGAGACAATAAGAAAAAAAAAAGGCATACAATATTTTTAGAAATTTTAATGATTTTGAATAAAATATTCTTTTTGGTCCTCCAATATGAAGAAGCCTGAAGATATTTACAAAATGATTAAAAGTTTTCAGAGAATCATTTGGATAATGAGTATAATTCTCATTCTACATTAAAACAGTGAAAAGATCTACACAGCATTTAGCTTCACTCCAACTAAAAAAGAGCATTAACATGACTTAAGTGATGCACAGCCTTGTGCAAGTCCTCTGCAGAGGGCAAGTTTCATCCTAAGGGAAGGTTAGGTAGTACACTGTGTATTTAAATAAATGGTTTAGTTTAAAAATTCTCAGAATAACTACACTACTGGCCATTCTGTGCAGAAACGTGAAAGTTTATTAATGAACTGGTTGTCTGAAAATGAAATACCTACAAGATTTGCATGTTCTTATAATCACCAAGTAATTTCTGCATAGTGAATGGACATATGAACCTTCAGACTTCTAAGCCTGCTTCAAGGATGCATTTATACACCTGTAGGATTTACACATAATGGTGAGAGGATTACTTACGTTTTGCAGTGGGGATCCCCAGTTTTCTGACTTTGATTTCTTCAAGTGGCATGCAGTCCTTTAGACTGATACCTCTGTCTTATCCACTGGATACACTCCTGTAAATCCCTGAGCATACCATTATATATGGGCAAAATAACAGAAAAATTGAAATCTTAGCCTTTTTGGTGCCAATCCAGGATCTGTTCGCTCACTTATACCTCAGTTACTGTTTCAGCTGTTCCATTAATTACATCAGTCTGGCAACAAAAAAACCAACCAACCAACCAACCAACCAACCAACAAAATTTGGACAGAAAAATGCCTGTAGAATAGACTGTTCTTTTTTTTCTGCATAATCTTCTGTGTGATTTTGTTACTATTACATGAAAATGAGTGTTTTTCTGGTTTTAGTTGCTGCCTGTTCTCATCTCCATTTCTTTGTCTTCATTCTGTGCAAATCCAGGTTAAAGCAAGTTTCAGCATGAATTTGTAAGTCAGATTGTTTCTGACAAGCAAGTTCAAAATGAAAATTTCATTCTTTCAGTGTCAATATAATTTCTTTTTCTGTAAAAGAAAAAAAAAGGGAAAAATTAAAGTGTTACATTTTACCCTTTTCCCTTTTTCTTTCTCCAGACTAGGAAATAAATTAAAAAGTAACAATTTACTTTCCCATTTTTCTTTTCACTTGAAAATATGAATGCTATTTCCTGTCAGTCTAAGACTTCCAGAAGCTAGAATGGTATCAATATACTCATTTTCATGTCATGCCATCATGCCATAGGAATCTCTCTCTTCCTAACCAATAATAGGTGTCTCCAATTAAGAACAGGTGGCTATGAGTAGGAAAACTATTGGAATTATTAACATTTTATGTGTAAATGGAACATGGAGAGGGGTGAATTTTACTCCTTGATATTGGCGGCTGAATTCCTTATTGTCCCCTAAGAATATATCTTGATTTTTCCGATTACATCCCCTTTAGGACCATGAAAGACAATAATTAAATCCCCTTTTACCCCAGTCTCTCAGTCACTTTTCATATGCAATATGTTCCAGATTCCTAATCATCTTGGTGATCTTTTGCTGCACTCAGTACACTTTATGATTAGTGGACTAAAACGGGACATGGAATCCCAAATGCAGCTCAATAGGTGTTGATTAGTGGGGAATAGTCCCTGCTTATGTTTATGGCAATGAAGTTTGGCCTTCATCTCTGCAAGGGCACATTGCTAACTCACATACTACTCCTTGTCCACCAGGATCCCCAATGCCTTCTCCCAGGCCCTCAAGTTCCCAGTCTGCAGTGATGTAAAGGACTGTCCAATGTTTCCTCTCGGCACATTCCTCCAGATGTTTACGCCATCTGAGCAGAAGCACGGGCTCCAGTGTACCAACACTCCCCCACGCTGGTGCTACCCACAAAGTTGCAGTTTCCACATGCCTGGCACTCTCAGACACCCTGCTTCTGAAATGGTTCTGAGTATACTTGGGTGCGTATGGGTATTTAGGAATTTTCAGGATGAGCAGGCACCAGATGCTATATGCATATTTCCATAGGATGAAAGGCAATGCAGGGAATCTTTATGGAACAGAATTGACTTTGCCTGAGAAAGTATTTATCATTAGATTACCTGTTTGCTTTGTACAGCAATGTAAATAAATGAATTATGGCCCAGCAGAAGAAAAGCACTAACACCTCCTATTGTTGGAGTCCTATAGATATCACTATATTCTCTGTGCCATGTTTGTCGTTATACCTCCTTCGCTTCTTACATAAATTTATACAAAATACTATCCCTCACCACAAAAAAACCCCAAAACAAACAAGAGAAAAGTAACCAACCAACCAAACAACATCCCCCAAAACAACCCAACTACGGTTTCCTTGCTCCTCTCTGAAAGGCAATATCCCACGTAAAACCATTTTTGCTGACAAGTTGTGAATATACACAAAATACAGAGGAGCTAATATGCAAGTCTGAGCAAAGAGAACAGCTGTTTTGTCTTTTTTACCTTGGACGAAAATTCTGTGTCTTCTGATGTCATAACTTCCATTTTCCTGCAAAATTTCACCACAATAAATATTTTAAAAATTAAAATCTGCTTCACTGAGATAAATTAACACAGAAACTAATCACCCAGTGATAATAGTACAATATTATGAACGGTTGTGAATTCATTTATTACACCACATAATCTATAGGGACAGGTGTATAATTACTTTCTAAAAATCAATCGACTTCTCCATTTTTGCTTGTCTTATCTGCCTGTATATTAAAGCCTATTCTGCATTTTACTTATTCAAAGTAAGTTTTTAGAATACTCTAAAAATATTCAAAGAGAATATTGTTCAGCTGAACTTCGAAATGCTGACTGTTGATTAGTTAGTTTCCAATAAAATTGTCAGCTCTAATAGTAAACTTTATCATCAAGAAATTTAGGAAAATTTTAAAATGCTCTAACAAAACTAATTTAAATTAAAAAAAAATTAAATTTAAAACAAAATTTAAGTAAAAATGAAATCTTCTGATAGTTTATCTCTGTTTTCCTAGGAATCTTCAGTACATGTGTGTCAACCATTCAGATTTTTTCCTCTTTGGAAACTGGCTTCACAATAATATTGAATAATTAAAATCATACATTCTTACATATTTACTATGAAATTACTGCAGTGAAGGAAAAGAAAAACATTCAGATATATGTTTGCATTTACAGGCTATGTGTTTTTGCTCTATGACAAAAACAAATTTCAAGGTTTTGTTATTCATAACCAATGCTTCAAGCTACACCTAAATGTGTATGTACACCTAATGAAATAATGGGGGATTTCAGGAAGGGGGAAATTTATTATATGTATGTGGTATTCTCATAAGAAGGTTTAATGAGAAAGTCACTTTTTTACTTCATGTCAATCAGTGTAATATTTTATGTAGCAAGAGGAAGTGAACCTGCTGTCTTAAGAAACTTTTTCATATTCCCACTGCTGGACTTTTAATAGCTGTTAAATTGATGAAGGCCACTCAAGGAGCTTGTAATCAGTCTTGCAAATTTCTAGCAGAGTGGATCTCTAATAAGCTCAGATTTGCATCTTAAATCAAATTTTTTCCATACAGTTGCAAAATCTCCAAGGAAAGTTTGTAGCACAATCAGTTCTAAGTAAATTATGAGACACCTGGCTGTCTAATGAGGAAATTAAAGCACAAGACAGAAAATCTGTAATTTTGGAATTATTGAAATGGAAAATTCAGTGTTATAGGTGGCAGACAGTAAAAATATACATTAAAGGAGATGAAACTCTAGAAAGATTTATTTTTCATTTATTTTAAGCTTATTAAAATAAGACAGCATTAAACAAGATATCTAATAACTAAACCTGTTACTAAATATCAGCTGGTGATTAAATGTGTTACTTTGCTTGATTCCTTTGTTGAATTCCAGGGAAATTTTGAGGCATCATTACTTTTTTAAAAATGCTATTACCTGTTTTAAAGGTTCTTGTCCATTTGCACTTGCCACTAACTTTGTATGACAAAGTGTTGGCAGCAGGCTGCTGCAGAGGTGACCCCTGTGAGAAGACTTTGAGCTGCTCCATGCCAGGCACAGTCATTCCTGAGAGCTCCTAAAGGACCCACTACTCACAAAAGCTGAGCCCATGTCTTGGGGTGACTCTATCATGTGTATCCCCTACCATGCTCTATGCCCAAAAAGTAATATTGTGCCTTTTCTGTGCCTTTAAACTGAGCTTGAGAAACCAAACCAGCCAAACCGGCACAGCCCGTCAGAAATCCTGGTGTCCCCTCCGACAAAAGATATTGTCAAAAGTTTGCACAGCAGCTTGGAGAAATAAGTGAGAGAAAGGTGAGAGGAACAGCTCTGCAGACACCAAGGTCAGTGCAGAAGGAGGGACAGGAGGTGCTCCAGGCTCCGGAGCTGAGATTCCCCTGCAGCCCATGGTGCAGCCCATGGTGAGGCAGCTGTGCCCCTGCAGCCCATGGAGAACCACAGGGATGCAGAGATCCAGCTGCAGCCCATGTCAGATCTCACACAGGGGCAGGTGAATGTGCCCTGAAGGAAGCTGGAGCTCCTGAGAGCCTGTGAAGGAGACAAAGTGTTATAAACTCACCCCATTCTCCATCCCTCTGTGGCAGTAGGAGATATGTAAGAAGTAGGAATATGTCCTGTAGACAGAAATATACCCTGTAGACAGAAAAAAATTATTGGGCTTTTTGCTTCCTGTGAACCTAGTTCTGATATGTTAAGGTTTCTGGCTATTTACGTAATTAGATAAAAATTTACATTTGTAGACTATCCAGAATCAGTGCAAATTTTCTAGTATAGTCAGTAAGTACTAGAATCAGTCTCAAGACATGTACTACGCTTATTGGGGTAGAATTTTCTTTAATATCTTTATATTAACTATCAGTGGTGCTCAGGGAATTTGACTTATCTGAGCACTGGCTATTTTTGGATGACTCTCATAGTATTTTTAAATGGTAGCCTGTATTTAACTATAAAAGTAACAAAGTAAAGAGCAGGTTGAATTTAATGATATCCTGGGGGCCCATTCAGTCTGAATATTTCTGTGATTCTGAGATTTTGAAAAAGTGACGAATGAAGAGAAAAGAACTCATAGATCATATGTCTGTAAAGCCTGTAAGTGATGCAGGTTGTCAAAAGCATAAATTCTCAATGTGAAAGACATCTGCAGAGGTTTGCAATAACTCCAATTCGTCATGGTTGAGGGTGAGGGGATTCTGCCACTCACCATTGAAAAAGGTTGAGACAGATCTAGAGTAACGTCCTGAGAGATGACCTAATCTCTTTTTGTTCTTTGCTATTGATGGTACTTTAACAATTTTTACTGGGGACAAGACAATGCCATCAATTTTTAAGCAGAAGTCCTCATTAATATAAATGGGTTTTTCTACTTAGCAGGAGATAAGAGCCTAAGTTTTTACTCTACCTTTACTATCTTTTTTCCTCCTTTTTTTTCTACCCTAAACAGAATGGAATTTTTTTACCTTATATTCTACTTCCATTTACTTTTTTTGCTCTACCCAATTACTTGATTCATGTCAAATCCTTCACCTTGATTGTTTAACCAGCCTTCCTGAAGAAGTAGTGCACTGAAATCTATACTTCTCATGGACTCTTTCTCCTACTTTTCCTTCCCTTCCAAGATCTAATTCTCTGTTGTATTCTCTAAGCATTTCTTCAAAGGAATACGTAGTAGAAATACTTGATTTCCACTAATCATGGAATTGAACTCTTGTCCAAGTTACTGGAATATACTTCACCATAGATAAAATAAAGCCTTCCATATTAGTAAACCTAAATATATTTACTTACATTATTATTTGCATCTTTCCATTGTGTTTATACTCTGTATTTAGCAGGATGCCCAAACTAGATGAAAAATATCTAATCTATATAATGGAAAATAATTTTGAAATAATAGTCATAACTTTGTTGCAGATGTCATTTATCACAGCAGTAGAACATTAAAACAAAGGATTTAGCAGAAATGAGAAAGTATGTCACATTATGGAATCTCTTCATATGCACTGTAAGCATAAAGATTATATTAGAAACATGTTTTGACTTCTTAATGAAACCTTACAAGAGTATTCAAGTCATTTGAATAAATGCTTAAGGTAAATACTTATTTGAACATTCAAAAATCTACTCATTGTCACACCGGCCTGTTCTGTGATTCTGCTCTCACCACTTCTATCTGTCCACATACTTACTTTATCCATTCTCTGTCTCCTTCTAATCATCCATTTTTACCATATAACGTTATTTCCTTGTTCAAGCGTTTTCTTATAAATGTGTACACATTAGTGGAAAAATGATTAGAGAATTTGACTTTCAGCTGATATTCAACCTATACCTACTATGCTTACGTAAACAAAGATTATTCAGAGGCTTACAAATGGAGAACACGATAATTACATTTACATCAGGGCAGATATTCCTTGTAACCAGGCAAACAGCTGTCAAAATGTCAGATTCCATTCCAAAATAAAGGAGGTGCCAAGTCTTCTCATTTAAAAAGCCGCAGGAAGGATTTTGTATTCCACTTTAAAAATTTGCAGGACCTTGCTGTGCATTTGGAGGTTGGAGAGCTGACAAATACTGTTCTCAGAGTTGTAAGGATGACCTTGGTTGTATCTTTCATCAGTCCCATGTGCCGTAGTATAGGAACAATTGGTGATCTCATACGTCAACATCTGTAACTTCGTGGAGCAAGTCCCTCAGTGGAGCAGCATCACAGTGAGGGTTGTGCTTTAGCTATTCAGTGGCTGTCCTGTTCTTAACAGAAATCTGCATTGACGTTATTGGGTATTTCTGACCACTAATCAATAAAAATATCTGACCTTCAGTCTTCTCTCTGTTTTCATAGTGTTTATTTTTTACTTTCTCCTGGCAGATACATATTGGTTTGTCTGCTGCCACTGGCCTCCTGTTTTGAGGTAACATCACCAGTTTCCTTCTGTGTCTAATATTTCCTCCATTTTCTTTATTTTTTATCCTATACTATTCCTTTACAAATTGGTGTTAGTTTTTCCAGAACTGATTAAAATTTTATTTAAATAGATTTCAATTTAAAAAATTCAGTTTAACAAGCTCTTAAACTCTCACATATTTCAGTTTTTTTTTCTTTATTGTAAAATATTATTCCCTATTGTCAAAGTTGCAATATTGGTTTTCCAGTTTATTTGTTTCATTTATTAGTAACAAATTTATATGTAAGCTAGACACCAGCGTTTCATGAACAATACTTTAAGGAAGGATTCTTCATCTTAGTAAAAAAGTACTAGTTAAGGGATCAAAAATTAAATAAAAATCACTGATCTGTTACTATTTCTTAATGGTGATCCAAAAAAACCCTAAACTCAGTGAGTTCTCATCATTTTCATTAATATAATATGGTTTTCTTGAAAACTGAATAAAACATCATCAATTTTACTCAGTGCCTGGTTCTCAAATCAGCTCTGAAAATTGATTTTTACATTGGGCAGTAGTATGTCTGGACTTTCCAAGGAACAGGTGGAGTAATTGCATGTGACAGAGGATAGGGACATAACCTTCTATCCTGTCCTTGAGCAATAACCGTTAAAGCATGGGAAGAGGCCTAACAAGCAACTCCCAAGTTTGTAACTCCTGGTTGTTCAGGTCTTCCAGCATGGCTGAACTTTGAGATTTGATCCTGGGAGCTATCAAAGAACTTTACTAGGCACCAACTCAGCTTCTAAGATTTTGTTTCTTCACTCGTAAAAAACAGCTCACATTATCAGCACTTGGAGAGGGGGATTCCACAACATTAAAATCTGGTAAGATTACATGAAGAGAGCTTATCTAAAATATTGCCAATATACAACTCAGAATTAATATATATGTATATATTGTTCTCACATTATTTAAAAGACATCATAAGTTATTTCAATAAACCCAAAATTTTAAAACAGCTGATCAAAATCTACAATTGAAGCTGGTGATAAATAAAAAAATTACGAACAAATAGAAGACGCTCTTAAATAGTTGAGTTTCTTTTAGTTACCAGGTGAGAGAAGACTGTTCTCAGAGTTCATTTGATTAGGCTATATGGTGCTCACAAAAACTGAAATTTAATTGAAATATTATTTTTCAAACAATGAGTATAATTAATATCCATTAACTTTAATTATTTGAAATGCATTTAATGCTTGCAACTGCATAATATATCTGTCCTAGTAGGAGACAAAACTACTTCTGAGTGCCCATTTCTTTATACTGACTGCAAACAAAGACCAGAGTGATTCTCTTCAGTGCTTAAATTTACCGTAGCAGTTTCCTTTCTTTTTGTAACAACTTGGTTTTATAAAGAAGAATATATTTCTCATGGTTCTTACTTTTCAATATTTACTCTTATTTACATCAACCATTTAAAACCTTGTAGGAAACAGTGACATGAATTACACAGTTTTAGAAACACCAGTATGGATGGTATTGAATGTCAGTTGAATTAAAGTGAAGATGACCATTTCAATTTCTGTTTTCTTCATGATACAGTGGCAAGCCTGCCCTACATATTGCACATCAATTAGAAACCAAGGGTTAGCAAGATGGTCTCCTCCTTTCTTTCTCTACACCGCACTGAAAATAAAAGCCAGCTTCAAAATAAAACAATCCTCCAAAATATATCCATCTTTATGTTGAGTTCTATTTTACAGAACTTCATAATGTCCTTTAATTGTCAGCAAGGAATAATATATACCCTTAAAAAACTTAATCATCATAAAATGAAAAAATGTTTAATTTCTCCTCATTATTTCATTGTATTACTTGGTTCTCTCCAATGCAATACTTCTGCTGAAGAAAAAAAGAGCATATTTATGGAATAGCAACACGGACTGATTCTATTTGCATCTGTAGATTTCTCTCAATGAATGCCACTCTTCATTTACAAATCTCTCTCTGTAGGAGATTTCTCATTACATGAAACACTGTAATATTTATATTTAAGCCTTCAGCCAAAAATCTTTTATATGTTAAAAAAAAAGAGCATTCATTTGTAGAGATGAAGCATTTTTCCAGTGACCACCAGATCTCACCATAGTCTGTGATAGGGTCTCTGGTCTGGCACCAGTGAGAGGTTTCAAGAGAAATTATATAAAAACAGAATCATAAAACAGTTTGGCTTCGAAGGGCATTTACAAATCATCTAGCTCAACCCCATAGCAATAAGCAGGAACATCTTCATCTAGACCAGCTTTCTCAAAGCCCTGTCCAATCTGTCTTTGAATGTTTCCAGGGATAGGGCAATCTAGGGCCTCTCTGGACAATCTGTTCCAGGGTTCATCAACCTCATTGTAAAAAACTTCTTCCTTATATCAAGGCTGAATCCATGCTCTTCTAGTTTAAAACCATTCCCCTCGTCCTGTCATTATATGCCCTTGTAAAACTTTCCTGTTCAGCTTTCTTGTAGGCTCCTTTAAGTACTGAAAGGGCACAAAAAAGTCTCCCTGGAGCCGGCTCTTCTCCAGGCTGAACAATCCCCAATTCTCCCAACCTGTTCTCACAGGAAAGATTTTCCCATCCTCTGATCATCTTCATGACCCTCCTCTGATCCAACAGGTCCGTGTCTTCTTTTTTGTGCTGGTGTGGTGACCTAATTGAGGGATTCCAGTACCTGAAGGGATTCTGCAACAAAGATGGAGAAAGACTTTTTACAAGGGCATGTACTGACAGGACAAGGGGGAATGGCTTCAAAATGAGAGTAGGTTTAAATTAGATACTAGGAAGAAATTCTTTACTGTGAGGGTGGTGAGGCACTGGAACAGGTTGCCCACAGAAGCTGTGGATGCCTCATCCCTGGAAGTGTTCAAGGCCAGGTTCAGTGGGGACTTGAGTAACCTGGTCTGGTGAAAGATGTCCCTGTCCACAGCAGGGGGCTTGGAACTAGATGACCTTTTTCTCTTCCAATCCAGGCCATGCTATGATCATATGATTATATATAATTTTGTCTAGCTTTATAATTCAACAAAATCAGTTTATAAAAAGTGGATAGTAGATCTGTCAAAAAGTAATATGAAGTACATGATAATAACTGAGAAAAATAAGGAGGAATCTAAAAACTATCGTGGCCTCGGTATTTTATTCAATAATTCTATGCAAAGAAATAAATATTACAAGTATGCATAGAGATTGGAGGACTGAATCACACTAAATCTACACAGATTCTGTTTTAATGTACAATATTTTTTGTCTTTTTTTGGTAGATTACTGTATCTTTTCTTCCCACAAAGGTGTATAACTGAGCAACAGAGGGAAAACTGTTGATTTACAGGTTTTGGCTGGGACACCCTGGGTAGGTGAAACTCATACAAGGAGATTGACTATTCTTTGAGAGGTAATGTGAGAAATTCCTAGAGCACCATTCCTTGTTGAACAAGTGCTAGCTGACTGAAGCACTGCAGGATGGACGTGAAGTCAGTCCTTACTATGAGGAGTACTGTTCCTAGAGACTTACAGGTTCTGTAGAATATGTTACAGCAAACCAAATAAAAACTCTGCTGAAAGTTTCTGAACCAAAGTCAAGCTCAGAAGAAGTGGTTTTGCAAGATTTTGTGAAATCTGTGGAAGTGTCTCCATAGATTAATCAAAAATAAGCTGAAATATTATGAGGGTTTTGGAGGATTTTATCTGAAACTGTTCTTCATTCGTTACTGTCAACATGGAATGCCTAAGGACCTGGATAAATAACAGGGATTCTAATTACCCTGATTGCTTAGTTCACTACACTTCTCCTTTTTTTTTTCCCCACTTTTTAAGGTTTTACATCTCTAACTTTTATGTCCATGATTCTTTCTTTGTGGTCAGATATGCAAGAGAAAAGCAGAATGACAAAATTGAGAATTAAAATAATAAACAGTGTTGCAAGGGAATTAAATAAAAATCATGACAGGCTACTTAAATATATAAAAATCCAAGAGCTCTGTCAGGAATTACTGGAGCCATTAAGGGATGAGCGGGAAGCTAGTGACAGATACTGTAGCTGACAGCCTGAAAGAATCCTTTGCTTCATTTTTCACGCAAATAAATGGACGGTCAAACCCCAGAGAGTAAGGAATGGTAAATTTTCCTGTAGAGTGAATTAAAAAGTGTGGAACAGGGTAGGATTAGAGGCTTTATGTTGGATAGTTCAAAGTGGTGTATTAAATACGTCTGAGGTACTGAGCCTATGTACTTCATAGCTGTGAACGATGATAGAAGTAGCAGGGGACCTAGGAAAGGTACCATACATAATTTTGAAAGTGTGTAAACAGATAAGGAATGTAGGAAGCATAATTTCTCTTCCTCTTGGTCATTTTGAGCAGAGCTTATAACGGACGCCATCATTTGCTCTTACTAGAGGACAGAAGCTGGGTTGCTCAGGAACAAAAAAGTTTGAAGATATTAAAGCCAAAAGTCTGAATAGAGATACGGAAGGTCTCTCTGCCAGACAGTTGCAATCCAACTGTGGCCCCAAAAGACCTGCCTGTAGACTTCCTCCCTTCCTCTTCAACTCGTTCACTACCGAAACCCCACTGTCGCTGTGAAATTTTGTGCTGACAGTTAGGAAACTCCCTAGAGTTGTGTGTGGCTGGAATCTTATCTCTTCCAGCCTAATGGAATAATACAGAACTACACGAAATGAAACAAAAAATGCTTAAGAGCAACAAATCCCCTGATGCAGGCGAGGGAAGTCTTGGAGGGATTGTGGGGGTGTCCTTAACATGCACTCCGTAGTCCCACTGCAGGCTACATTTGGAGATTGCGCTGGGAACTGGAGAACTCTGAGAGCTGCAGCATCTTCACCACCACTCTGCTGCTTCTCATGACAGTCTTTACTGGTCCCTGTGCGTCTCATGATACCACTTTTGCCTACCCTTTTGTCCCAGCTATATCAGCTCAAAGGGGCTGCTTAAAAGGATGCTCTGTAGCATTCAGCTCTGTGACTCATTTCAGATGGGACATGAGACATGGTGAGGAAGTATGTAGAAACGAGATTATTTTATCCTGTTTACTTTTTCCTACTTCATACTGTTTTCTTAGCCAAACTCTTACCAAAAACCCAGGGAATTTTTATGTGAATACAGCCTTCTAAACTGAGCTATTTTCAATCTAAAACAAAGCTGTCTCTTACATGTTGTAGTCAGTGCAAGCTTGGGATGCTCCTGGGATGACATGTAATGTTATTGCCTAAAGGTCTCTCAGCCAATACGCATTTTTTACCTATTTCCTACTGAGGAAATATTTATATTGCTTCTTTGTTGTTTGCCCCAAAATTTCTTTCTTTTATTTTTCTTTTACATATTCTGTTCTATATTTAACTATGTCAGCCACTGTGGCATGTGTCCTTAAGTACCACAAACATTTATCTGAATGTGTTACGGCCCATTATTAACATGGCTAGATTTATACTGAAAATTACCTGGATAGACAATATTTATTTCAGCATTATTAAAATAGGATGATAAAGCTGAGAAGAAAAAAATGCAGGTCTCAGCATTGAAAACAATCACATCTGAGCTCCATTTTCAGCATATGAGTTGTCCAGATTCCTTCACAGCATCACATATCTGCTCAAACATCTGTTGAATTCATTGCAGAACTACTGTTTTATTCTCTAATAATGTTGGTATTTATGTTAATTTTTGATTGTTTCTTACGGCATTTGATAATATACTTCCAGTTTTCTACAAAACTGTCTTCTAATTCCGTAGCACTGTAAAAATGATGATTTTTCTAACCAAATGGGACAATTTCTACAGCTTTTTAAATATTTTAATGTTTTTATTGTAATTCATAATGTGTTTAATAATGCAATTCTGAAAAAAGAACCTCTCTTGTTAAAAATAATTGAAAATACAGTAGGCACCTTTTAAAGGAATTGTCTTAATTAAAAAATCAGACAAGACAGTGCATTTCTGTTCATTTATTTTAAACTCCCTGGATTATAAAAGTCTCTTGGTGTTCAGTCTAGTAATATTAAATTAAACCCAAAACAAATGGACAGAACGCATATTTCGCATTGATTGACTTACTAAAGAAAATAGTTTTATCTATAGAGAATATATGCAGCTTTGTCCTTATTTCCATACTTTTCAGGGTTCCATGCTTATTCCTACTCTTTCACAGTTTTAGAACAGTGCACTGCCTTCTAGTAACTTACATTTCATACATTTTGCCTTCCTCCCTACATGAACTAGAGTAATTTGGGGAAAATATTTTAACAAAACCTTCAGCTACCACAAATAACTGGTATCATATGTAAATATGCTTATTTCCTGCATCAATGATTTCATTATTCCAGTTACTTTTACTGGAAAATCTGGGAGAGGCAAGTAAACCCAAAGTTCTCTCTGGAAAAACTGTATACTAGCTTGTCTTTCCGTTAGCAGAAAATGTCTCAGTTCAGTTCCATCCATGTCTAAAAAGTAAAACAAAATAATGCTATACATTTAAGTTGGAAAGTTTGTTTATTAGGGTACAACCAGGAAATAACTGGCTGTTAGTAATATGTTTTTCTGGGAGGAGCTCTTTGCTTTTCTTTTAGGAGAAATCAGTGTTTTGGAGGAAATAAGTATGCATTCCTCTTAAACAGGAACATAGGATGTTTGGTCTGTGTGAAAGGAAAAGCTTTTTTTTGCCCAAAGAGATTGTGGACTCTCCATCACTGGAGATATTAAAAAAGTGACTGAACATGGTCCTGGACAACTGCCTTCAGCAGGAGGTTGGACAAGATGACCATATGAGGTACCTTCCAGCCTTGACCATTCTATATTCCCATAAAATGCTTATGGTCTGAAATTCTAATGGACTTTCATGTTTTGAGTTTTCATGGGTAGTTTTTGAAATTACATTTTTTTAACCCTATGTGGGAACAATTTTTTTCTATCTGAACTATTTGTACGTGAGAAACTATTCTTTAAACAAAATTAATTAAAATACTTTTCATATTAACTTCATTAGAAGGGAAGGAGAAGAAGAAATAAGTCCCTTGCCTACTTTAAATGAATTTTTTTTCCTAGATTTTTTTCTCATCTACTATAGTCTGAGTAAGATCACAGAATCACAGAACAGCCTGGGTTGGAAGGGACCATGAAGATCATCCAGTTCCAAGCCCCCTGATCTGGAAAGCGACACCTTTCATTAGACCAGGTTGCTCAGAGCCCCATCCAACCTGGCCTTGAACAGTTCCAGGTTCTCCAGACAATCTGCTTCAGTGCCTCATCATCCTAACAGTAAAGAATTTTTTCCTAATATCTAATCTAAACTTCCTCTCATTCAGTTTGAAGGCATTTACCCTTGTTATGTCACTACGTGCCCTTGTAAAATGTCCCTTTGACAAGCACCACATCACTGTCTGTTCAGTGTAGCCTGAATTATTAAATATGCTATTCAAAACCAATACCCAGTAGATGGGAAATCTACCAAAAAATGAAGTGAAATAGAAACAAAGTGTGAACTCTGAAATACATTATGGGATGAAACTGACAGATTGATCTACAGCAGTTCTAATTGCTTTATTTGAGAGAGCTGGAAATATTTCTTATACATCTATTTTATAGTCAAGGGAATCTTTGAGTTTTTTGTCAGGCAGTAAGAAGCGAGCAACTGAAAAGCCATGAAGATGAATCCCTGCTGTGTAACTTGTAGTGAAGCTTTGTGTACCTGGTGGATTGAGAATGCCAGCTCCTTCAAATTTGGCTGAGTGGTGGAAATGAGGTAAGGGCCATCTTGTTCATTATCAGATCAATATGTCTTATGAATTAATCTACACTGGAAAGATATTGAATGTGCCCCTGTGTCACCTGAGAAGAATACCCCTCTGCATTCTCAAATGTTGCTCTTAGTGATGATGTCATTAATAAAAATGAATTTAAGAAAAAAATCCTTTTCTTATGGCGATTCTCCAAGACAACTTTTTGAATCAGTAGGAATAGCTGAAGCTGAATGTCATGTTTCAGTTTTGCTACAAATATTCAAGATAAAGCAAGACTGGGGTGGGGAGGAATAAATGACAATGAAATTATGAAAATTGGGAGAACTTGTCATGCCGATTACTTTGATTCATTCCACCACAACAGCAGCAGAGATTATTCATAGATGCCTGTTGGAATCCATTTATGAATGCTTCTGAATACTCATCTAAATCATAAACAACTTAATATGCTTCATATGGTTCATTGCTTAAAATCTGAACACACCAACAAATCCTCAGTTCCTTTTTGAAAACAGTCCTATTATTGTGCTGCACACATACTGAATGCCATTATGAAGTTTTATATCAAACTTCTTTTTGTGATATTTAAACGCTTCCCAGTAATGACTGTGACCAATACTGTCACAATAGCAATCTTTTCTGTCATTCTCAGTAACGTGTGTGAACAATATAGAATGTCTAAGGATAATTGATGATGTTAGTCAAAAACATAATAAAGGCTTTGAAAGGATAACTTTTTCCAGAATTGTCAGAAACAATATATATATATTTAGTTCTTTTAAAAAGTTAATTTAAAAAGAACTGTAGTGTATCTCACCTTAAGAAGAATGTTACTTTATTCCAGAGATTATTCCTGCCTTGTCAGTATAAAGAAGGTGATAAGGCAAAGAAGTTGATCTGATGAAATACCAAGTTGTTATCCTTTTGTCTCTGATACCGTATTTCATGACATACCGTTATCTCTATCCTGTGACTTCAGCAGCCATATGACATTCAGAATTACACATCAAACAAGGCTGTGCTCTGCCTCATTGCATAGCTGCAAACCATGATGAGATTCAGTATTGTATTTTGATGTTTATAAATTAGACTCTCCTCAGAAGTATCACCCAAATAAATCACAGACAGTGGTCTAGAAAACAAATTACGAAAACTGAACTGACTGGAAGCGGTCTTTTTTTCATCACAGTGATACAGGCACAGCTGTCCAGTTGAAATTTGAGAGATTTAAAACAGAAGTTAAACTGCATCCCATCTAGTTAAAACGTATCATGCTCATGTATAAATAGTATATAAAATGTCTAAAATGCAAGCAAATGTTGATATACCTTGGTATAGACAGAATAATAATCAAAGTAAAAGACCAAACTGTGCTCTTATGTGGAGTGTTGGTTTTAATTTAGTGAGCTTTAATATTGAAGATGATATTTCTTTAAAAAACTATTGTGTTTGACCTGGAATAAAACTTCTAATTTATTAATATAAACTATATACTGAGATTCATTTTACAATATCTGTTATGCCATGTATTTATAGATTATGAAACGACTTCACCCTTAACAGAAGAGGCTAAAAAAAAAACTCCACAGACACATGAAAAATACCACAAGTGCACAAAGGTTCCATCTGTCATCAGTAATGATGAACTTTTAGTGGCTGAATATTTTACTGTCTCTCTAGATATGCTTGTTAAGTCACAATTCTTAGATCTAGTAATCATGAGGAGCAGAACACTTAAAAGTGCTGCATGTCGTACTAGTATAGCATAAACACTGACACAAACCCAGGTGAAGTACAGGAAAGCAGTCTGAAAAATATAACTATTAGCAAACCCAGAAAATTCAGGCAAAAGAAAGTAGACCAAAAATGACAGATAAAATAGCCAGGGTTACACAATGCAATCAACACCTTTTAAAATGCATATAAATGGATTTCAGTCATTCAAAAAATTGTCAAGACTTAATCAGGTAACAAAATGCCTGTTTACAATTTACTTCTTTATGAGTCTGTGGAGCTAATGCAATTATGCCTTATCAACAAGTATGCAGTGCTAGTTTCATTTTGAAACATCCACAATACTGTATTATGCTAAAAAAAAGTCACCATGGACTTCCTTTGTATCTTATAAAGACTTCTGATATGTGTATGGATTTATATGTACATTTAATATTAAAACATGCAAATCATACTTCATGGTAGCAAATTAAAATATATATGGAAGTGACTGCATACGTAAATATGCAATAGTTTGCGAATATGTCAAAAGTTTACAATAGTCAGAAGTATATTAGTTGTTTTATGAGTTCCATATCCAGTTAATATGGAAATTATTTGAAAAAAATTTTAAAATTATAGATCCTGCCTCAGAGAGCTTTTTTTAAGGAAGAAATCCTCAGATTTTGATGATATAATTGTATAATCATGATGCCATTTTGTGACATTCTAAAAGGTTTATAAGTGTTTAATCTATTAAGGCATGTGTATTTGAGACTTAAAGTTCATAATTTTAACATCAAACCTATACAATACTGACATAAATCTTCATTGCTCTGTGGAGGTGGATGGATTTTGTTGAAATTTATTCAGAAGACAACACTGAAATTTAAACTGTGGTTTCATTTCAGTCCTACTGAGTAGGAAGAAGTAAGACTCCAAAAGGAATCTTTAGAATTTTTCCCTGTGTTTTAGAGTTTAATGCTCAAGCGGCTTCTGTACAAAAATTTTTACTTTGGACTCTTGGTTTTGGATTTTGTTTGGTTTTGAAATTTTTTTGGAAACTTTTGTGAGGGAATCCAGTATTTCTAACTTTCAGACTTCAAAAATTAATTCAAAGCATTTAAAAGACCAGTTATGCCTGAGAAAATCACAAACTTTGCCACTGAGAAAAACTGGGAGGTTCTATTTTCAAGCCTGTCTTGCTAGCATTACCAGCAGCATTCTGTTCTTAACTAATATTCCATCTAATAGTTTGATCTTAGTACCTGGAAGTTTTGAAACTATGCGATAGGCTGCATTTACAGGCAAAAGCAGTGATTTTTTTTCAAAAACAGCACAAATATTTTGGAAATCTTAAAATTTCTGCTATACATCATGAGGCTGTAAAACCAAAAGTATCATTGCAAAATATAAGCTTAAAATTAATCAAAAGTCTGTAAAGCCTGCATGAATATAGACTTCTTGAAATTCTTTAACATTATGTAAATAAACATACCTTGAAATTATGACATCCCTTTCTCTTGCTGCCACTATCCATCTCTGTTTCTCCGCACCCTTTGTTGAAGAACTGTGAAAAATCAACACTATTAAGAAGGGCTATTTAATGAAGTTGTGTATTTTTATTTGTGCAGACTGAGGGCTGAATATTCCATCTGTGAAACAGATTATATCAGAATTTTTTCCCCATATTTTCTTCCTAGGGGACTGATAAATATCTAAGCCATACACATAAAAACGCCTATACAGGTAGAACATTGTGTACTGAGCAAAAAGTGTGCACACTACGGATGTACTAGAAGTGAAGGATAGCTACAACTTCTTAATTTAGAATTAAAAAAGGACTAATCAAATTGTATCTTTGTTGCAGAAATTTCACAGTCCCTTTAGATTCAAACAGGAGGAGTTCGTGGTTATGAATAAGCTAAGAACAGAGAAATAGAAAATATACACTACAATGAAGTAAGAATGAAACTTAGGAACTGAGAATGTACAGTTAGTCTTCTATTCACAGGAAGTGTAAACAAACATGTACAGCCATTGCCTTTTCAATATGAAAGAAAAAAATTGTGGCAGTGGTAATTGCATGAGGCACTACAGGTTATGGTTCACAGAGAGACAGGAAGATACTATCAAGTCTTTGCTTGGAAGCAAAGTCACAGTTCTAGAGCCAGGGTACAAAAACATTTTTAGAAGAAGCTGGCATGAAAATAGCAAACAGACTTCTAGGAAGCCTGAAACAAAATGTGAGTCCCCCTCAGAGATCACCGCCATATTGTATGTAATCTTACATACAATTAAGATTACAGCATAATCACAGCAGGAGCAGCAGGCAACCTGGAGAAAGAAATACGGCTGGATAACAGTTGCATCTTGCCTGCAGCAGTGAAAGGTCACTTGTAGAGAGAAATAAATTTGAATCAGATTTGGGGCTACAAGTGGTATGATAAGTATTAATCTGATCCTGTTGGGGAATTCAAAGGAAGGTAGGTGGGATCATACAGCAAATTTCTCCCCTGAAGAGACAAATTCACATTTGGAATCAAAGCATAGCCCAAAACAACTTTTTTTCCTTTTTTTTGATTCAGTGGCAAACTCTATTGTAAATATACAAAAACTTTACAAAATTTGTTGTCTGTCTCTGTTGTGCCCTAAATGAGCAAACAGTGTTTAATCAAACTATTTGTGTTATCTTAAGATTTAGCCAGAAACTATTTCTCCCTTTTCTGAGACTGATTATGACCACTTCCGAGCACAGAAATTTTTAAAGATATCTAGAACTGGCTTGTGAGGCATGTTCTACAATAATACCTCAAAAATGTTTTTCAATGCTGAATATTACTTTATGAAAATATTTTTCTTTTTTTTCCCCCCTGAAATGTAAAACACTTGAAATTTTGCAACTCACAACTTGACTGAATAAACAATTAGATAGGATAGAAAAAAAGCCCAGACTTTCCAAGACTGGACTTTGGGGGCTGAGTTTTTTTTTTTAAGTTATCATTGCAAGAAAACAGTGGTCCTACAATAACCAAAAAAGACCAAAATCTTGACATTGGGTAATCAGCCCTCCAAAAATATTTCTATCTTCCTGTCTAATATGATCTAGATCTGAATGCAAAAAAATTATATTCCTGTTAATAAAATGAGGAAGGGTAGATGTGGCTTGTGAAGGATTGCTACGCACCTGTAAAATCAATGTGTTTTTTCTAAAACTCACTTTAATTTTCCCTTTCTTTCTCTCCTTCTCTCTTTCTTTCATTCTTGTAAACATTTTCAAAGTTGCCATACAATCTTTTTTCTCATCTTACCTTCTCCAAGCCTCTTCAGTGCTACCTTCTCCAGAAAACAATATATTCATGGAGGTAATACTGAAGTACTGCAGTGCTCATACTGACACTCCTCTAAACTTCATGTGGGTGGAAATCTACCTCTGCCTAAAGCACCACTGACTTCATGGGACAACAAAGCTGTAGTATGCCAAGCAAAACAGAAGTACTGCCAATGTGCAACATTTCCTCGGGCCTTCTGAAAAATTAGGACAAAAGCTGTGTACGAGCTTCATTTGTAATAAAAGAGGCTCATAAGCGTTCTTTTCTAGATCTGCATTAATGGAGGATAAGATGCATGTAACTACCCCTGCATTTGTTTATTGCATGGCATTTCTAGCTCTGGGCTTGTATAAAATTATGTTTTTTTCAGTACTTTGAAGTTCTGAGAACTAAATAAAGCAAAACTGCATGATGGCTTAGTAACACTAAAAAGGTGTCATGTCATGGCAAAGAGTAACATACTTTTACTGCACTAATTTTTAATCAAGTATGACAGGCTCTCTTACACAAGTTGAAGATTTGAAGATAAAGCAGACTCAGACCCCTGCAAAAATGTACTGCTGTTGTAACAGTAAATTTAAAAAGCGCCTGCTAGTACATATAGCTTTTTCTAGATGTTATTACACTTCTATAATTATCAATTGTCTTTAAAGGGGAATATAACATGTCTTCCCAGCATTTCTTTCTAGAATTGAGTTTGGTATTAAACCTCATCTAATGAGACACTAGAACTTCAGTCATTTTCTTAAGATCTTGAAAGGGGTATCATTCTTTTAAAATGAGTACACAGAAATCATAACAAAGCATGAAAATAGCAAGAAAATTGCTAGGTTTAAAAAAAAAGCACCCAACCATTAGATAAAATCACATTTTAGACCACTTTGTGTGTTTCTGTGGTGTAGCACAAACTTTTCTATACAAAGAACCTGTAATAAAGAGCTTTAAACACCAGGAATGGAAAGCTCAAGTTCAAACCGAATAATAGTTTAATAGCTTTCCTGGTTATAATTAAAAGGAGGTTTTTCAGCTCACTGTCCACAGTCCATGTAATTAGCACCTGAAATAACATTTCAATACAATTGAACTGCATAATAAAACTTCTTCACCCTGATAATAAGCAAGGTTAAATGTAATTTATTTAGCACAGAAAAATACCTTTAAATACCTCCCTAGTAAGACTGAATCAAATCAAGAAAACCGATCATCAATAAAAGCATTTATTTTATATGTTCTTATTCTCATGTAAAACAAAAAACTTCTACATATTCCATAGGAATTTTCATAATCACATATATTCAAAAAAAGAAAAAGTTAATGTTAGAAAAATGAAAATAAACTATGTTTTCAATAAACATTTTTTTTTCCTCTCTGTGCTTTATTTAAGAATAAAAAATGTATTTCACACAAAACTGAAAGATAGTAATGTGATGTGTGGCAGATAATCAGTCGTATCGGTTTTGCATGGCCTGGTTTTGGAAGCAGGAGGGCTACAGAGGTGGCTTCCGTGAGATGCTGCCAGAAGCTTTCTCAGTGTCCAGCAGAGCCAGTCCCTGGTGGCTCTGAGGATGGACACGCCCCTGGCCAGGGCTGGGTCGATCAGAAATGGTGGTAACGCCTCTGTGATAACATAGTTAAGAAGAAATCTAAAAAATTGGTGGCACAGTTTTAATTGTGACTAGAGAAGAGTGGAGTGAGAACATGTGAGAACAACTCTGCAGACACCAAGGTCAGTGCAGAAGGAGGGGGAGGAGGTGCTCCAGGTGGCAGAGCCAAGATTCCCCTGCGGCCCATGGTGAGGACCATGGTGAGGCAGCTGTGCCCCTGCAGCCCATGGGGATCCATGGGGATGCAGAGATCCACTCACAGCCCATGGGGGAGGTGCCCACATTGGAGCAGATGGATACCTGGGAGGAGGCTGTGATCCTGTGGGACACCTGTCGAGAGAGGGGCCCTGCTCCCAGGCTGGAGCAGCTTGTCCTTAGAGGACTGCACTCCCTGAAATAGTGACCCATGGCTCAGCAGTTTGGGGGGGTGCTGTTGCCCATGGGAGGGACTCACGTTGCAGCAGTCGTAAGGAGTTGCTGCTCGTGAGATGGACTCACATTGGAGAAGTTCATGAAGAACTGTCTCTTGTGGGAGGGACCCCACAGTGCAGCAGGGGAAGGACTCCTCCTGAGCAGCGGGAGAAGCCACAGGGGATGAACTGACCATAACCCACATTCCCATCTCCCTGCACTGCTGGGGGGTAAGAGGTAGAGTTGGAAGGAGGGAGGGATGGGGAGAAGGTGTTTTTAAGGGCTTATTTTACTTCTCATTATCCTGCTCTGATTTTGTTAGTACTAAATTCACTTTATATCTCTAAGTTGAGCCTGTTCTGCCCATGATAGTATTTGGTGAGTGATCTGTCCTGGTCCTTATCTCAACGCATTAACTCTTTGTTAAATTTTCTCTCCTCTGACCAGCTGCAGAGGAGAGTGAGTGAGTGGCTTTTGAGGGTGCCTGGCATCAGACCAGTGTCAACCTGTGACACCAGTGAATAAATTTGCTTTTCATCTTAAAATTTGAAGATGTTACATATTACACTATCTAGTTAGTTCATATTACTCTCTTATTTCAGGTTTTGACATTCTATGTTGACTTCTGTTAGACTCCTTTTAGACAGCCTCTAGTTGCACGAGTAACTTCCGCTTTGTGGGGGAACTGTTTTCCCAAATATTAAAAATCTGGCCCTGAACCACTGCTGCTGTCTCATACCCATATCCATTTATTAACCTTTTATCTCTTTTTAGAATCTGGGTAAAAAACTTTGACCCTGGACTACTGTGATATTTCATTAAATGTATCTTTTACATGTTTCTATGACAATTTTTAAAAAATAGGTAACATTTTGTCAAATAAAAGCAAAGTTTCATTTTTTTCTAGGATACTGTGGCTTTGTGTATAGCCTTCAACATACATGCAAATAAAAAGTCCTAAAAGTCTGACTAGCACTGTTTGTGTGTTGGTAAGGATACCCATAGGATCTTCCCTCAATCAAAGTCAGTTCCTCAAAACTTTAAATGCAAATTTCTAAATTGGGGCTTATAATCTTTAATACCTGAACCTTTACATGAACTGTGGGACACTGAGTAGGTTTTCAGGCACTGTGGGATGTTTCTGTGTATGCATGGACTACAGACTACTTTAAAAAGATAGACGTTTTCACAGAAAAACCCTTTGGATTAAATTCTACTATTTCCTCAATTTCTTCTATTTCAATTGAGCCTCCTAATTGTGGTGGGGCATTCCCCTCCACTTGCTCCTCAGGCCAGTTCTGTGACCTCAGGAATTCCCATTAGGCTTTGGCCTTGGCCTTTGTGTAATGAGTTGGGCAGTGAAGCATCCCTTGACCATATCAGGAACTCTTGCATGGCAAAGGTAGGGGTGGCACTATCCATACCAGGAGCTCCTGTCACCTGGCCAAGATGGGAAAAGAGAGATAATTCATCATCCTCTAGAGCCTTGGAAAAATACTTACCTGAATTGCAGCCTGAGTGGAATTGTACCATTGTTACTGGGCTTTTGAAAAATTCCATAATTACTGACTTGTATTGTAGCAAGGTTGGAAACAAAGTGATGACTAAAGCAAATCAGTTCATGACACTATAAACAGCAGTCCTAAGCAGGCCTTTTGAGCTCTCCTGGCCCTCAGCAGACTGCAACCAGCATCTACCTCTTAGGGGGACACATCTCTGACCTCACGAACCCTCACATATATGATCATCAGAGGACCATCACCGAGCCGGTGATGGGGCCTGTAAATACTTCTCACTCTTAGAGGCTCCACCCTTGCCCACTAAGAAATGCAAAGGAATTCAATGTGAATATTGAACTCGAGGGGAATTTTTAACAGGTATATGTAGGGGTATATATATATTTATAAATAACTCTGTGTCTGTCTGTATGACAGTGTGAATTATTTAAACACTTTCTAACAAGCACACTATGAACGCTGCCATCTCAGATCTAAAACTAAGTCACTGTTATAATTATACTAAATCCTATTTAATCACTTTGTAAATGTTAAATTAGTTAATGATTAAGCACTGCTAAATCCTTTAGATGTAAAATGTTGGCCAAGTCTGAGACTAAGACTGGATTTAGCCTCACCTAAGACCCATCAGGCAGAGTCCACTCTGAAACTTGTGACCAAACAGGAGGATTTCCCTCACCCTTTTGTGTCTTTGCTTTCTGTGTAAATCATTCTAAATTGATTCTAACCTGATTATTCTTTGTATGTTTCATCCACGTTGTAATAGAGGGAAATTTGCCATCAAACTTTATTAAGTTGAGCTTTCACATATTTATATTAAAGCTGCTTTTGCTAATACCTTTGTCAGTGATTCTTTAAGAAACCTAAACCATTCATTCATGACAACTGTCAAACCGATGTATCAGCTCTCTATAATAGCAGCAACTGGCCACCCTAAAAACCAACTAGGACAGAACTAAATTTTCGACTATATTGTTACAGGAGATTGGCTTTCCCCTTCTCATACCATCTGCAAACAAAATTTACATGGCTTTGCTTCAAGTGTAATCTATTTAATTGCACATCAGTACTGAGATACCTGTTATTTGAACTACTTCTGAAGAGAACAGGACTTTTATCTTACCAAAATAAGACTACAAAAAAAGGATAGAAAATGTATTATAAAATTAAAAGTAAAAATATTTATTTATATACAGTCTCTTACAATCATAGTATGAAAGACAAATATGGAACTATGAGTTGAAAAGTAGTGAACAATAAAAATAGATGCTTTTTAGCAGCTATGATTTTTTCTTAAGTCTTACTATCACATTCTGTTTAATACTCTTGACCCTTTTAGTACATTTAAAATCATGTTCTTTAACTTATGGTTAGCTGGCAAATGGCAAGTGAATGTAGCTATGACTAGAGTTCAAAGCTGCTGATGCCTGATTATTGTTGCACAGAGATGGTAAATAAAGTTGTATCTGCCATGTGGTCCTAGTTAGTTTTACGAAGTTCAAATAACACTCTGATTATTAACTAGCAAAGTGAAATCAGATTCTATTACTAAGAAAAAAATGCTTTTGTGGGGAAACACAATACATTTACTTTCATATTTTAAAAGACTTGAATTTTTTTACCCTCTTCTGTAGAAGCAAAAGCATATTCCATATTCTCTCCCTCAGGGTTATAAATCTAAGATCTGTGTATGTGCAACTGAACTGTAATTGAGATGCTATAAAATGATCTAGAAAGTAAGACAAGTGAGGGAACATGAGAAGATCCAACTGAGAACGGAAAAAGAGAGACAAAAGATGGGAAATAATTACTCACAAAGACAGAAAAAGGATTCTATGACAAGGTTTAGGTACTTCTGTTACTGAGCTGCCAATAGCAGAAATAGTGATACAAAGCTTTAGTCAGCTGCCTTTAGGTTACATATTTTGGAAGGAGTGGGGAAGTTGGGAGGGTGGAAATCTCTGTATTAGTGCTTCAGGCAGCAAAATAAGTTTCTAAACTTGTTTTAAAGCTTTCACTAGGGACACAAATGCAATCTAGTAAAAACATCTGGCAGCTGTATTCTAAAATTAATCAAGTCCATTCTGCCACAATGCAGGAGGATGGACAAGGTACCTATCTCTTATCTCTTATTTTTCCATGTGGAACCTGACCTAACTTTCATTTATGTAGAATAATAAAAAAGGTGAAAAGTTCTCTCACTTACTTTGTAGATCCTGATGGGGACAATCCAGGTATTGCAAAAAGACACATACTACAAAATAGATATATATAAGTAGAAGATACTGGGTAAGAACAGAATCACAACACATCTGCCACTCCAGACTCTCTTATTCTCACTGTTGCCCCAAATCCCACCATCCTGTGCCCTGCCGGCTAGGTCCTTGTATCACAAATGTTCAGTTTCTGGTGGGTTTAGAAAGTGGTACAGAAGGAAAGCATGAAAGAATTCAACAGTAGTATATTTCTGATAAGAAACTTAAGGTTTTTCCCAAAGCTTCAGTTGAAAAACAAAGTTCTGAGTGAGAAACACTAAGGGGAAACCAAATAAGCCAAGCTGAATGAATAAGCTAATAAGTCATTGAGTAATTAAAGTTTGAGAAGGAGTAATTTTCGTAAGCCAAATTCCTGAACAAATGAAGATTCCTTTACCCAATCTACACATCCACTTACTGAAATGAGTGATCCTAATTTCCTTTTCAATTTGAAAAACCGCATGCCTGATCTTTTCAAAAGTAGAAAAGTTGTCTAGTTTCAAATTGATAAAAAAGCCAGTCTTCCGTACTCTGGAAGAGCAGTGACTCTAACCTTGGCCTCCAGATACCTGTGAAATTCTGAGTTTGCACAGGCTGCAGAACTCTAAAACCATAAAATTGACAACAGTGTCACTGAGCAGGTACAAAGTCTATCAAAACATGTTGTTGTCTAAGGAGTGCCACCTCCCCAGTGTTATCGCTTATGGCTGGAAGATCACTGACTTAGAGGAATACAGGCTATATAAAAAATCCTGGAAAAAGTTAGTAGCCCAACCAGACACTCTGTGCTGCTTTAGCCGTGAAATGAATCAAACATTCACTGTCAATGACAGTATATCTTCCTATAAGTAACTGAAGAAACTTGGAGATTGTTAAAGATATGGAAGAAATTCAGGTTCTCGGTGGAAATTTTAAGTGAAAACATTGCAATTTAGTATTTTTGGAGGGAAGGGCTGCTGTGAACAGTAGTGTGCATTTTTATCAAGTCCCATTCTGTAACAGGAGTGTGCTGGTTTGGCCAGAATCTAGTAATATAGCCCCTGAGAGAAAACCAGGTTACAACCACCCTTCCCCCCACAGGGTTCGGGAAAAAAGGAAATTTTTCCTCGAAGGAAAGTGAAAGATATAAAAACTATTTATTTTTCAAGAGAACACATGATATTACATAGGTATCGTTAGATATTTGAACAATCTATTTATACAGAGTCATTTAGACCTTGAAGCACCTTCCAATACCTAAAACAGGCTGGCAAGAAAGTCAGAGAGAGACTTTTTACAGGGACATGCAGTGATAAGACAAAGGTGAATGCTTTAAACTGAAAAAAAGTAGCTTAAGATTAGATATGAGAAAGAAATTCTTTGCTGTGAAGGTGACGAGGCACTGGAACAGGTTGCCCAGAGAAGCTGCGGATAACCCATGCCCGAAAGTGTTGAAGGCCAGGCTGAATGGGACTTTTGAGCAACCTGGTCTAGTGAGATACTGTGGTGTGCCATGGCCGCCACCACGGCCACCAAGAACAAGTAAACTTGCCCTTCCAGTGGTTTGATGCCCACACAGCCCAAGAGCTCTTAGGTTAGGGTGAGTACCCAGAAGGCTGTGTGGGACATGCAGATTATGTCACCATAATAGGCCACAGACATCTCTGCCCATTCTCCTCCCCTTCCCCTCTATATGTGGTCCCCCTTCCAGAACCTTCCCTGTTACTTGGTTCCCCATTGGCCCATGTTAACTCACCCCTCCTACCCCTGTTCTCATTGGTTGTGTACTCTTTTCCCCACCTCTGTAACACCCCCTTTGCTGGTATGTTATTGGTTGTTATGTGTTTTCCCCCCTCCCCCCCTCTCTGTGGGGGTATAAAACCCCGTGTCACTAGCAGTTTGTTGGTTGTTTGTGCCCGTTCCCGAACTTGTGTTGGATCCTTGTTCTCAGTGAACCCTTTTATCCTTCACAAACTCCTCCCACCTTGTTCCTGCTTCCTCTGCGCACCCTTGCCATTGACGGGCAAGGCGGCACCGACTTGGATCTCCGCTTGCCCTCCTGCGCCTCGGTCAGCCTCCGTCTCCTCCTCCAGTGCAGGTGAGTGCCTGGTGCTTGTGGTCCCTGCTAGCCGGCAGTGAGAGGTTCCCTGCCCCAGGCAGGGGGTTGGAACTGGATGATTTTTCAGATCCCTTCCAGTTCAAACCATTCTACTATTTCCTGATTGTTAGGCGAGTTAATTAGGGTTTTAATTTTGACACGTTATTTAGCAAACTGATGCACAGCCAAACACTTTGTTAAAATTTATGCAATATCTCTGTAACCCTGGTCACCTTCTGTGATGTCTTGAAGTGCTCTGAAGAATTAGACAAGAATGCCAACATTATGAAATGTATTAAAAACTGTATTGTAACAGCATTATAAGCTACTGTGAAAATTGGCTATTCTTAAAAAAAAAAATAAAACAGTCACTCTTTATACTACTGTGTACTTTTTAAAATAGACAGTTTGCCCAGAGAAATCTGTGTTCTTACTAAATTCTCTAGGAATAGCTGTTGTATCTTTTTCTACCCTTTTTGCTATATTTTTTATGACAACAGAATCAAAACTACAATGTCTCATCTGTTTGGGTTTTGTTGTGTTGTTTTGTTTTTCAACACTGCTAGATTGATCTGAGCTAGCTTTGAGTGGAAACAAGAGTTTAAGCTATTTGTTGTTTATCACACACATTATTTACAAGGCACACATCTATAGTTCAGATGCAGAAGGTAGGCATGTCTCCCATCTTGTCAAAACGCCACACTTGCCGTCAATTACATGAGCTCTCATACCCTTTGCGAAGGAACAGATCACACACCTGAAACCGGGACATCCTGATCCTGACAGTTCAGCTGGGGAACATTTATATTCATTGATTGCTGCTATCACAGTATCTGCTTTGAAGACACACACACAGTAAAAGCTGTAAGACTAACCTACAGGCATGACCTGAGCTTTTTGATGACTTGCACCTGCTTCTCCAGCTAATGACCTGTACTGAAATACAAATCAAATATTATTCGTCCCAGGAATTAACAGCTCATAGTTTTTTCTAAAAATGTTTTATATTTTTAGCTTGCATAATTGATCAGATGTTTAGAGTATTGGCAACACTGAGCATTTGGAAATCAGGACCCGTTCCTTGAAATATCATGTGTTAAGCTAATTTTTAAAAAATGCTCCTTTTTGTCACACAACAATTCAGGATATCTTAAGCTCTTCAATATTCCTCTTAAAGTCACAAGGGAATGGGAATTCTGCTTTATTGTAATATTTTTAAAGGGGAGGCAAGGTTATTACATTATTTTGTGATTGCAGGAGAGAGGGATTTAAATGACATTCTAAGCACTGTATGAAAAGAATTGGACAGTTATCAAGATAGATAGACACTAGAAAAGTAAAATGAAGAGGATGATATCTCTTTTCATTATTAGTAGAACCAGTCGAGAAAATTATAACAAGGTTAAATCTCTGTAGTCCATAATCAGAGGAGGAAGCAGAAGGTGTGAATTCAAGCTAAAGAGGGAGTGCCAAGAAAAAAACTGCCCAAAATGCAATTAAAACAGACTAATCAGGATGTCATCCTGTCATGTAGGCACTGCTAAAGCGTCCTAGAGAATCGTAGTAGATGGTGTTCAGGGGCACATCTGCCAGGGGGAAGAAGGCAGCAGTTACGTCTTTCCTTTCATTGGCATTACTGTGCTGAGCTGACCTGTATGTCACAGGAAGGCAAAGTGTTGTAGCAGAGCCAGCCCTTCAAGCCTTACACTGCTGCCATCACACACTGTTGTCTGGGACACACAAAGCTGAATGCGCTGGTGAAACAAGGTCATTCTCTCTCAAACCAGACCTGGTGTCTTGGGATATCTCATGGGTACTTTAAAATAATTGTCTGCTCAGGAACAACTAGTGTTTTGTGAACCTTCTTGTCCTTCAGAGGAAAGAAGGTAGAGGGAGAGGCCAAAGACAGTGCTCTCCAGGAGCTGTGCAGGCCCCCACCAGAGTATGCAGTTCCTGGTCTTTGAAAGGTATTTGAAAAATTAATGAACTGAACATTCCTTATTGGACATGTATTGGTAAGTAAAGGTTCCTACTAGCTAAATGGTCAATTAGGTAAGCTTGGAAAAAACGGGAACGCCTGTAATTCTGTAATAGTGTCCCTATTTTAAAACCTTGTGGGACACATGTTCTAAAATCACACATGGTGATAGCTTCCAGGTTAGCTGCAAGGGCAAGGCACATTTGGAGGCAGATGGGAAGGTGCTGTTTCAGTTGGGCGTAGGGCTAGGATGGGTTTCACAGTGTTTCACTCCAGTGCCCCACCCATGACTAAGCCCTCAATAGCAGTGCGGTTGCCACAGGGCACAGAACCCTCTGGAGAATAATCTGGGAATGCCCTATAGCAGCCATCAGGTGCCAAGGGAATTTCAACCAATCAGAACCTGAGTAATGGGTATTATCTGCCCAATTCCATAAGTGATGGGGTCTGGGCTTACTGTGGAGATCACACAGGGAGTGAATCTGAATGTCCAAGGGTTCATGGAAGAGGATGCCAGGAGCTGAGAAACCTGTGCTAACTCTACCAGCAGCTCTGTGAGCTGCCCTGTTCCCATGCCACATGACAGGGATGGGCTCTCTTCCCTCCTGAAGTGGGCATCTCCCCACTGAGGGACCTGGATGTTGAGTCCCTCATCAATCATTATAGATATCCATGACTAAATGTACTTTGGTACCTGGACCCACCTAATTCCTACACTGTCAGTTTTGTCTCAGACCATGACAGGTGCCAACATCACAAGATCTGGGACAAGCACTGCCACAGTGATGCCAACGTGCTTGTTCTTGCCATGCCAGTAGTTTCCTTGCTGGGCAGGGAAGCATCCCATCCCATCACATTATCATGCCATTTCCCATTTTTTTGTCCTTCTTTCCAGTACACTTGGACCTCCCTTTCCCCACTCCAGGCCCCTCACAAACAAACAAAATGCCCTGTAAGTATTTTTCCTATTGTTGCTAATTTTGCTACATCTGTACCAAAATCTATATGTATATAAAGCACTACTTTTTTGGCTATTCAAGTAGTATTAACCCCACAGGTGTCTATTACCTTGCAGGTCCCCAGTACTCCCCTTCAGATATTTGGGAAGTACAACTGCTTCTCATAGAACTTTCCTGTAACCACTTTTGAAATCCAGGTACCCCTCACAGCACTATTTGTAATTTCTGTCAATTTCTTGAATGGTTATCTATCGTGTCCGGCGATTTCTATGTCATTTCTCATTGTATTTTGTGCCACATTCTGTTAGCTTAGTCTTAGACCAGAGACTAATCAGTGGCCTAGGCACCTGGAGCACCCTAATAGCACATTTCTCCTAGTTTTTGCATCAAAAAATAAACAGGAATTTAAATTACACTGCAAATTCAGGAAGACTCTTAGTATGAAAAGATCTTGGGATGATTTATGTCTAGAAAGTATGTTTATCAAGGTATGGCATTATGTATATTTGAGTCACCAACCTTGAAAAGTAAAACTGAACAAATACTTTATTTGCTGTACTTGAGGGAGTGTACAAAACAGACATTTAAATTACAAATAGGTACCTCAGAGCCTTTCTGGAAATTCATCTGTTTAGTTAAGATGCATTCTCTCATAGATCCTGAATCTTATATTTTAGGCAGATTTTCTGCATCTCTAAACTAAAAATGCTTTTCTTTGATATTTTAAAGCAGTTTTTAAATACTCACTTTCAAAATCAAGCATACTTGTTGGCCTGCTGCCTTTTGAAAAAGCATTTACCATGTATTGCCCGTTCGCTTGCATTTTTCCAGTGTGGGTAGACTGACAGTGATGAGCTGTTTGCTAGAAAAGGTTTTATATCGATGCCAAATAATCTTTCATTTTGACATTACGTTTCCTATATTTTTCCCTTATCAAGAGCTTTTTCCACTCTGCCTGCCCTCGATTACTCTAAGCCTCGATCAATTCATCTCTTTTACTGTATATTATTTTGTCTTACATATAGTTGGATATATTTTATTCAAATGGGTAAAATAATGGATATTTTTGAAAGTTGCTGGTTAGTTTTTTCCAAGGCGTTGAGCTACAATTCCTCACACTCATCTGAAAACCAGTTTCCCTACTAAAAAGAAACAGAATAAAGGGAATCTGTACTGTGTTTTTGAAATACTTCCATTCAATAAACTGAATGGGAAGGGAGTAAGTTACATGGAGAGAAACTTGAAATTAGAGTAGAAACATATTTTGACAAAGAAGTGCCCAGCCTTGCGAGAGGAATATGAGACTTTCAAAAATGTAGTGTGAGGTTCAAAATGCTCCACAGCCAGAGGACTATTTAACTATCAACACAGATATATCATTAAGTTGGGGACTTTGGCAAGTTGCTACACTACTAAAATGAGTTTCAGTCACTCTAAAGTCATGCAAGAGCCAATAATGTGCAAGCTCTCATCCTGTCCAATAGATATTATTTCCTTACAACCCAAAACTTAAGTAGCAGTCGCATAAAGTTGAGGACAACAGTACTTTCTTGCAGACTTTTATTTTTTGTAGTTAAGGCTCTACCAGAAGCAGTTTTGGTTTTGTTTGGGGGGTTTTTGTTGGGGTTTTTGGGTTTTTTTTGGTTTTTTTAAATGCAAAATGTATTTCTAGATTTCTTTGAGATTTTTTTAGATGGTTGGTTGGGGTTTTTTTATTGCACCTTTTTACTGAGGTTACATATGGACTTACTGAGCAGAACTAGACAGCAATGAAGAAAGCAGAAAAACCTTTCTCAGTTTTACAAAGTCCTGCAGAGGCTGGTCTGGCAGTGGTTTGAAAGATCCTAAGAGACTTTGTCTTCAATTTTGTTCCACTTTTTGTAGAAGTAAAATACAAAGTTTCTTGCATATCTCAGAGTAGCACATGGGTCATGCTCAGAGGTGGATAACCACTGGAGTTGCTCGTGGGTTCCTACTGGACTTGTCCTGTGTAATGCCATCAGTGACCTAGTGATGGAGCGGCCAGTGGGCACTGGAGCGCACTCTGATCGGACTGGCAGAGGACGCAGTCTGGGGAACACAGATGATACTCTTGAGGGCAGGGCTGCCACACAGACAGCCCTGGAGAGGCTGGAGGAATGGGACAACAGAAATGGAAATTCTGCAGCGAAAAATGCCAAGTGCTGAGCCTGGGAAGGAAGAGCTGCTAGCCACAATACCAACTGGGGCCTGTCTGCCTGGAGAACATCTCTGCCGAAGAGGGCCTGGGGTCCTGCTGGGCAGATACTGAGCTGAGCCAGCAGGGAGCCCTGGCAGCAGGGATGGCCAACAGCATTCTGGGCTGTGATAACAGAAGCATGGTCACTGGTTTCATACTATGTCTATAATGCCACATCCAATTTAAGTCCCGTAGTACAGGGCAAACATTGCTAAAAAAGAGAAAATTCAGTACAGAGCCACTGGGATGGTCAGATGTTGCAGTACTTGCCCTGTGAGAAGAAGCTGGAGGGACTTGGACATATTCAGCCCAGAGAAGACACAGCCCGGGGTGGGAGCAACAGCAGCCCTGCAGCACCTACAAGATTATTAGTAAGATGGAGTCAGACCCTTTGGTGCATGGCAGCAAGCGCAAATTATCACAGGAGAGTTTCTGACAAGGACATAAGGAGAAACATTTTGTCCATGATGACAGTCTGGCAGTGGAGCAAGTTACTCAGAGCGGTTGTGTAGTGTCCATCCCTGGAGGTTTTCAAAATATGACTGAATTATGTTCTGAGCAACCTAGTCTGATTTCATAGTTAATCCTGTTTTGAGTAGAAAGCTGGACTAGAGACCTCCTGAGGTCATTTTCACCCTGAATTATTCTACAGTTCTGTGATATTCTTGTGAATAAAACAGAATCCCTTAAAACTGTCCAAAGCAAAAATGAAAATGGTACAGGTATAGTCAAAGTGCAGTTATGTGTTAATCATATGCATCTCTTGGAGGATATTTTATTTTACTTGTTCAGACAGTATTCTTGGCTGTCATCTGTTGTGGCTACGTTAGAAATATCTTAAAATCCCATTTAATTTGCAGTTTAAATGTGGGAAAAATACATGTAACGATCTTGGTACTAGTGCTTTCCTGTGCTGCCTTCCAGTGCTGAAGTCATTGCTTATAAAAATTTTGGCTTAGTGTAGCTCAGAGGCCACCCATGTAACCAGAGAGTTCTGTGAGCCTCATTGTGCCAGTCTTGATGGTTAAATCAGGCATGAAAGGCATCATCCTGAACTTCTGGAACAAGAAATATTAAGTGAGACCCATTTATCTTTCTGGTTACTTTGCTCATTTCAATGAGCTTGATAAGCTTTTAATAGTCTCAACATTATACAACAAAAAAGATTTGTAAGTGGAAGTTACCTCTACTTACAGAGGTAACCAAATCAACAGTTATGTTCAGAAAGAAGTTGAAAAGCTTTTAGGCATATCTCCTTCAGTATTAACACTTCTTTTTATGTGGTTGCTTTCTGGGTTCCAACTGTTTGTTGCCAGGTCATGTCCAGCTTTTCATCCACCAGAACGCCCAAGTCCTTCTCCACAAGGCCGCTCTCAATGAGTTCTTCTCCCAGTTTGCCCCAACCCAGGTGCAGCACCTTACACCTGGACTTTTTGAACCTCATGAGGTTCTTGTGGGCCCACTTTTCAAACTTGTCCATGTCCCCCTGGATGGTATCTCTGCCGTGAGCATGACGCATCTTGGTGTCATTGGCAAACTTGCTGAGGGTGCACTTGATCTCACCGTTCATGTCATTGATGAAGATAAAAAACATCTAGGAAACACATGAAGATCACAGGAGAGAGCCCTGAGAGATTCCCCTCATCACCGGCCTCCACCTGGACACAGAAATGGTGATCACAACTCTCCGTGTTATATATGGACTGAACAGATTGGCTTTTTGCATGGTTGGAAACTGAGAAAGGCCCATCGGGTGACCAGGACCAAGTTATTAATTAAGTTATGTTAATCAGTTAGTTGTACAGTTCAAAGTTAAAGTTATTGTGATTGTTTAAGCACGTTTTCACCAATTGTTTAAGTAATTGCCAAAGTTTCTATAAAAATCTAAGTTTCCCCAAGTTAAATCCTAGGCAGCCTTGGCAGCAGGCACCAACGGCCGTTTTCTAAATTTAGCCACCCCTGTCACCGAGCTCCATGGCAACTTGGAATATTAATGAGGCTCCTTCCCGCCTTTGGACAGGCAGGACATCAGCCTGTCAGTCTCCCCCTAGAGACACGAGCCGATTGGCGGGAAGGAATTACCTCACTCTACAGCCACACCAATCGCTGTGGGCCATGGAGGAGGGACAGGGGCGGATCAGGGAGGAGCCAGCTCCTTATTTAAGGGGCTGCACATCCTTAAACCTTGCTTTTTGCCACCGATTAGCGGTCGGTACAGCCCGGTGCCAAGGCACGGCCTCGACTTTCCCCAGTTGCTCTTGCAATTGCTCTCGGATCTCTGCCAACTAGGATCCACCTTGGCACCGCACAGACTCCTGCCCACAGCAGTCGTGCGGCTGCTGAGGTTTCTGATCCCTGCACCCGGGATTTTCCTTTTAAATCGCTTTTCTGTTCTTTTTTTGTTTTCTCGGACAACTCTTGTTGGCTTCCAATAAACATCTTAAAGGAAACAACGAGAGTGAGAATTGTCTCTTTTATGACATCCGGCTGCACCAATTCAGACAATTCCTTGTCCACTGAATAGTCCACCATTCTTATCCATATCTTTCCAATTTAGATATTTCTTTTTGCAGGCTATGAGGGCTTGAATGCTGCCCGTTTCATTTTTACTATCTGTAAAACCCCATTTATTAAAAAAAAATAGATTAATTATTAGGTTTCAGTTAGGCCTTTTGCCTGTCAGCATGGTAAAAACATCTCAAGAAAACTAAAGATGAACTTTTTTCGTGATGCTATTGTTTATGCCAGAGGGAGAGCATGTAACCAACAGAAAATTAATAGCGTATTTTTTCAAGCAATTCAAACATAACTTTTTTCCCTTCCCCCACATCAAGTAAATATTTGTAACCAGACATGTTTACGTGTCTGTCCATTCTTAATAGAATAAATATACACTCACATGGTAGCATCTATTACTACTTTATTTTTACCCTCCCTTGTTTATGAATACCTAGAGTATAATATAATTTTCTCAAACAACCAAAGAAACTACTTTTTTAAGTACCAAGTGCTACATATTTTACATATTTTATTTTATCTTAAAAAAAGATAAGTTTTTTCAAGGCTAGTAAGACAAAAACATTTTTGAAATATTGAGTCTTAGAAGTACATGAAGGAAAATATCAGTAGATAGAAAATGCAGTTATGAAGCTAGAGGCTGAACTGAACAGTGAAGGTTACCTCAGGAAATATAAAGAAGCTTTTAAAATTTCTCTATGTAAATGGTTTTCTGTATTGGTTTGAAAACAAACCAGTGGGACATTACAAGTCAGGATTTAAAATTAATATCAAAAAAATTAGAAATAAGTGAAATAATATAAGGAAAAGCACTGACAAAGTCAGATACAACCTGACACCCTGTTAGGGTGGTGGTAGCAGTCCAAATGAAGTAGTTCAGTTGAAGCGATGATCCTGTGGAAGGTCTAGTCTCCAGCCGACGGTCCAGTGGTAGCTCTTGTCCTCTGGTAACCCAGTAGACAGGGCTAAATTAGGCAGTTCTAAGGGCAGGTTATATCCAGGTGGGAATGCTTGGCTTCTCCCTCCTGGGTGGAGCATCTCACAATAGGATGAGATGAGTCCATGAGTCATGTGGTGGTTTCTTGATGGCCCATTGTCTGTTATCAGGGGTGGGTCATTAGCAGGTGATAACAGCTAATGGCCCACAGCTGGTGGTGATAGAATACTTAAAAACATCTATATTGTAACCTAGGACATTTTCCTATTACATTCTTCAACATTAAAAAAAAACGTGTTATTTAGCACAAATTAAGTAGACCTATACAGAAAAGCTATTTTCTGTCCACAGAGGAGTAAAGCAAGAAAACCAAATTGTATAAAACCCTCAAGCAGGATAACCTGCTTTATACTTGATTTCCAAAGGTCATCTGTGTGAGAAAAATCAGACTTTTTTCAGTGACTGTTGAATCATTTTTCTGAGAGTGAAAATATGTCTCATAATGTAAATGACACTGTCTTTTTTTTTTTAAACAGCTTGGCCAGTCAGAAATCGAATAATATTACAAATTAGATTGCACATAAATTGCATTATTATGATCAGAGAGTAATAGCTGTTAATGTAAACCAACCAGAAGGGTTTTGACCCTCTTGCACTAAGCCTGAAAGAATCTGTAAATCCTTGCCCTACCCCATGGGACTCTCTTTATTCCTTTTCAATTTTCTAATAACAGTGTAAAAATAAAAACTAGCATATTACTGAGGTTCACTTTTTCTTTCTCTTTATGCTTATTTAAATATATATTTTTCAGCTCAATAGTAAATAGATGTGAAGAGACGAGTGTTCATATTTTAAGGCATGTCAATTCAAGTGTTCATCCAATGCAAGAAGTATTTGGAAACAAAGATAAGCATGGCTGGTAAACGCCTTCAGTTTCAGAGTCTTTCCAGGCACAATGCAACAAAAACATGTTCAACTAAGATTTCAGAAGAAGGATAAAGTCACCAGTAGCAGTTTTTCAAAGCTCACATAAGCCAGCAAATGAAGGAAAGGTCAAGAAAGTCAATATTGAAGGCAAAATGTTTAGCTGATTCTGCCTCTTTATCTTAAAAATCTCTTACCCTGATGACATGTTGGCATGTTAACACTCTTTTGCTTTACTAAGTTCATTTAGGTTTCCATCTGTCTTCAGTGACCACTAGAAGAGTTACAAGCAAGAAACCTCATCTCTTTCTCATCACAGAATCTGTGTTCCTAAATTGTAAAGCACAAGACCTAAGATGTTCACTATTGAGTTCTTGGATCCAAATCTCTTCTTGGGTCCAAACAACCTCTGGAAAAACTGCATATCCCAAACTTCCATATTTGCAGTTAAGATTTCTGGCGTACTTCAGGCAGCACCTTTCAGATGAAATTTTTACAACAAAATACTGCCTAAAGAATCAGCAAATGATAAGCAGAATGTTAATAGGTGAGATCTGTCCAGAATGAAGTATTTTTTCCTCTTGAGAAGAAAAAATCTGCAGCTTTGCACTGAGACTGAGTAATAAGTTCTTTGGTGCCAGTTTCTTCTGAATCCTCTCCTGAATTTTGACTAGTTTTCTAAAGCTGCAGAGATTACACCAAACTGCACACAACTCTGCTGGACTCCACAGCAGAACTCACACTATCTTCTCCAGATTCTGGCAGCCTTATTCTTACTCATTTACATGGCATGGCCAGTAGTTCTCCCACTGATGTTACTGGAGTCTGATTTTGGCCCTTCAACTCTAAACTCTCTGAGGATGTGTGTAACAAATATTTACTTTCTTTCTAATTAATTAAAAATAAGAAATAAAATAATGGTCCTAGTCTAGCATTTTTAAGTGTGCTGCAGAAGGACAAGAACGCTGTCCTTTTCTTCGGGAAATGTTACAGTGCTATGTCAAAAGTATGTTGGTCTCCATTCACCAAGTGAAGAAAAGGCATTGAGGATGTGCTATCGCTGGGAAGCGTAACCATCTTTTCTACAATCACCTTTGCCAAGTCGAATTCCACCATACTGCTGGCAGAGTAATAAGAGGAGGTTCTGAGCAAAAGGCAAAATGCCTGAGAGCAAGAGTGTGTCAGATGAGCAAGGATTATTTGGTCTCAGAGGAAATCACATTAGCAACTGCCAGGATAGATATGCTCTTCTGAGTTAAATGAGCTGGGCTATTGGAAGGCTGTGCTTTAATTTGAGAAATACACAAGTGACCAGCCAGATCTTCTCCACTGGCACGTCTGTTTCCTCTCTTATGTCATTCAGTTGTGACAAAGGGGAGAAAACCATTGGCAGGGACAACTACTGAGTCATCCAGCTTTTTAAATTGAGTCTGACTTCATCTATGTTTAAGTGGTTTAACCTTAAACTTTCTTTTAGCTAGATGGGTATAAAACATACATTTAGACACTTCCATTCCATGTAAATCATAACACAGTCTGATTCATTTAAAAAACATTCTGAAATGTTCTAAGATAAATTGAAGACACCTTTCATTTTCTTATTTTTCTTTTTTTTTTAAATAAAATGTATACATCTACTTTTTCTAGGCACAGGCTTACTGCAGGACTGAAAGATTATGAAGAGGTTGAATTATGGTGACTTCATCTCTATATTACCATTGCTGGTAACTGATGGTGACACAATAAAACCACTCACAATGCTATGCAGTTTGGGCATTAACGTCAAGGCTATATTCAGTTCTGCACAGGATTCCTGTTAAATGCGTTTTCAGCCACAGTTCCAAATGGAGAGATCTGAGAAGACATATTATTCCTGCCCCTCACATCTGCTATTCCCCACATACCTTTAAAAGATCTGCATTCATGTCTTAAATTTTTCAGAAATGAATTCTCTACTCAGAATCCCTCCCTGCAGGAACATGGCAGTTTCAGTCTCTTTCCTCTTTAGAGGGAATGGCTCCCACACAACAATTCCCAGTTTGTCCTGAATTTGGCAGGAGCTGTAAGAGCTCAGGAAGGCAGTTTTACAGTTCAAAACTCAGCAGGAGTCTTGGAGTCTCACAGAGTCAGAGTCTTCAAAATGCAACCCTTCCTGCTTTCAGCTCCTGGTGAGTGCTGTGAAAGCCTACCTTTTGCTGAACTGGGAGCCATTACCCCATCTTTTTGTTATCTCAAGCTTGACTCAGAGGTGTTCCAGTAGTTACCTTCACTTCAACCACAGCACATTTCTTCTGGATAGATTTCTCCAGATAGAAAGAGGAACAAGACTTGCAAAATACTGCATGCGTTGGTCTTCGCACTCATTTTTAAAAATATCATTCTAAATTACACAGCTCTAAAGCCAGTTCCTGACCGAAGTCTGAAGCATATTATAATTACATCTAAAATGGAGAGAAAAAAAAAAAAAAACAAATCAAACCCAGAATTTGCTTTAAAATGCCTCTGTCATTCACAGCACAGTAAGTCTTTTGGTGTTTTTACACTCCAGTTACAGCTTGAAGGAAATAGCTGCAAGCATTTTGGTGGTGGATCTAATGTAACATTCTAATCTTAACAAAAAAATCAATTTTTGAGAAAAGACCAAATCTCTCTTTGGAGAGAGGGAAAGGGGTTTTCAAAACCAGTTTTTTTCTTATGCTAGCACTGTTGAGAGAAATTGTGTGGCACCACAGCAGCACTCACTCACAGCCCTTTGTTAGCATGTGTCTAGCCTTACAAGGAAATGTTCATCTACATGTTTTTTAATGTCATTTTGAAGTAGCGAATAACAAGAAGGATTCTCTTGTTCTAAAAGGCTCAGTGCTACTTTAAATTGGTGTGATAGAATCCTGATCTTCTCCTGAGCTGCATGCAAATTCACCAGAAAATTCACTTAAATGAATAATCCATCTCCTGCTGACGTCACTTTGACAGGATTAGTAAATAGTATTTCACCAAAGTGTATCATATGTAAAGTTCAACGAGATCAGAGAGATTGAAATGCTAAGTGTGATTTGTAAATAAAATCCAGATGGTATGGTGTGAATGTTTTTTTCCATCCTGAAACTCTATCATATCTTCTATAATCCATCTGGCATAAGAACAAATGTTTCACAATTGAGTCTGATGCCATACGTTTTAGATCAGACCAATCTCCACGTGTTTCATGTGAACCTGTTTCACTGTCTCCAGAGGTCTGTGGAATTTTACATCAACAGGCAACTTACAGTAAAACACTTTAGAAGATGGTCTATGCCATTCTTAAAGACCTCTGTAATACCCAGAAATGCATCTATCAGAAATAGTATCATTAATACGGTACTGAGACAGAATTAAGATCTAGATCAAGCATTAGATAACCTTCTGAGAGCTCTCTAGTTCTTTCCTTACACCTAAGGCAACTTCTTATACCCACAGTGACTGATGTAACAGGGCCTCCATATGTGGTTTATAACAGCTGTGCAAAATATTTTCTGCCAAGTAAAAGCAAGTCTTATTTATTTTGTGTGAGAGATGGGGACATGCAACCATGCTGTAAACTTTAATAAACTCAAGGTCATTGCTGAATTTTTTTCTGCACCTTAGAAACCTTTCTCCCAAGATTTTTCCTTCTCTAAGAGCTTCTGTGCTTTGCTTTCTTCATTCAACAGAAGCTTATGTTTCCTAAGAACCATGTCCAATACCTGGATGCTAGAAAACCCCTCTTGCTTTTACTGGTTAACAGTTGGTTCTTTAAAGTCCTTCATCTTTGCCCAATGCATTCAAGTAATTGCTTGATGTGATTCTAGAGTACATAACAATTGTAACAGGAAGTTGTAAACTGGAACATTTTTCTTGCAAGATCATATTAGCATCAAAAAAAGGAAAACGTGCTTCTTAGTAGCTACCTAAACAAGATTTCCAGATTGCATCAGTAAGAATATCCCCTTCCAAGAACAGAAGGAAGTTTTGTTTTATGCTTCTATTACATGTCTTCTGCCAGCAATATCTAGGAAAATATTAAAAATTTACACACAAATTCTTATACAAAACAGAGCATAATAGGCCTATCTAAAAAGTAACACTAAACTGGACTGACTGATGTCACAGTAAAATGACTTAATGCTACCCAAAATTTTTCTTTCAGACCATAACAAATTTAACAGCCTTTCTAGGAAATTCAAAGGATGTTGTCTATAAGACACAATTGTTTTGATATAAACTCCTCTTACTACAAAATATTAAGGAGAACAGCCATTGCTCTGTGATAAAAAGTCTATTATTCTATTAATACACAGAGGATTAACATATATGGTTCAAGTAAAACAGGTTTGGATAAATCACTGTGCATCTATAGGAAATTGTTTCTTATAGCCTTTACACTGTAAATAGCTCAGCAGAGATTTATTTCAGCTATGCAAAAAGTTTCACAGAACACAGTGCAAGATCACGAGCTAAATGGCTAACAAAGATAAACTCATGTTAGGTTATAAGAAACCTAAATATATTTTTTAAACACCTTTTCATTACAATACTTTTTGTCAAGTAAATGTAGGAGGAACACGTAAATTTATCTGATTTATTGTTTATTTAATATAAAATAAAAAGAATCAAAGTTTGGGATTAACTTACAGATATTTTCAGCTGAGACTGTTTTCATAAAAATAACACACTAGCAATTAGATTGTTTCATATTGAAGTGTTTCAAGCAGTTATTTTAATGAAAGGTCATTCTCACCCCAAATTGTAATTCTTGTGGTAAGGTAATCCTGTTTCATACGTTAAAGAGCCAGTGAAAAAGCTGTATTTAATAATGTTTGTTTAATGTTTATGGTGTGTCTTTAATTAAATATTTTTCTTTAATGTTATTTGAAAAATTTTACTACTCTCTGGCCATGTTTCTGAAGAACAGATAAAAGCAGCACCGTATTAAAAAAAAATCAATTTGTATGTCACTCTGACTGTAACTTTACTACTGCCTGAAAAGCAATAAAATGTTTCTAATTTTTGTAAAAGAACTGCAGAATAGCACATAGCTACCTCAAAGATTGAATTCAATGTATGGCTTACTGAATTGACATACTTAGAGAAATCTTACTTGCTCTATTTAAATACCTAAAGTAAAAATTCATGAAATTTAGTGGCCACTATTAGCTCTTCATAAGACCAAAATCTCTTTACAGAACATTTACATCTACCTCACCAACGTTAAATCCACCTACCAACCAAAATGTACAAGAACTGATGATTGTTGGCTACAATTTCTGGGCTACAGAGATAATATAAATAAAAAAAGTAAGGGAGGTGTTCCAAGATCAGTAAAAACCTATGGCTATCCACAAACCTCTTTTGATGGGCATCACAAGTATAGACTCAAAAATAATTTACATATGTTAGCAAGGTAGGGGGAAACATTGTATTATAACACCACAGAGCTGCACACTAATGTTGTGCAAATTCAAAATCAGTGAAACTACTTTGTAAATACCCTTGTGCAACTGAAAATAAGAAGACTGTGCAACAATGGGTTTACCATAATCTGTTGATCAAAGAGACTGAAGGCCACAGAAAATCATTTGACCTTGATTCACGAGTTTCTATGAAAATCTGACTCTACCAAGCCCTGCTTGTTTCTGTTCTTACTCCATCATCACAAGTGGCTTCGAAAAGATAGTCCTTATCCTACTGTTCCTGCCTGTATTGTCCCTGTCAGGTGTAGCCCCAGCATCATGCTACTGCTACCTGCCCATTCGGACCCAAGTGCTCTTCAGGGAGTATCACAACTTCTAAAGAAACTATTTGCCAGAACAAAAGTTAGAGAATGTTGCCAATCCTTTTTATATTTTCCTTAGAGCAGAGCACATTTTCAGGAAAAAGTTGCCAAGTGAAGGAACTGAGAAACTGTGTGCCGTCTAGGCTGATGCTGAAGGTGAGGGAGAGATGTAGATTTAAGTGACTTTACCTAGTGTCAGAGGAGGTCAGAGTTTTATGACCTTTACCTGCCATCAGCAACTCCCTACACTAGTTGATATAAAATCCTCTCTGATTTCACTTTTATCAGGATTTAAAAGCTACATGAAATGACACGTTCAGTTTTGTATTCTTTACCCCACATTGAACTAACTTCTTCCACCTTCCAAAGAACAAAAAAGAAAATCAACAAAAAAACAAACCAGCAGCAAAATCCATTATTTTATCCTCATGAAAAGGAACAGTAAAAAATATATTATCACCTCTGAGTGAGGGGTTACTAGTCCCATGGAGGAGATGTAATAGCTTTCCAGATGTAGTAGTTCACAGGAACCAAATATTAGGGTAGGAATTATGGTCCCAAATAGAAACAAATTATTGCCAGCATTAAATGTAAATCAGTGCAATAGCAAAGCAGGAGTTGTGCTTCAGTGTTGTGTACCAGAGTCAAAATGCTCCCCAGGCTAGTCCTGCCTCTGTATGGCACATGCACAATTCCATCCTCACAGCTGTACTTAAAAAGAATTCTAGCCAACACTGGTTTACAGCTTGTCCTACTTCACATTCAAGTATCTGTTCCACACTTATTATGACCTGCATGCAGAGATATTTTTGCTTAACCTAATGTGGAAAACTGAACTCATTAAAAAATAAGCAAAGGCCAATAAGATGTATATAATGTCCCTTGAAAATGTGTTGTTATAGAGATCATGTACACCACCATGTTCACCACTATAATATGTCCCCAGCTGCCACATCCAGATGGATTTTAAACACGTCCAGGTGTCACAAGTAGGTGTTTTAAGTTCGCTTAAAGAATCACCAGCAAAGGTATCAGTAGAAACAGGTTTAACAGTAGTGATTCCACTGCTTTTCTGGGCAGCCTATTCCAATGTCTGACTATTCTTTCAGTAAAGAAATTTTTTCTAATATCCATCTAAACCTCCCTTGATGCACCTTGAGACCATTTCCTCTTATCCTGTCATTTGTTACCAGGGAGAAAAAAAACAATCCCATCTGACTGCAGCGTCCTTGCAGGCAGTTGTAGAGAGCAATAAGGTTCCTCCTCAGCCTCCTGTTCTCCAGGCTAAACAATCCCAGGTCCCCCAGCTGCTCCTCATAATATGTACCTAATATGTATTGTCTCCATAGATGTTAATTAACAAAGCTGCAGGTAAGCAATGCAGATCTAAGCTTTTGAAAACAAATTAAAAGCAGACATTTTGCTATTTTCTGGAGATGATGTCATACCCTTCATTTCTGCAGTTCCAGTAAAATGCAAGCTTAGATAAATGTTAGTAAAAGCTGGACAAGTGCTATGTAGTTTCTAGTTAATGATTCTGGTTTGCATTAAAATACCTTAAGACTACTGAGGGTATTGTTTGATCACTGTCTGTTCAGTATAATCTTTCTGCTTCTACATGAGGAGGCTGATCAGGGCTCAAGAGACAGGGTCTGGCATCACTAAGCGAGTGCTGACCAATTGTATCGTACATCCCTTGTTTTTCTTCGTTGTTTTTAATTATTATTGTTATTACTACTACTACTACTACAACATTTTACTTTGTTTCAATTTTTAAACTATTCAGATCTCAACCTCCAAGTTTTACCCTTTATTCTCCTCCCCATTCCACTGGGGTGGGGGAAGTGTCTGTGTGAATGAGTGGATGTGTGGCGCGTGGTGCTTAGTAGACAGCTTGCCTTAAACCGCGACAGTACTTTTATATACAGTATTAGATTTAATATAAAGTATAGGATTGTAGGTAATGAATTTTAAAATTCAAAAGTAGCACCTGGTTGGTTTTTTTTTAAATAAGTGTAATAAACCAGCAATAAGGACAGACTTTTAATATCTCAGCAAAACCAAACATTTCTATTCCCTGGAGATAAAAGATAGGAACAGGGATTACAAAACTTCATTACCTTTTCTGTGTGATTCCAGAAGTAAAAGAGTATCTGTTGCAGCTGTAACTATTTGAAGGTGTGCCCTGTGATGCCTAGCACCATGGAACACTAGAAGACCATCTAATGACGTTATTGACCAATATACATACCAAAACTCTATTGCCTACTAAGGAAAACAGTTTGGGCTTTAATTGTATCAGTACACCATATTCAGTGTGAAAAACAATCCCTAAAGAATTGTCTTTCTAGGCACACAGCTGTACTGACATTTACAAATGTAAATATTTTCACCTTTTAAGAATCATCCTTCTCATAGGATTAGCACAGTGGCCTCTAAAATCAGGAAAACCAAATAAAAATCACAAGTAAAAATAGTTTTTTTCCATACATTGTCTGCTTACTTCAAAAAGCCACACTTTAACTGTATTCCCAGAGCACTATCACTATTAAAAGCATTGACAATATTGATCAGAGGGCGTCTATACCTTCTGTCTGCAGATGACCACTGACGAGGCAGCCTCGAGCTGCCATGGGGGATGACAGGGTAGGGAGGCATACAAGCAGTAGACAAGAGTACAGCTCCCACAGTACAGCAAGGAGAGGCACATCTGGGATGAGAAGGGACAGCTCACCTGACTGCAGTGGATGGATACAAGATCTTCAGAAAGGGCAGGATGAGAAAACAAGGATGGGACCGGGATTTCCATCTGTGTAAAGGAGCAGCGTGGGCTTATGGGCTTATGCTCTTGTAGGGCACTAGCTGAGTAATAAGTTGTAAGTCAGATCATAGGAGAGGCCAGTGAGGGTGATGCCTTGGAGGGAGTGTATTACTGACCACCTCAGGGGTGTGGGGAAACTCACAAAGGCTTCTATAAACAACTCAGCCTAGAGAAATGAAGGCTTTGAGGGTGTCCTGAGGGAGTCCCTCAGTACCTGCACAGAAGTCGTAAGGAAGATGGAGCCAGACTCTCCACAGAGCCTATTGTATGTTCTAGAAGGATGGGTGACTATGAGCACAGTTGGAAATTAGAGGTTCAGACTGAATATAAGAGTTTTCCTCATGAAGACAGTCCAGCAGCTGAGCAGGTTGTTCAGAGATGTTGTGTCTTTGTCTTGGAAGTGTGTGAGACAACACTGGATAAGGCCCTGCGCCAGCAACCTGCTCTGACCTCACAGCTGACCTTGCCTTGAAAGGGAGGCTGGGCTAGAAACCTCTCGGGTCTCGTTAACCCTGAGTTACTCAATGAGCCTGTGAAAATGATCTGCTTCTACAGCTCCATTTACTTCACAATTGTGAAAGCAGTTGCACTAATGCTCAATAGGAATATAACACATACCATACTTGTTAGACCCCTTCTGTATCACACTTGTCAACATAGGAGACTAGAAAATAGAAAACAGAGCTGCTCCAAAGGCACAAATACTACAGATTTTATTACCAGTGAGACCAGAAGAGTCTTTTCAGGATAAAGAAGAAATTTGAAATACCTACTGTAGTCCAGAGCTCTAGGGTTTGCAGTTTTTACACCAAACAAACTGCTAGCAAGGTGTCTGAAGTTCATTATGGAACGCAGAGGTACACAGATTTTACAGGCCAATACACTCCAGAAAAGAAAACATTTGGCCATTCATTCCAGCAACAGGTAGCTGTTCAAGTCTGATTCAAAGTTCAGCAGTTGAAACAGAAGGGCTTGATAGTCATGTCTGATGTTAATTTGATTAACATCAGAGTTTTTGGTTTTCATGGACACATTTAATTTCAGAACTTTCACCAGTTTAAAGGGAGGAACAGAAGATGAGGTAACATAATTTAGTTAAACTTCCTAAAATGCAAAGAGTTTATAAACAGTGTCAGTTTTCTACTTGAATCCAGATCTGTTTGACAGATATCATAAAACCACTTGAACACAGAGGAAAGCCAAGTTAATGTTTAAGCATTTCAGTTTGTGATACTTTAAAAATAAATGAGCATTAGGCACTTAGGACTATAACTTAAAATTAAATTTAATTAAATGAACACATTAGAAGCTCTTAATTGACCATAAACCATAAAACTGGGCAAGAAAGGTAAATAAGGAAAAGTTCTCAAAGTTCTAGGAAAACACAGGGCCAGAATTATCTCTGGGAGTAATAACAAAATTGATGACCTGTCTTTTCACCAGGAACGTTTTCTTTGTTATTTTTACTGAGATATCAGGTACCACAAACCCTAACCCCACTGCATTTCGTGCTTTCCCTAACGTTAAAAGACTCTTGATGTCCCAAAGAGCTTACAGACTGAGAAAATGGGTGAACATGGACAGAAGAGGGAAGAACGACGGAGTGAGAAAGGCAGTACAATAACAATCTAAGACTGCTTCTTGCCCATTGCCCCTAACAGACTTAATCACTGATGGGAATTCCAAGAATCAGATTGGGTGGTCTTTGCTTGTATATTAATTTCAAGATTTGACTCTAAGTGCATAGGTTTTAAGATGGTACCCCGAAGGATAGAAAGCATAAATTCCTCCATAGAGGAAACCTTGTAGTTGTTGATTATCCTGTGGTATTTTTGCAAAGCACCCCAGAGCACTCAGAATGCTAGTCTGAATGTTGTGTAGTGTTATGCCTTCCCATAAAGTACCAATGTGTTTACTGAAAGGCACTGAACCCTTTCACTGGAACAGAAAAATCAGAACGTTTTTTGGGGATTTAGAAACTGCAAAACAAATCAAAGTCATTGCTTTCTCTTTTTTCCAGTTTCTTCACATTTGCCATTTATCTGCCTACAAAGAAAATGAAACTCAGAAATACAGAAAGAATTCTTCTGTTCCCATAGAGAGTTTCAAAAGAAAACTTGCTTTTAAAATGTAAATCAACTACTGTGTTAATATGAAGAGAAAAACAGGTAGAGGGAGGCAAACACCAAAAAAAATACATATGAGATGAAATAAGATAATACAAAATATCTCTTATTATAGCTAAAGTAGGAGGCAAAGGGATCAGTAGATATGCAAATATGCGGTATACAAATTCTTCAGCAGGCTCTGGTCCTCTGATGAATAGAAAAATATGCCTAGTATTTGTGAAAAGAGTGTGAATAAATCAGATGCCACAAGTTATGCAAAAGTCATTTGTGAATCTGGGAATCTGTCAATTGATACACAAATAATGTATGCAGTAAAACAATCTGTCTTTTATTTATGGCTGTAATTGGGGACAGAAACAGGGAAGAAAAGTTTATTCAGACTACAACACAAAGCAGTTCTGGGTAATGAACCTTAAAAGTAGATCTGGTTGTGATTTTCAGAAATTACTGTAATAGAGGAATAACTACTATTAATTTTAATGAGTACTGAATGTTTTAATGATCCTAGACAGCTTTTAAAATCTTATATATCTTTTTCCTGTCATGTCTGATGGTTCTAAACAAGGCCACCGAGATAACTTAAAAAATTTGCAAACAGACTTCCTCAATGAAATTTTCTTCCTTTTTTTTCTCCAGCATTTTTAAGACATCAGTGAGATGAGGTTTTTCAAGGTTTGAGGATTTAGGGAAAACTCAGTTGTTTAACAGCATGGACAGCAATGTCACAGAGGCAGTGAGGATTTCTAAAAAGAAGAAGTGAAGGTGCTGCCTGTGGCAGCAAGAGAGACTTTGAGAAATGGCTGATATCAAGTAGCCAGCACAAATGTAGGTCACTTCAACTCCATAGCCAGATCAAGCCTTGTTCTAACATTACAAGTGATTGAGAAAAAGATGTCTAAACACTCAGAGTACCCACAGAAAAGCGAAAAGTAATCTCAGCGCTCCATGGGCTAGAGCTGTAATTCACATGAATTAGCGCATCTTCACTGAACCCAACAGATCTACCCCAGTTGTCAGGACTTGAAGAATGCAGCTAAAACATCTCAGAAACTGTCTCCATAAGATAAGCCACCACAGCAGGCACAGATGGAAAACAGGAAGGTGTTGATTTCAGGGCTACATAGAGGTGACAGGTTTGGATTTAGCACACTGGACAAAATTCCACTGTGCAGACTGTGGGAGTGCAGACAGCAAAAACAGGAAGATGCCAGGCCTGGAGAAGCAGATCTGGATAACTATCCGGACAAAAATTCCCACCATGGCCAACGATAGGAAAGGAAGCAGCTGCTTATAGACATGCCATCCTAAGTTGTGGGAACAACGCATTATGTCTCTGGATACTTGGGACTTGGACTGTATAAAAGTTGTACCTCCAGAAGAAGACTCTGGAGACCCCCACCACCAAGAAGAACAGAAGAAGAAGGGCTGGTGGGACACCGCAGGCACCCATGTGGTGGTGACTAAAATCTCTTTCTCTCTCTATCAGTGTCTTTCTCTTTCTTCCCCCCATCTTCTTATTTCTCTTGCTCTCTCACACACATTTACTGTTAAATAAAATCCTTACTATTGACTTTGGCATATTGTCTCATTTGTACCTTAATTCAGGCAGAGGCATCTTTTAATAATCGGGCCTTGATATTATTTCAGAAGTAGCATCCTTAACCAGTTACCCAGACAAAAAAACTTCAGATGAAAATGAGAGTCAATGACTACAAAAGCTGTCGTATTCACAGGACACACAAATAGCCTGTGCTTGTAGCACAGGACACATAGTTTTAGAAAGCAGCCTCCATGTTCTCTTAAGGAAAATTTATGCTTCCTGTCCTTTTGCCATCTAAACTTTGTGCCAAAGGCACCTCCCTTGGTGGTCAGCAGAGAGCCAGGAGCTCCTCCAGAGGCAATTCAGGGAGAATGAGAGGTCTTCTGCCCTAAACTGAACTCCAGAAGTGCATACTTCTCCTCTGTGTGGCTGCACACAGATGTTACTGCAACCATTCTCCTGCCATGGATTCCCAAAATTAGATTCTGTGACTCCCTGCCTTTCTCTGCTGGAGAACATAGATGTTATCAAAAGAAACCATTGCCCAGCACAATCTCCTTAAGCTCGCCGGCTATTCACCCTAAACCAGAGTGCTGTTGCACAGCATTCAGCTGAGAAGATTCCAGAGTCAGCAGTCTCCTTTTGTCCTTGCTCATACAGATTTCTAGCCATATCAGCAGATCTTTCCTACTTTTCTTCTACCACAAAAAGCCAAATCGGCCTAATTCACAGCAGGTTTCTTGAAGAAGGATGTGAATTTTAAAAATTTGAAATAAAAAGTAAAATAAAAAACTTGGAGAAGAGTAAATGGAAGGTATGTATGTGAGGAATAAAGAAGAGATAGACTATTAAAAGGTTTGTGGAAGTCTGAATGAGCATGTGAATCTAAAGAGACAAATTCAAACAGAACTGTTTGAAGTTAGTCTCAGTGCGGCTGGGATGGGATTTAGTTGTCAGCAAATTCATGATTAGAATGTTACAAACTCTTTCAAATGACAAAGATAGAAAGGGGACAATGAGGTAATCCAAAATGTAGTATTGGATAGACCACATTGGCTGAAGCTGAAAATAAAATAAATTGTCTGTCCCACTGAAAAATAAAGGCAAAAAGACTTTTAGTAACTCCTATTAAAAAGTTGTCCAGGTGAAAAACTTCATTTATTTTTCTCAAATATAGAAGATGGTAATGTTTCCAAAGAGTCGCTATTGATAGGATGGTCCTGTGCAGGGCCAGAAGCTGTACTCGATCCTTGTGGATCCTTTCCAACTCAGCGTATTCTGTGATTCTGTGACAGTTGTGCATATGGTAAACACTTGCCAATTTATTTATTAATTCCACGTGCAGCAAAAGGAATGTGATTGTCCATTTAAAATGAAAATATTTTGGAGAATCAAAGCATCTTAGGGATACAGGTCCAAAAAAGTGTTTCTTTTCCGTCTTCTTTTTCTTCTTCTTTTTCCTTTTTCTTTTGTATTAGTGGCATTATCACAGTTCCCACTAAAATTACCATGCTCTTAAAAATTATACTCTCGCTCCACTTGTGCAGGGAAGAGGCAATTATTGGTTAAAAAATTCACCCTGAACACTCATACTTTATACAATAAATTGATTTGCTAATGAGATATTTTGCCAACATGCATCCTTTTTTTTTAATCCTTACTCAAAATCATTTTCGCTTTTGTTTCTGCTATATATAAAGCAAAAGAACTTTTTTTTGAAACAGCCAAAGACACGAACCTTTAAATTTCCAATATTAGGCCTTAATTTCTTCTCTCATCCTGTAAATATAAAGTAGCTCAGAACAGAGCTGGATAAACAGCTGATCCCCGTGGCAATGGATATATTTATGATAGTTTTCCAGTCAAAAGCATGAGAACTATGTGCTTATTTTTACTTTGAGCATTAGTTAAAAGAAATTCTTCATAGCAAGCCACCCAAGAAACATCTTTCTGTTGCTCTTGGCGGGTCTCAAGGTCGGTATTATCAAGTAGGTTCTCTATTCACCCCTGCAATTAATTTAATATGTATAATTCTCGTTGCTCCTGTACAAAAACAACAACTTTCATGCATCTCTAAAGATTTTTCTCTGCTTTCATGTATTATATCAAAACTTTATACTCTCATTTTAGTAAGAGACTGTTCCAAATTACTGCAAAGCACAATTTTGCATACTTGTGTAACACTGTATGCCAGACTTCACTTTAGATCTTGTAAGGGATGTTCAAAGTCAGTCTCTAAAGTATAGAAAAATGAAATTACTCACAATTTATATCTTTCGCTCTTGTATGATGGTCTGAATTTATGAAACTCAATCACAGATCTTCCTGTACTTTTTTACATTAAGTATATTTGCAACACCAAAAGAAGCCATTCATGCTGAAAGTGGGTGTGATTAGAGCAGTAAAAAGAGCAGTTTTGCAAAGGAAAAACCCTCAGAGTCATATATAACAGAAAAAGAAAACCACAAAGCAAACAAACAAACAAACTAAAAAACCCCAACTAAACATGTGGCTATATGGCTTGGTAAAATATTTTCTGGGACCTTTAAATTCAGAATTTCAATGTTATAGTAACCTTCCAACATCCATAATTTGCAATAAAATGGTCAGCTACCTCTACTAAAAGAAGTCTCAGCTTGCACTTAGCAGTTGTCACATTTCTTAGCATTCATCAGAGGATGTTTCATCTGGGTAGAGCTGAGTAAACAGATGAGTAAACATTGTTTGGACAAATAATTCTGAACACATATTTTCCTTTTTTAAAAAAATCAGCCTTTGACTTCTGTGGGTCTTTCTTATTTTGAGTGGTTTTGAGATAAGGAGAGCTTTTTATATCAGAAACTTTCTGTGTCATATTCCCCCAAGCAAAAATTGTGAATAATAATATTCACGTGACTGGTAAAGAAAATTTGTAGATTCTCTAGGGCATTCCCTAAGTGTGTGAGTTTCAGCTTCACAACCCTAAGCAGAATATTTGGCATAATGCCACTGTTGATCATCCTGCTGATGTACAGTACAAATTTGATCCAGTTTTCGTTGCCTCTGCCTATTTTGTTTACTTTTTATCTATCTCATCTGCAGGTTTTGAAGCCTCAAAGTCCTTCTGTGTGCGTGTGGTGGCCTCAACTTGAAATACCAAGTCAGAAGAGACAATATGGGCTGCCACAATAAGCCAGTGTTATCCTCCTAGACCGACAGAGTCACAGCTTTGAAACCAATGTTTTAATATGTTAATAACTGAGGAAAAGTCCTAAATACCTTTCTCTCTCTCCTGCAGTTTTTCATAATTCATAAACAAGAGACCACCTTTATGTGTTATTTCTTTTTGCTTTGCGGATGACTGCCTCTATGCATCTTATGTTCTTGAGGAGAACAGTTTTTTAAGAGTTCTCAAGAGTTCTCATAAAACCACTGAGCTTGCAAAAAGGCAACGTCACTTTTCCTAACTTTCTGGAAACAGATTCTTTTGCAAATAAAAGCAGTCTTGATAGATTTTGCTGTCTCGCTGTTGTCTTAATTTCTTCGGAGAACTTGAAAAAAGCTCATCTCAAGAGAAACTTTAGCTATTGAAAAGTTACACTTATAACTAAACTCTGTGCATGGTCTCTCAGCAACTAAGACGTATTTTTTCGTGATAGTACTTGCCCACCAGGCAAACCTATTCTAAAGTGAGCATAGGAAATATGATTAAGTCTGACTAAGTTAGACAAGATGCTTAACCTTCGATGCTGAAGTTAATCTCACCAGTATCCCAATAATGCAGTCAGGCAGTGCATAGTGAATATTAAATATTGTCTTTTGAGCTTTACGTGTCTTTGAAAATGAGAGAGACGCAGATGTGTCCCAGAAGGAATTTCTAGAATCTGGACTCTGAGGCAGCACTGTCATGCTAAACACTTCTATTGCTTTGGAAAGCAGCACAAGAAGCCATCAAACTGGGTTTGACTAGAAACTACAAAGTAATATGGTGAATCCTTACAAGGAAGCCAAAACTGAAGCCTGCTGCCTTCTGAAGAGGAAAGAAAAATCATGAAGGGAGGGCAGTACTATAACTGCCTTGATTATACTCATATATAATTAATTAGAAAGAGAATTATATAGTGAATACTACACTTTTCCTCACCCAAAGTGAATCTTTCTGCTGTCATTGCTACTGCAGTATGACTGGGGAACTCTGCTTCTATTTTCTTCTTACTTTTAATTTTAAATTACCAATCTCAAACTGAACTGTGATGAGAATTTTAAAAATACCTGTTTTGAAAACATTTCTCATTGTCATTTTAGGGGGATTCTGCTTAAAATCAGATGCATGTGTTTATATACAAGTTTATAAATAAAATATTTAAGCACAAGTAGTTTCCTGGCTGAAAAGATGGTGCAGTAGACACAGAAGTGCTGTGTGATTGATAGTGCTTAGTAATGACCATAGATGCCAAATGGGGATTTTGACATGCAGCTCCTGCTACTGTCACACAGAAATGTAGATCAAATTCTAGCATGCTGTGCTGAAAGATAATCTCCAAGAATCAGATGTTCTCTCTCCAAATTAGTTTATAATAGAATTGACTTATGAAAGCCAAAAGAAAAAAGAAAATTAAACACTTGGAAATGCAAAAAATTGCATAAAATGATTAACAGCATCACACACATTATCTTGATTACATTTATTCTCCAGCTTTTTCTAGTGGTTGTTTATTTTTTCATTTCTGTTTCTCCACTGCAACCCCATCTTCTGTTGTATTCTGGCTTTACAACGGATGTTCTTACCATCAATTTAAGTACAATGGATATCACTCAAAAAGTAATTGTCGTCTTGTGGAACCTGTCTTTCTGAAAAGTATATATTAGGAAAAGTTCGGAGAAGGGCAGGTAAGGCTTTTAGGAAATTTAGTAAAAGATAAGAAATTATGGAGAAGAGACTATTCATCAAAAATCAGGAGTATTTTACAAATATTTGAAGATATAGATAACCAGATAGTAGAAGAAGTATTTAAGGTATTTGACAAAGTTACATCAGGTTTTGATGTGAAATAAATTAGATAATTTCCTAATTTTTTAAAATTTGTGTCTAAAAAACAGACAACAAAAATAGACAACAGAAGCATAGACTCAGAAGGTCTAGATGTCATCAGAGTAACTGTGTAATCTTCTCTATATCGAATTTCTTCCATGTTTGAGAACCAGAATAGACTGCTATCACATTGCCTGTAACATCCTGAAAAATACTTTCATAGCTCTATAAAAAAATCTTAGGCCTGTTGGTGATGGAATAAATTTCTCATTTTCTGACTCTATTTTTGTCCTTGATATCATGAACCTTTTTTTTTCTTTTAAATCCTACAACTTTTCAGTCTTTCTTAGATGTCACAGTTGACTCTCCTGATTTTGAAATGTACTCATCTATGAAATCTAGAAAAACATAATAATTATAGAAATATAGTTCATTAATACTACATTTTAAACATCTACATAAGTAGATTAGTATTAAATATGAGATTAATATTAAGATTTTTAATTAAAGTGTGACTTTTCAGTTAGATATTACCGTGCTTAAAGTTATTTTAAGAAAACATTAATTGTGAAGCAAATGACAGAAAATACTGCATTTCACATATTCTAAGAAAAAATTGCCTCATGACTTTTTAAATGTAGAAAAGATTGGTTATGCAAATGTAACATGGAAACCAGCAAGGACTCCTTTTGACCTCATCCTTTTTGCAAAGTCGTGTTTTCAAAGGCTGCAACACTTTCTGTTCTCATTGCAGAGCTTTCTTAAGCTGCTCATGGAATGATAGACTCATGTTAGAGGATTGTCCCTTGTAAATATTGAAAGCTAAAAATTGTGTGGTAAAACATGTAGGGATCATCTTCAGTAGAAGTATTAGACTATTTAGTATCTTTGAGTGACTGCAACCTTTGTGTGTGCAAACTCCATCAGAAAAGGAAAAAGAAAGGTGGAGAAATTTGGAAGCCCAGTAAGAAGATAAATTAATTCCATTACGGCTATCAAAACCAATTAAATTTAATTTGAGATAATTATAGGCAAAAACATTTAGCATGCTGCTAAACTGATTTATCAGTTACAAGAAACATAAAACTAAGTTTAGAGAAAAAGTTAGTGCAGTAAATTAATAAAGTGAGTTCAAAGTGACAGTAACATGTTGGGGCCCTGAGGGCACCACCTGCCCTGCCTGTACTGTACACCCCTTAATATGGTCCTCTTACCCTGCCCACAGCCCAGAACCCCATTTCAGCCCCTGCACTGGTGCCCCAGCTGCCCTGATCCTGGATGGTAGGTGGCATGTGCCCTGGCAGCCACCCAGCGGAGCATGCACTGCTCCCTGAAAATATACACAGGGAGAGAACTGAAGTGTAAAAACCTTTAGAACCAAATAAACAGTGTAGAGTGGAGTGGAGTGGGAGCCAGGAGTTCATTCTCTCACCCTACAACTCTGTATGAACTTGCATGTGTTCCTTAACATCATTCACCCAGAGAAATATAGAAATGTGTGGCAGAACCACAGCCACTTGTTGCCAAATACAGTTCAGAGTCTCTCACCATCCGTAAATCCTTATAATTTCAATCTGCAGCTGTCAGCACAGTACTAACCAGTTCTTTGGTTCATTTTACTGAGAATTCTGGGAATAAGTTGGATTGCTTACCTTTTAAATACTTCTGCATTTCCATAAGCCTTTGTATTTCTTCTGCTTTTAGAAAGAATGAATGTGGCAAAAGGCCTTAAATTCTATGTTTAAGAGAATGCAGTACAATTTTAAAATACAAGCAATTTTATTGTTTCAAACAATAAAAACACAGCAGTGTCAGAAAACTTTATGATCAACTTGAGTTATAGAACTATTGTTCTTTATCATAAAGCTTTCATGAGTCAACAACAGGGATGCATTAGTTGTTGGTATTCAAAGATGGCCATACTATGATAGTGCAACTTTTTTCATTACAACAGCACTTACATCAAACTGATGTTTATAGTTAGAAGCACTATTATGTGTTTCTAATCAGTTTTTTCACACCCTCTATTACAAAAACAGACTTCTGCAGGGTGGTTGTCAAGGCTGGACCAATTTAGTTGAAAATCTGCTCACACTGGAAAGAGTGATAAATTGCCATCTACTACAATCACTTACTCCTGCAGGTGGACATTTGGGTGCTTTTCATCTAACCTATCTTTAGATATCTATTGCAGAGATACCTACCTGTGACCTTCCCCCTCTATGATGCCTTCATAATTAGTAGAAAGAAATAGACACTCTAGGGCATGATTCATATGACCTACTTTAGGCATCTACTTTGGGAGGAGATGAATTGCACCCTAGAGGTGTCAATCTCTCCTTTGATTATAAAGAGTTTTAGATCACTAGCCACACCTACAAAGAGATGTCTAGATTTGGCCAGATGAATCTCACCCTCAGTGACATGACTGAAGAGGGTCTGAGCCAGGCAAGCTTTCTCTGAAAGCAGCTTAGAACTGGCAGTAGCAGAGCTGTAAACCATCAGTGACCTTGAGACATCCTGTAATTCTAGTCCAGTATAAAAAAAAGGAATGCTAGTATCTCTACTGGATTGATTGTATTTCGAACCTTTTCTGTCAGATTAGAAAATGTATATGAGATTTATTGCAGAGTATAATCCACCTTTTTTCTTTGATCATATTTTCAAAAGAGTTGTGCTCATAAATTACATAGATGCTGTATTATGTACTGGTTTAATATAGTAACTATTTTTATTCTTGTCAACTTATCTAAGTTTTTTTCCTTATAATGAGTGTTGCAAAGGTTTTTTTTATGTTGTTTATGGTGTCTTTTGGCTCTACATGTCATTTCAGAGACTTCAAATTTTTCACTGCCTAATACTCTGTTGAATGCAAAATGCATTTTATTCTGTACAATTACAGTTTGCACTGAGTGCATATTACAGCCAATTATTCCTCATTACAGTGTAGCTGTCTACTTATGCCAGACCTCATTACTGTGTCTTAGAGTCAGAATCTTGGCACCCCAGAGTTTAAAATATTTGAATACAAAGTAAGAAACCCATGGATCAACAATCTTTTGTTTATTTTTAGCATGTCATTTTCATTAGACTGACATTTTAAAATAATTTGACTCCAAGACCTTGACTTCCTCGCTCTTGGATAGTTGGATGCTAGTGCTGTGAAACAAAATATCGTGTTTACTGAAACTTATGCAATTAGTTTGGTGCATCAGAAAACTCATGCATCTGATGGAGTCTTTTATAAATTAGAGAATAACAATAAAAATAATCATGATTATGTTTAAAAAATACGTTTTTTCTTATACTTCATGACTACATAAAAGTCTGCAGTAGAAAGTATCAAGAGAATTTACACTGAATTGTTCTTGAACCGTAGGGATCCAAATATCATGTAGGTGTTCATGTAACTACCAGGTTAGGGAACCAGGTTCAAAACTCACTTTTAACCTCACCTAATCAGAGAGATTCCTGAGATCTCTGAGCATCCTCATTTTCAACACAGTTTCTTAGAATCACAGAACACGCTGAGTTGGAAGGAACCCACAAGGATCATCAAGTCCAACTCCTGGCCTTGCACAGGACCATCCCCAGGAGTCACACCATGTGCCCAAGAGCGTTGTCCAAATGCTTCTTGAACTCTGTCAGGCTTGGTGCTGTGACCGCTTCCCTGGGGAGCCTGTTCCAGTGCCCAAACACCCTCTGGGGGAAGAACCTTTTTCTAACATCCAACCTAAACCTCCCCTGACACAACTTCGTGCTAGGGAACAAGAGGCTGGGGAGCAGCCCTGTGGAAACGGGCTTCGGGGTTGATGGCAAGCTGCCTATGAGCCAGCAGTGCCCTGGCAGCCAGGAGGGCCAACAGTGTCCTGGGCTATCTAAATTTCCAGCTATCTCGCTACATACTACTATGAAGTTTACTACAAATCAGATTTTGGGTTGGCTGTCTAGGTAATTTTGGTTTTGCTTGAATTTGTAGATGTAGAAATAGAAATAGCTTGTTTCAAGTGCTGTTGGGGACTGCTTACAGCTAAATAAAACAGATCTATAGATACCAGCATATGAACTGAGCTAAAGATTTAATAATTATACAAAAAAAGTTTGAAATGTTAAATTTAGTAACCACATATGTTTTTATCTATGTGTGGACGTGTACACACACATGTGATATAGGTATTTCATGGAAAGATATAAATTAAGGAAGAAATTCACGTCTACGGAGATCTAAAGCAAAGAATGTCAGTGCAGTTTGTCGCTGTTGAGCCCGGGACGAGGAGAAAGGACAACACCAGAGTCCAGAGAAAATGGCTTATTTAATTAATTATAAATCAGTTTTTATAAGTTGAGTCGCCAACATGGCAAAGGATTATTGGACCTCTGACCAACCACCCATCAGGGTGATTGGTCAATCCACAGAACACCCATTTCAAAATATTTCTTGTTAGGATATCATAACAATTCCTTGACAAACAACAGGTGCAAAGATAGAGAAATAGTTTACAAAAACCCTTAACAGTATTTTGCCTAGTTTCTGTGAGAACCTTATGTTTCTCACAGAATGCAGCAGAAGGCTGAAAAATCCCTCTGCCAAAGCTTTTCAGTGTCCACAGCAGTTATTGTGCGTTAATTAGTTCATTATTGATCACTTAACTTTGCTGGGGTCATCCTGGCAATGTTCCATCCGGAGGAAAAAGTGTTCCTCTACATCATTTAGTGTGGAAGGGAATAGAAGTTTACCCTGTGAATAAAGGCCATGGATATAAAATATTAGCTCTTTACAAGTTGTTGCAACAAATTATTTTTCTCTACACCTCAAACATGACATACTCTTAACAAAGTCAGACTAAAAATGTCAAAAATCACAAGCTCCACCAAGCACAGGAGCTACATGGATCACATGCAGGAACTGGAAAATGCTGGTGCAAGGACTTGTAACTCTCTGATGGTGGTTTTTTGTGATATCTAAAGGGATATTTGAGAATCTGCCCCCTTCTCTCCTGCTCAGGACAGGAAAACTCTAAGGTGATGGAATGTAAAGTCTTTCCCACCCTGAGGTACCTCAGCAAAAAAGCAGCTAAAGGAAGCATGAGTTGCTTGTCTCAATTTACTAAAAATAGAGCTTTTAAGTGCTGAAAGAAAAAGAAGCTTCAGAAGAGAAGAAAGTAGTACTGTCAGTCACAGTGTACAGTCAAGACAACATGCTTGTTCAGTGAAACCCTTTGAAAGGAAAGCAAGGATGTAATTGTATATTGCATTACTGTCACTCAGCTGGATATTGTACACCTATGAGTTTTAACAGATATCTGACTTGATGTTTGTGGTGCCTTTCTTTGTCCATTTTTTTTCCTTTCAAGTTTGTTCTTCCACAGCTGATTTAATTTTTATCCTCTGTCTTAAATTTCTCGTTGTATGTTCATTTGCCATTTGTTCCTAGTCTTTCCTAGTTAATCTTTCAGACATTCTGCATTCAGCTATCTTCAGAAAGGATGGAGATGCTGCATCTCCCAGAAGCCAGTAAACAGAACATTAATAGTTGTCTCAGGCAATGCTGCATGTTCCATATTTTCACTCAGAATAACAATTTTACACTCATTGCTCCACTTAAAGCTATATCACTGAGACAGATCTGTCACCTCTCCAGCAAAAAAAGCCCAAACTTACAACAAGAAGATGCATAGCACCATTGTCCTTAATATTAATAAGTCTGGGATCCTGGGAGCACACTAAGCACCTGTCTCTGGGCATACGAGTATAGTGCACTGCTACTCTGGAGTGCCAGGTTAAGGGGGTGGGGAGAGGGACCAGATAAAGCTCTGTGCAGAAAAGATTAAAGTAAAATTAAGGGGGAGGGAGAGAGGGGGGAAAATTAAAATAAAATAAAATA